>CM062291.1:385630019-386230019 GCA_031216915.1 Pictodentalium vernedei | reverse complement strand
ACATATGGCCTGTGCACAAGCAATGCTTCCCGGAGGTCCATTGGCAGAAACATTGCTTGTGTTTGCTATGAGTAAGCAGGAGGGGGGGGGGGGGGTAGAGTAGTGAATTTTCAACTAGGGGGACCCCCTGTCGGTCCCGCCGCCCCTTAGTTGGAAATTCACTACTGAGAAAGATTTTGAAACTGAAGCCATGAAAGGGGGCATAAAATTGATTCTAGTAACTGAAGTGCCAACACATTTATGATAGAATTATCAGGTTATTATTATTTGGTATTCTTCTGGGAATTGATTGAATATGTGCTAAACAAATGCTTAAGCTTAGAACTTTGAACAATTCACACACACTGTCCTAACATTAAATCAGATCTTTTGCAGGAATGATCTGTTTTCGATGTTTCATCATTATGTAACTGTGAATGATGGGATAACTCGGAATAACAATTTTACATGTGATTTTCTTGAAGTGCATTTCGAGGATTTTTTTGTATTACGATAAGTAAACGTACTATAGAAATCTCGTACCGATTGACATCATGCATACCTATTAAGCTCGATATTGCGTACACTGTAGTTGTAAATAGTAACAGCTGGAATTTTTGCCGATTTGAAACCGAGTTGGATTTTTGGGAAGTAAAGGAGACATCAGCATCGCCAAAGCAGCTGTAAAATCCAGATAGATGGAATTTCCAACTACTCATGACTTCTCCTAAGAGTTTCCAACTGGAGGACATTTTGGTCAGGATGGGGGGGGGGGGGGGGGCACCCCCACACCCCCTGTCGCCACGCCCCTGGTTGCTTGACCTATTGCATGCTTGGGTACCTTGCATATAAGAAACAGTTTGTTGACCGTACCAAGAAGTGCTTGAGTGATAGAGTGCAATGTGTATACGTCACATGCATTACACGAGCGCACATTGGATATAAACATTCATTAGAAAATTAAAATAGTTTTAGTTATACAAGGAACTGTCCAGTACTTGTCCTCTTCTAGACGTGTTTCGGTACTCAACCATTCACGCTTTGACTTCTGCCGAAATTTCAAAATTTCCACCTGAAAACCTTCCCCATTATGCAACTGGGAATTTAAGCAAGTCAATCTTATTCGACAAATCTCATTGAACCCTGGCAAACAAGAATTGGATAAGTTCCGAGCTGTATTGTGTGAGATATTTGCTGCTTGACATTTCGAAAAATCTTGATTATGGAAAAGTTTTCCCTTACTTTCCTCATATAACTTTAACCTTTCATTGCGATGAGTTTAACAAGCTTGATAAGAACAATATGTATTGGACAAAAACTACTTTTTTGTGTAAACAAACCAGAATACTTACAGATAAATAGCATATGATACAATAGTATACATTATAACACGAGACAGAATTGCTTGTTAAAGTGAGAATTATATGGGTATTTCCCAAGTTCGTGAAAACATTTACTTTGCACAAGACAATGGTTAGGATCAATAGCTAAGCTCATGTTTCGTCTCCATGAGAGAACAAAAAAATAAGTAAGCAACCTACCTGCACTCTAATATCAGTTGGGTTAAAAAACAACCCAAATCAACTGGGTTAAGCGAATATGAATAACCCAGTTGATTTGGGCTGATTTTTAACCAAAGTTGGATTCATATTCACTCAACCCAGTTGATTTGAATTGATTTTTAACCCAACCCATTTTAGAGTGTAGTTTGGTTGCATACTTAGTTTGTTTTCCAATTGGGTTCACATTCCTCCCAGCCCAGTTGATTTGGGTTGACTTTTAACCCAACTGAATTTAGAGTTTAAACACATCTGTCGCCTTGTCTCTCATCACTCACTAAGCCAAAACGTCGCATCCTCAACACTCAACAAAACGGAGATGTGGGGATGTGTGCTCACATTATTAGTTACACAGTTTGTTGGTGGCCTAATGTGGTATATATGATATCAGTTAATTTCATATTGGACTCGACCTTCAGGTAGTTCCATATTGGACTCGAGCTTCAGTTAATTTCATTTTGGACTCGAGTTTCAGTAAATTCCATATTGGACTCGAACTTCGCTCGAGTCCAATATGGAATTAACTGACACCGTATATACCATATTAGGCCACCAACAAACTGTGTAACGAATATATCTTACCGACTGCTGCATCGATGCACAGAACTAACAACAACAGAGATCAAAATTAAATGAGAGAATTCTCACAATGTGTTCACGTGTCTTTGCCTTGTTACAATTTATGGGAGAGTGCTTACAGGCACTCTCCCAAAAATTGTAACAAGGCAAATCCAAACATACCAAACAGTTTCATGTCGAAAGTAACATGACACAAATCCACAGAATATGAAGCCTTTTAAGTTGCCTAACCTGCACTTCAGACCAAATATGGGCTTCCAACACTCAATCTTTCAACTTGAAGCGTTTATCGGCTGCCGCCATTTTAAATAATCAATGAACAAAAGGGAGATTACCCATAGCTGTTAGCATATATTGATGTTGACATGCAGTATATGGTTTTAGATGCAGTCTGCATGTGACGTCGTTGAACCAATGAAATTCCCAAATACTTGTAGGAGGTAAGATATACAGACATATTAGTACCATAACTACTCAAGTTTGAGACATTACATCATCATATGCACAACTGTGATGTTGCTCCAATTAAGCGCTCCAAGTTATGCTTTCATTGCTGAGGGGAAGAATTGGGAAGGACAGTGAAAGAGAGTGCCAGATGTGTAATTTGGGCATGGTGGAGACCCTGGTACACATTCTTCTAGAATGCCCAAAGTACCAGTCTAAAAGAATAAGATTCACTGGGAGTATAATGGGGAAGTGGGATGGGAGAATGAAGGACACGTGGTTAGGGGAAGACTCAAAGGAGAGGGTTAATATGCTAATCGGAGAGATTGGGAAGAATGGGGCAAGGGATGTCATCAAGCAGTTCGTCTGCGAGTGTTGGGAGGAGAGGAGAAGCGTGGGAATAGTGAGGCAGATGGGAGTACAGGGGTAACCAACGCCTTCTCGTCCGAGAACCGTGACAAATCAGCGGCTGGCCAGAGTGTTATTATTATTGTGAAAACTGAAAAAATGTGTTTCAAGTTTTATGCAGAGGCCTGGACGGAGCAACCGTTACGTTATGTAAAAGGTTACAAACACCTACTTCAAGGATAAATATCATAAAATGGAAAGCTATACTCACATACTGCTGGAATTATGATGACCAGTATGCTGAAACACAACACACTCGCTTTCATGATGTACTAAATACTTTGATCAGCCTTCATGGAACTCGGATACAATCTAAAACGTTGAAACAGAATTTGAATGTCGAGTCTGTGAGTCAACTAGACAGTTGAATTTAACGCCAGATCTGGAACTTACAAAACAAGCAACGTGGAGCCAACAGTCTAAGTTTGTATTGTCGCTTAGTGATAGTATTGACAAATGCAAAAACAAGAAACAATTGCAAAGAAAATGTTTCAAGTCCGTGTACATGTTTTATTTTCTATACTGATTCAGAATGTGGATTACCTGATGATATATTGTAACATGTCGACGCCAGTGCTCAATTAACCCTTTACCTAACATGAAAAGCAGACGACACTTGCAAAAAAAATTCTTGAATAACTAATTTTTTTCATTTTTTGTCTCAAAAACATAGGTTATGACCCCTCGTTGGAACGAGCTCGACGAGCTCGTTCCAACGAGGGGTCATAACCTATGTTTTTGAGACAAAAAATGAAAATATTTTGAAAATTAATTGGCGATTTTTGAGAAAAGCGCTGGCCGGTTTTGGCCGTTACGTTGGGTAAAGGGTTAAATGAAAGAGTGTAAGCCGCTGTCGATGCGCCAAGTCTATCATCACAGTGGGTTCTCTACTCTCTATTTCTGTAACAGAGGTACTGTGAAAAGCGGAATCCCTCAAGTAGCTACGCAACAATCTGATATGCGTAATCTATATACAATGTCCCCAGTCTGAGACTTGAGTGACAGTGCTACGCCTGGTTCTCTAAAATGAGCTCACTCCCATTGACCCGCATTGCTGTGGTTTGCTCCACCTAAGCATCCGATTACACCAAGGTGCCGCTCCCTCTATGCGCCGCTAAGTTGCCCTGGAATTGATCTTACTACCTGACCTGAAGCCGTGGACGTTCTTCCTCTTCCTCCCCAACTGCGCTAAACACGCCCATATATACTCTTGGGCGAGGTCCACCAATAAAAGCAGGCATCTCAGAACGAGACTAGCCCCGCCGCTCACACAAGAAAAAATAACACAGGACGAAGCGCCGCCGGCGCACGGGTCAGGCTTGAATAATAATATGTATTCCTCTTTGACCTGCCACTGGATCGCAGCTTAACCCTTTGCCTATTGAATCGACCGCATCCGCCATTTAATATAGAAATTAAGCAAATGAAAAAAAAAAAAAAATTCAGAAAATTTCAATGAAATCTTATCATTGCCCCACTCATTGGAACGAGTTCGTCGAGCCCATTCCAGTGATTGCTCTCCTGATATGGCTTTGTTGAAACGTTTGGAAAAAACCCCCAAAAAACAAACATTAATTAAAATAATAAACTATGATATCGTGTGTGTTGGATAAAGGGTTAACGTATGGGTGATGGAACAACTGAAAACGTGTTTCTGATGTTGCTTCGTCGCCATTTTGAAACTTCAACTTGGAGCGGTTTCACATTTCACAATTTACATAAAGTCCAGAGGACTTGGCAGTCCAGTTATTTATTTATTGGAGTTTAACGACACTTTTCGACAGCCGGGGTCACCTCGTGTCGGACAGTTTTTCGAATGGAGGAAGCCAGCGTACTAACTCCACACAAGAAGGGTTAGCATTGGTTGAAGACAGGTGCACTATCTACGTGCATTACGCCTTAGTACACAGCGCCACCGTGGATTAAGTGCCTTGCCCAAGGACACAACGCAGTTACCTCTGGAGGGAATCGAACCGTGGACCTCTCGGTTTGATGTTCAATGCCGTAACCAATGAGCCACCGTGCTCCCTACCAGTCCAGTTAATATGACAGATTGAACCAAAACATGTCAATATTTGGTTCCAAGTTACCAAATTTGGTTCCCCTGCCAGGACAAACTGAAGAATCAGTTTTGGTTCCTGGAGGAATGCAACTTTCTCTGTGTATTTCTCAATTTTTACATTGACTGACCGACATGATGCAAATTTAGTATACAGTATTATTGGGTGACGAACCCGATTCCTGCAAACAACACGTTTCGTACACCAGCTTAGGAACTCTACGGTTGCTGGGAAAGGACATCATATCATTTTCTGTTTTTTGTATTATATCGCTCGATCGACTTTTTATCTCGTTCGATAGACTTAGTATCTCGATCGATCGACTTAGTATCTTGGAGGGGGGGGGGGGGGGCAGCTGGTTCTGGTGCTAGTGGGAACTTTTGGAGATTGAACATTCTGCTGGTTTGGGGACTGTTGGGCGGGTGGTGGTAATGCATGGTCGTCTAGTGCGGTATTTCAACATTAGTTCCTGTTTGTTTAGATTGGTAGTATAGTATGGATGTCACATACCCTTGTAGGTCCCATCTTAATCCTTGTTGTATTAACCGACCGATTGCTTTGTACTATTCAATAACTGGTATAGGTAGTATATAATGCTGGGCCAGGCGGTATTGTGGGGTGGGTGTGGGGTAATGCATGGTCGACTGGTGAGGCAGTATAGGATGTATGTCCTGTACTCCTGTAAGTCCACTGTTAGCCCTCAGTACTATTAATCTACCTAATGTTTCATATTACCCAATGGCTGGTATATGTAGTATGTAATGCTAGGGCAAGCGGTATTGTGGGTAGGGGTAATGAATGCCTGGTTAGTTTAAAACGTTAGTATAGTATGGGTGGTATATTCCTCTGTATGGTCCATCTTAGCCCTTAATACTATTGATCAATCGATTACTTTGTATTTTTTATGACTGGTATAGGTAGTACATAATGCTAGGTCAAGCAGTGTTGTGGGGGTAAGGTGGTGGTAATGCATGGTTGTTTAGTGCGGTAGTATTGTAAGGGCGTTATATACCCCAGAAGGTCTCTTTTTGGTACTACTAATCCACCTAATGCTTCATATTATCCTATGACTTGTGTAGGCAGTACACAATGCTAGTCCAGTCAGTATTGTGGGTGTGGAGGTAATGCCTGGTAGTTTTTGGCATCCTTGTTTGTGACATGGCCTGACTGGCGTCTTTTCGTATCTCAGTTGATCAATTTATTATCTCGATCGGTCGAGATAATGAGTCGATCGATCGATCGATCGAGATCCTACAAGAAAAATAAAATCATATGATGTCCTTTCCAAGCCACCGTAGAACTCCGTGGTTAGTAACAGAAAGTAATTTGAAATGTTTAATTTTTTTAAAAGACTTCATGGGACAAATGTTTATTATTTTCGTTGGAGTGCCCTTGTGAGTTGTTAATCAAACTGGCTGAAAAAAGGCTATCAGTTTTAAAGAAAATCCTTACCTTGGCTAAAATCAACAAAAAAACCCCTCTTACTCCGCAACTTACTTCCTTTCATCGACCCTTCACTCTCTTGAAACAACCATATCTAATGAGGGTTTAGGCTCAGTTGCGTCTCTATTTCATATTCCTACAGAACAAGTGGGGATAATTTGCGACGAGTTTCTTCATTAACATTTCTACCCGAAACCATATCACGTGACCCTTCGTTGTAACGAGCTCTTTTAGCTTTTTCCAACGAGGGGTCACATGATACGGTTTTATTGAAATATATTAAACAAATTTGAGAAAACAATAATTAAAATAATAAATGTTGCTGTCCTGTATGTTGGTAAAGGGTTAATCCAACAGCCCTACGGAGCTACAGGCTTAAATTTTTACTGAATCTGCCTACAAATAGAAAATGGATTTGCCCGATCGCTATTACAATGTATTTGTATGCTGCAATACCAATCAGATCCAGTGTCGATAGTGTAAAAGGTATTTGTCGGTAGGGTTATTGGATTAAATTATTACTGAACGTCCAAACAGATACAGAATCGATCGCCATTATAAAATAATGGATGCTGTAATATCAATCATGGACCCTGTGTTGAAAGAGTTAAAGGTATTTATCGGTAGGGTTGTTGGAATAAATTATTACTGAACTTCCATACAGATACAGAATGGATTCGATTGATGGCTCTTACAAAGTAATGTATACGGCAAAAAATCAAGAACCTTGTGTTCAAAGGCCTAAATGTATTTATTAGAAGGACAGAACGAGATTACCCGATGAAAAGGGCAGATGGGTCAGTGTTGACATCAGAAACCGGACTTGTCTCTTATGTCAGACGCCAACTTGGAGATGAATTACACTATCTGATTGAATGCCCCTATTTTGTTGCGGTCAGAGGCAAAATCCCCAATCCCCCCCCCCCCCCTCCAGAAATAACACTGGGGGTGACCGGCGCATACAGAATCAGTTCGTTTCCTGTTTTTACGCTGATTCGTTCCTACCGCCCGCAGATGCATTTCCGATTTTCAAAAAGTTCAGAAGCTATGTTTTTCAATCAAGATGACAGAAATGTGAGTATAATATGGGTATGTGTCAAATATTGGTTACAAAGCCATTCCTCTGAATAAAATTCCGATAATAATTCACAATTCACACGATTAGATACTTTGTGCCTTTATAATGCCACGGGGACTAATGGTGATAAAATCTACATGTAATTTCACAAGTTAGATGAAGTCTTACGTGTGTAATCGTAGACTATATAGACTACCCGCAACATATTTGGTGGAAGTAAGGACAACGCGCTGTATATTGGACTATTGCGCATTAGGCTGAGTGAGAAGGCATACCTCCGGGGGTAGAATATGCCATAGTATCCCTGATACCATCAGTGCTATTATTCTGAATTCATTATCTGTTGTGGTTTTGCGAACCCAGTCTCTCCAGTAATACAGTACTGCCGCCGTATACTGTTCACTTTCTACGGGTGGGCAATAGTTCCACTGACTCAATAATATTAGATTCCAAACACTAATTATAGGAATAATCATCAAAAATTTAATTAATGAAGCACCGGGTACAACCCGGTGTTTCATTAATTAAAATTTTCCTGATGATGATTTTTATTACGTGGTAAACGCATGCGTGGACATCACTGCCCACTCGTGGATTACGACCAGTCCACGGCGACTATACTGTAATACTCAGTGGAAATCGTGAGTGTGGCATGAGATAACGACATGACCGCATATCCCTTTGGCGCGAATAATTGGATAGATATATATAGAATAAACGTATAGTGTTTTCAAGTAAAAAATGTATTCTACAAGTAGGATTAAGAATGAAACCGACGAGCCTCTTGCGAGTCGGTTTCATTCTTAATTCTACGAGTAGAATATTTTTTTTACTTGAAAACGCAATATGTTTATTTTGTTTATCCCATAAATCTTCTACAGGGCAGTCGCGGTAAAATCGTGCTATAATTCGCTACAAAACACAGCGAGAAGTGACACACCCACACACTTCGATGGTAATCAAGTATTAGACAAGACAGTCATATACTGGAAAAGTGATTTTAATCATATTTCGGTCTTAAAAGAGTTATACACAAAACACACTTTGTCGTCTAAAAAAACTTATTACCTGGAAAAAGAAAATGTCTCACATCTATAAAAATCCTTTGACAACAGCCTTTATCAACGACAAAAACAGAGAAGAAAGACGAAATGAGAGGAAAATCAGAAAAGAAAAAGAAAGAGCAGCAAGGAGGGCATCCACTGGCAAGGTAAGTGGATTTAGTAATAGTCAAGCTATGAGGGGTGTTAACGTGGGGGAGGCGCTCTCCAGTCTGTACAAGAAAATTTGCTGAAATGAAAGAAGATATGGCAGGCCTCAGGGCAGAGATAAAAGCAAAGGATGAAGAGATTGCCAGGCTCTCTCCTACTGCTGCTACAGCAGTCAGTCGTAGCCTGCCCTGCCTGCCTAGCATGCCTAGCATGCCCAGCACTTCTGACTCTCCTGTCTCGGAAGTCCGTCCACTCACCCCTGGCTCTCCTCCCAAGGAAATCCAAGTGGTGGCAGATATCCACCCAGTTCCAGTCAATGCCACAGACGTAGTAGTTATAGGTACACTTGGCCAGGATACCTTAGATCAAAGTAATATAGCTAAAGAGACTGGTGGCTCGGCAACCCCAGTGACCTCAGCATCGGAGGAGAGCAAAAGCCCAAGATCCTATTCAGAGGTCGATCGGGCAGCTGGGAAGACCAAGATCAACAGAACACCCTCTCCTAATGATCCAAAGGACCCCCTCAAAACCAAGAGTTGTAACCCCGATAAGCCTCTGTCACAGCTATTTTGCCCTGGCAGCACTCAGGAGGTTGGTAACAGTATGCCAGATAAGGAAGCTCCTTCCAATAAAAACACTAAGATATGCACAAGTGGTAGAACTCCCCCAAAAAAGGAAGCAAAAAGGGGTGACTCAGACTCAGACATAGAGCTACAGGAGAGCTCGAACGAGAAGGGCTTCGACACCATGACTGAACGAAAAGTCAAGAGGTGCAGGAGTTTCATTCCTCGCCCGTGCCCTTCTGGCTCTGCTTAGGTTCCAGGTCATACACAAATCAATAGCGCCTCAAGAAAGGTTAGCCCCAGCAATTATTCAAATACCACAGATAAAGCACCAAGCCAGCCAACCCTGTCGAATCCCGCACAGACGCCATTGCCAACGCCGCTAATGGAATTAGACTTTTCCGCTACTGTCAAAAGGACAGCAGATCTGCCGCTAACAAAACACAAGAAACAAGGGAAAGTGCCCCCCCCCCCCTTCCCGAGAAAAAGACAATGCCATTTATCATTGTCGTAACCCGGGTTCACCCAGAAACCCCAAAGGAAGCCATCTCACGGGGGTTGCCAGAATGCGAATGGGAGAGGTTCACCTCGAGAGCCACGGGCAACTGCACGTGGAGACTTATCGTGAACTACCCTAACAGAGAAGTGAAACAAAAATGAATCGCGAACGGAGCAATTATCAATGGTAGGAAACATGTGGTGGAGGAGTACAGATCCACCCCTCCACCAATCCAGTGCCACAAGTGTCAGAAATTTGGACAAGTCGCCACTAAATGCTGGGGAAATCTGACCTGCATGAGATGCGGAGGTAATCACCTCACAAAAGCGTGCAGGTCAGACTCTCCCTCATGCCCAAACTGTAAAGGACAGCACACCAGAAATTATCGCGGGTGTCCCCACTTCAAAAAAGTGAAAACAAACTGAAAGTTTAAAAACCTGAACCTGAAAAATCCTAACAGTGCCTCTCCCCCCCCCCCCACCCCCCCACACACACAACTTGCTCATTAGTTGCGGGAGCACTGTTATCCGTACTAAACAAGCATGTCAGTACAAACCTGTCTGACATCTGTCAAGATGTTAGCCGGTCAGCGTCCCGGTTTTTCAAAACCCAAATATCCGAATCCTTAATTAAAGCCGCAATCAACACACAATAAAGCCACCAATCACCTCTTACCAAACACCGCGACTCAATTGCAACCCCCATCATGAATAAGTTACAAATAGCCGTGTGGAAAGCTAGAAGCGTTAATAATAAAAAACTTCAGATCAGCCGATATTTCGAAGATACAGACATTGTCTGTATCTGTGAAAGTTGGCTTCAACCCAACAAAAATTTTTCAGTAAGTGGGTTCAGCACTATTAGAAGAGACCGACAAATCACTAAAGGAGGCGGCGTTGCTATTCTAATAAACAGAACATCAAAACTAAAACCATAAAAACTAATCACCTCGATGCTGAGGTGATTGCAACCGAAATCACAGTCGACAATAAAAACATCGCGATTGTGTGTTATTATAATGACCTAAGCAGAATTGTTTCCGACACTGTCTTTGAATTCTTTACGAGGAAATACAAACACTGCATCTTCCTCGCGACTTCAATGCCAAACACTTGTACTTTGGCTGCAACAAAACCAGCCCCAATGGCGAAGCCCTCCTCGAAATCACAAAAACACAACCTTCATGTGGTTATGATCGACTACTCAGCAACTTACATCAGTAACAACCCACTATTCCAATCTGAAATCCTCACTCTAATTATCGCCAGCGACTCCCTGATAAACCACATCAATGACCACTGGGTCGGCGATGATGACTTAGGCAGCGACCACCTCCCGGTCCATGCCTCGCTCCAACTAGGCAATGGCCCACTCAGGTACCCCCCACTCTCCGCAGGAATTCCAGAAAAATAAATTGGAACCTCTACCGCGGCATCATCGATGTCAAATTCACAAACGCCACCCACCCCGCCCCCCCCCCCCCCTTCAAATGCAGCTGAACTCGAAACCCAATGCGAGGGCATAGAGAAAATCATCAACTCAACCCTAAACGAAATATGCCCAAAAGAAGAAGTGTGCCCCTGAAGAAATACTATCTCGGGCGACACACTCACTAATCAAAACCAAACGGAAAGCTCTTCGCGCTCTTAAAACTGAAACCGACCCCAGTAAAAAAGCTGACCTCAAAAAAACATACAACCGCCTTCATGGCGAGGTTAAGAATGCCCTCCAAACTGAAAAAACAAGCCAACTGGGAAACGGCAACAGCCAACCTAAACGGGGTCCAGGATGCTAAAAAATTCTGGGACTCTTTCAAAACCCTAACTGGGCAAGAAAACAAAGGCCGCAAAGCCGCAGCCAAACCTCTTAAGAGGGAAAACGGTTCTTTCACGCGCACTGACAAAGACAAGGCCGACACCTTTGCCGACCTCCTTAGAAAAACGCATCGCCCGCATCATGGTCCGGGCAACACCATCAATGAACACACGGATATCTACCGGGACCCAAACTTCGATAATGAGCCAGAAAATGGGGATGACGATGACCTCGTCACCCCATCACCAATGACGAAATCATCAACATCATAAAAAAATATAGAAATTCATCCTCACCCGGTGAGGACGAAGTGAGTTACACAATTCTCAAACAAAGTCCTAACTCCCTAATCGACAAACTCAACAAACTGTTCAACGCATGTCTCACCCATGGATACTTTCCTAAATGTTGGAAAACAGCCATTGGTCATGATACCAAAACCTGACAAAGACCTCTCCGACCCGGCCAGCTACCGCCCAATCAGCCTCCTCAGTTGCATTGGCAAGGTATTTGAACGAGTCCTTACCAATCGACTCAAGGGGCACCTTGAAGATAACGAGTTTTTTAATAAGTGGCAAAGAGCCTATCGAAACCGTAAAGAAGGCATCGAGCATGTCTACCGCCTAGTCACTCAAATGAAAACCGCGATTGACAATCACCAAATAGGCGCGGCAGTTCTGCTAGACGTCGAAAAAGCATTCGACTATGTCTGGCACAGCGGAATGCGCCTCAAATTATCCAAAATAAAACTCCCAATGAAACTGCTTAGATTACTTTCCTCCTTCCTAAACGCTCGTGAAATTAAAGGCAGAGTAAATAATGAAATGTCCGACAGTTTCCACCTTGAAGCAGGCACCCCCAAGGATCCGTCCTCAGCCCCCCCCCCCTTGTACATCATCTATGTGAACGATCTCAAATTCTCCGAAGATCGAGTTCAAGTCTCCCAATTCGCGGACCTCTGATAAGGGCCTCTGGGACTCTAACAATACGGCCAATCTACTCCAAAAACCTCTGCAACGCGCTCTCGTAGACTTGGAGCACGGGTGTGCCAAATGGAGAATAAAACTGAAAACCCAACGAATCACCTTCACTCGCAAGACAAGCAAACGCGACTTTGTCCTGAAACTATTGGATAAAGTCCCCCCAGAATGCATATAGGCGAAATTCCTCGGCATTGCCATTGATCAAAACCTATCCTTTAATAAACACACCAACGATATTGCCTTTGTGCGCCCAGTACTCGAATATGGGGCAATCATCCTAAATGAGCTCAATCAAACAAATATGGAAAAACTACAGAAGGTCCAAAATCACGCGCTTAGGGTAGTTCTCCGTACCCCATTGGATACACCCATCAAAACACTTCACGACAGAGCCGATATCCCCACCATAAAGACCGCCTTGCCTCTCTAGCCGCGAAGAACCATGACCGGCTAGCCGATAGCCAACTAATATCCGAGCTAAAGGTAATTTGCGATAGCAGACGAAAACCCCAAAACGCCAAAACTTAAGGAAATACTAACTAGGTCTTATAACCAAGAGCAAAACTCCTAATCCTAAGGAAATACTTAGTAGGACTTATAACCGAGGACAAGACAGGAAAGTAACACCTCTGCGTGCGGCTCTGTGTGTAAGCCTGCTCTTCGCTACCTCAATTATCCAAAATAGGCCGATCATAAAACTAGGACTTAAACGAGGACAAGACAGGAAAGTAACACCTCTGGATGTGGCTCTGTGTGTAAGCCTGCTCTTCGCTACCTCAATTATCCAAAATAGGCCGATCATAAAACTAGGACTTAAACGAGGACAAGACAGAAAAGTAACACCCCCGGGTGAGGCTCTGTGTGTAAGCCTGTTCTTCGACTCAAAATCAAATAGGGAACGAGAAGGTGAACTAACAGGCAGATTAACAGCTCAGCTGTGGCATTCTACCAGAAAGGGCTGCCTTCACCAACTCAACAAAAATCGCTAAAAATCGGAAGCCTCGATAAAACATAGGAAACGAGAAGGTGAGCTAACAGGCAGATTAACAGCTTAGCTATGGCCTTCTACCAGAAAGGGCTGCCTTCACCGACTCAACCAAAATTACAATATGTTCAAAAACTGTATAAAACCAAATATGCTATTCAGTTTTATTTTTCACACAAACGAATGAAAACTAATTCTACCTTCTTCTTTTTAGCAGGTACACAGAAGATGCTTTTTTGACCAGCACCACAATAACCGCTAAGGAAACTATAACCGTTATGGAAACTAATCCCCATTGTTCCTGAACATCCTCCGCTCCATCCCTGGAAGTGGTCAATCACTCCAAGGGAGGCGAGCGCTGATCCTGCGTCCCGCCTCTGCCCCTTTTTGTAAGCGTCTGTATTGCGCATCCTTTGACCCATCCAAATAGGATCATAATGCAGGCCTGCCTCCGAACCTGCCTTCTTTCTTACTGGTGGTCCCCGAAAGGGGTCGTTGTTGTTTTCTTTCCAAGACGTCCAACCATGAACCTGCAACTCGACTTAGACAGCCTGAGGCAGACTATACTTGCCAATGATGGCCCTCCATCGACATCATCTCCGAAGTGGCAGACTATACTTGTCCGAAAATTAACACTACTGCACCCTCGAGGAGACATAGTACCTTTGTGAGAGGACCCAACCTCCCACACTGGTCCTCACCCGAGGGTCAACCTACATCAGTCAACGAAGCTACACACCTGTGACACCTTAGCCAGAGACATTTGCCGAGTACCAGAACCTCTTCCTCCTTCAACACGCCCTGACATGAGACAAAATTGATCGTAAACAGTCGCTGAGGGTCGAAAGAGGCTTGCCCCATAATGTCCCTTCGGCGCGCAAAATCATTCCGTCGTTCGAGAAGTGAGGAGCACATTGGTTCAGTTCGATCGACCAGCAAAATTGGCATAAATAAACAAGGCGCAGTGATACATTTCTGTCTAAAAATAATTCCCCTACAAACTTGAGCTAAACTTGCAAAAATACTATATTATATGAGCAGTGGGTGGTGTTTTCTACTGGCATTGTGTAATACTTTCAAAAGATTTAAAGAAATCAACAATCGAACTATTAATTATGCTAGACAAATGTGGTAGAGGCCAGAGGTTAACAAGTCCGTCTCTACTAAGGGAATAAATTCTTTCAGTGTTATACTCGCGACAGACACCTTCGGCATCTGCATCTGTATCTGGACACTTACGAAAATGGCCCGTCGCAGAATAAACTCTGGGGTCTGAATTCCGTCTCCCCAAGCCCTGTTGAAAACTATTATAAGTATTATGTTCATGGGTGCATTTATGGGTTGATTTAATGATCAATCATCATAAGAAAAAGCCCCAAATTAGACAGAAATAATTGGAACAACATTTTGTTGGGCCACAGGCAAACTGCACATGGCATTCGTGCAAACTCCGGTGAATTATCTGAGCCGCCAACGAAGACATCTTTACAGTTTATAGTTATCAAAATTACACAAAACATTATTTATCCGAAATTCATGATTTGCATCTCGTTTTGTTCGGATATAAGATTTTATGAAACACGCCATGTTGTGTTGCCATGGTAACCCGTGCGAGCGGTCCCCTTGTGACGTCGTTAAATCTGCGATAGTGATACGTGGTGTTAGCGATCATGCGCAACGGGTGTTGCGGTGAGACGTGTTTCCTGTCGTCCATGTTGTATACTGGGGCCGCCATCTTGGTTTCAATGGTAGTACATGGTTGCTGTGTTACCCAAAGGCTTCTAATAGGACAGGGGTATGTTCAGAGGGTACGTTCCTTTGTACAAGAGTAGTTCCCCGATTCGTAGAACTACCTCAAACAACCCGATAATCCCTCCAAATCACCAAAAACGACTTTATTTGAAACGGCTTCTTCAAGAGTCCTACTTACATGTAAAATAGTAGCACGCAGTGCTATAGTAACGAGAGGGACCCCGGGGAGGGGGGGGGGGGGGTAATCTCGCTTGAACTAGAGCAAATCTAACTGCCACAAACGACCCGATAATTGTTTACTTGACTCTGATTCATGTAGAATCCTCGGTTTGTACCTATGTGTCTACAAGCTATGTTATGACTTCCCCATCTACTTATAAAGTATTCTGACTTCCCTAAATGTGTTTATGTCATGTGTACACATTACATGTAGCACATAGGCACATGTTGGTTGTGGAGATATTTGCTCATTGTCCCCAGCACATAGTCACATACGGGTATTTGAGGATACCTGTGACCAGGTTCCTATACAGCTCCTATATGGCTCCTAGCTCCTATATTGCTCGAACGACTCGAATCTCATCGAGCAAATGAGCTATAGAGTAATTGCTCGATCGAGTGACTCCACATATTGCTCGAACGACACGGGTCTTATCGAGCAAATGAGCTGTAGAGCAATTGCTCGATAGAGTGACTCGCACATACGACTCTTAGCCTCATTTTGGTATTTAAGGATACCAACAACATAGCTCCTATACAGCTCCTATATGACTCAGAGCTCCTATATGGCTCCTTTTCAGCTCCTATACAACAACGCGACCACTCATCATCTCCAAAACTCCAAAGCCACTACTTGTCTATAGTCTATCTGTCCTATCATTAGCTTCTACAGCAGTCACCCAGTACTCTAAGATACCATATTTGCAGTCTTGTGCCATAAGGCCTTGTACCATTACTATTAGCTACCACTATTCTGTCCTGTATCTCAACCATTACTAACTTGTGGTACTACTACAGCTCTTACTAAACTAATACCACTAAGGGTCATAATTCATAATTATCACTGCCATTCCACTACTGCTTGCAAGAACAAATTGTTCATACCAATGTCAAGTTCCCCTAATAAACTATCGGGAAATTACTGAAAAGTCATTGCTCGAACGACTCGAATCCCTTCGAGGAAATGAGCTATAGAGCAATTGCTCGATCGAGTGACTCCACATACGACTCCTCGACTCATTTCAGAAAAAGGGATTCCATAGCCACATACGTTTTCCAAAAAAGGATTCACAAAAAGGGATTCCGTAAATGGGATTCCTATCCGACTCCGTGAAATGGGATTCCGCGAGTCACTCTATCGAGCAATTGCTCTATAGCTCATTTGTTCGATAGGATCCGTGTTGTTCGAGCAATATGTGGAGTCACTCGATCGAGTAATTACTCAATAACTCATTTGCTCGATGAGACATTTAGGGAAGTCAGAATACTTTATAAGTAGATGGAGGAAGTCATAACATGGCTGGTAGATACATATGTGGAAACCGAGGATTCTTCTGGAATCCGAGCCAAGTAAACAATTATCGGGTTGTTTGTGGTAATTAGGTTTACTCTAGTTCAATCGAACTTACCCCGTAGGGCCTCTCGTTACTATAGCACTGTGTGCTACTATTATAGAATCCGTATCAAATAAAGTCGTTTTTGGTGATTTGGAGGGATTGTCGAATCCGGAAACTACTCTTGTCCAATGGAACATACACTCCGACCATACCCCTGTCCTATTAGAAACCTTTGGGTAGCACAGCAACCACGTGCTACCATAAAAACCAAGATGGCGGCCTTCAGTATACAAAATGGACGACGGAAACACGGATCACCCTAACAACACGCGTTGTGCATGTGCTCTAGCACCACGTATCACTATGCTAATGACGTCACAAGATGGCCGTTCACGCGGGTTACCATGACAACACATCACGGCGCCAATAGGTCACGTGACATGACGTCACTTCCGGAGTCCTGCCCGAGTTCCTGCAAATAGTGACTCAAAAGCCCCTGACATAAAACTGTTGTTGGAGCTTTATTTAGATGAATTTCTTTCGCTTTAGGCTCTTGCATCTCTCAGATCCTGCACACTTGAAACAGATTTGTTTTATCAGAACATAGAATGTATGTATTTTATAAAATATATTATTCTATGGAGAATAAGCCTTTAATCTTCCTGCTGGATTTATTTCCTTTTTATCTATGTACTCAGCATAAATGCGACATGTCTCTTTTGTTCGTAGAAATTAATATTGTTCAAACTAACATTTGGGGCAATATATATTGGAGTTTAACGTCTCTTTCGACAGCCAGGGACACTTCGTCTGGGAATTCGGAGTAATTATCCAGGGGTCAATTATCCAGGGAGGCTCTATTGTATGAATCCCTCATAAAAGAGATCGCGATTTCGGGAACTTGGAGGACTATTCATTTATTTATTCATTGGTGTTTAAAGACTCTTTCGACAGCCAGGGTCAACTCGTGTCGGACAGTTTTACGGGTGGAGGAAGACGGAGTACCCGGAGAGAACCACCGGGCAACGGCGAGCAACTGTCACGCTCCCCAACATACTAACTCCACACAAGCAGGGTTAGCATTGTTTGAGGAAAAGTGCACCATCGACGTGCATTACGCCTTTGTAGACAACGCCACCGTGCCCCGCGTGAGTGAAGTGTCTTGCACAAGGACACAACGCGGTTACCCCTGGCGGGGATCAAATCGTGGATCTCTTGGCTTGCAGTCTGTTCTTCTACCCACTGAGCCACTGCGCCCCCCCCCCCCCCCAAAAAAAAAAAAAAAAACTTGGAAGAAAATTTAGTTTAAACAATAGTTAGTTCAAACAATATTTTAATCAGTGAATGTGCTATACGTTACAGAATTGAACACCAGAAAAAATAGCATTGCAAGCAACAGCAGATCACAAAATAACATACACTTATAACAATATTTATTCAAGTATCATATTATATGTATGCATAACAGAGTAGAATAGCAGAAAAAATATCAACGCAAGACACGGTAGAACACAATATAACATATAAATGTGATGGAGGGATTCGACAGGAAGTTTGCAACTTTTGTACATGTAAGTCGTCTCGCGGGATCATGCAAACAATTTGCAATTCAATGACAAGCGGATAAATACCCAGGGATTCAGATTCGGATTCTTTATTTACGGTATACATATAAAAACATTTTTTACAAATAAAAGTTTTACAGAAAATGTATTCAGCATACCATGGGAAGTGACATAGCCAGATTGGCTGTCTACCTGACACTCCCTAGGAAAATAAAAATCGCAACAGACTGTGATAAAGTGATCGGACTTAAAGCAATTAGTCTAATTCGTAATGAGGGGTGGGGGTTCATATTCTTTTGCCAATAATTTGTTCTCGTATAAAAAATAAGTATTTGAGAAATATAGATTCCAGCGGACGACTGGGGCCTCAATATTCCCGAACATCCCGAAACAGCCTGCTTAATGTATTGTTAACACAGTTCATGGTAGCATCCAGTAATAACAGATCCCGTCATAAACTATCGTACAAATCTGGGAATGATACAAGTGCGTTAATGGGAAGTCCACATCGGCTGGCACACAGTGGGGCGCAAATAGCGGTAAATCAGCCCATTTCAGTTTAAACTGGATCAGCTCCCCCGCGGTACCTCACGGTGTGACAGTCGGCGTGAAACATAAATTATTGATACATATTCACGGAACAAATCGAAAGATTTGCAGGTTGTATAAGACGAGGATACCAGAATGGGACACAGAGCATGACTTGTGTGTATAAGTTCTCTTTGGTAAGTTCTTCTAGGTAAATTAATGAAAATATGGATATTATTATGTACATTCTGGGCAGTAGGGGTTATTACACCGGACATAATTGGGGTAGGAAGAAATAGTAAGGATAGTTTTTACTTTATTGAGACTATAGTTTGCTCGCGCTATTTTCGAGCTTATTCGGGCTATGTGAGCTTTGTAGGATAAATGTTCATTAAGGCTTATTCCCCAAAACTTTAAGGATTTTTCTGGCTCATTGTCCCCGACCTTGTTAATAACTTGGTTATTTATTGTTTACCTGATGACGGGAATCAGTATTCCTTCCTTTTGTTGGATTAAGTATAATGTGTGAGGTTTTTTAGCATTCAGCATCAACTGCTTCACAGAGCACCATTCGAAAAATTTTTGAAGTTCGTCGTTAAAATAAGGTGTTATGGAACTACTGTTGAGACCAGAACAGTGTACTGTAGTGTCATCGGCGAACGACAAGAGATTAAGGGAAGTTGAATTACTTATATCATTTATATACAGTAGAAATAAAACGGGGCCCGAGATCGAGCCTTGTGGGACACCACAGCTCTGCCTGGCAAAAAAAAAAAAAAAAAAGAAAAAATTTGTTCGCCATAGAGAACATATTGAAATCTATCAGACAAATAGCTTCTAAACCAGTTGTTGGCTAGTCCTCTGATGCCGTAGTATTCGAGTTTGCCCAATAGTATTTCATGATTTATCGTGTCGAATGCTTTAGACAGGTCCAGGAATAGTGCCAGTGTACTATTCTTTTCCCGTTTATTGTTTTCCGTAGCGGTGCTTTTGAGGAGCTGGAGGACAGGGTGATTCGTACTATGACGTTTTCGAAATCCGTACTAATAAGGATATAAGATATTAAACCTCTCGAGAAAAATTCTAAGTCTTATATCCATGAGCTTTTCCATTACTTTTGAAAAAGCAGGAAGGATACTAACGGGCCTGTAGTTTGTGAAGCTGTGCTCGTCGCCTGATTTGAATATGGGTACCACCTTTGCGATTTTCATTATATCTGGTACTTTGCCCTCGGTAAAGGAATTATTGATTATATGGATAATAGGGACCAATATCTCATTTATCGTTTGTTTAAGAAGACTGGTTGTGATACTATCGCAATCTTTCGACGATTTTGCTTTCATTCTGTTTCCAATTTGACTAACTTCTACAGGATTTGTGGGTGAAAGATAAAAGTTGTTGGAAGTACTACCATTCATGTAGTTTAAGTACGATTTATCCGGTTTCTGAATCTGGTCGGATATGGTTCTACCAACGTTGACAAAAAAATTATTGAATTCTCTTGCAATGTTCTGGGCTTCGATTATTTCTGTACCGCCCTGGACAAAGAAAGGGGGTAATCTGCTTTCACGTTCTCCTTTATTGATAGCATGTAACTTCAAATTTGCTTCTTAGTTTCAAAAAGCGTAAAATTCTGCCGAGGATGACAGTTCTCGTGGTAGAGAGTAACGGGGGTGGGGGGAGGGAGTTCGTATAAAACTGGTAGTGGGAAGTAGTGTTCTGCGGGGGGTAGATGAGATGGTTTGTGGTCCGGATAGTTTGAACCTCACTAATCTGTGTTTCCCGGGGCCAAGGTGGGGGATATTAGGGATAGAGTGGATGGTATTATTATGGGGTCCGGTTCAGATCCAGTCGGTGTGGTTGTGGTGCATGTAGGTACGAACAGTATAAGGGAAAGGAGGTCAGTTCAGTTTATGGATGCATGCGGGGTCTTGAACACCTGGTTACAGAGCAGGAATTCGAATTGAGTAGTATTGGGGCTTCTTCCAGAGATGATTGAGGGGGTGAACGGAATTCTAGGATAGTAGTATGTCATGTACCCAGCCAACTCTCATTTGGGGGACCTTAACTCCTTTAAGCCAGTAAGGAGTAATATAGAATTAAGAATGGAGAAAATATATCGACACGTATGCCGAAACATAAATTATAGTTACATGGTTCCCACTCAAATGAAAAGTCCTTTAATTTCGGCCCCTTCCTTGAGAATTGCTCGAATTTGCTATTATCCCTGAAAAGTACTTGAATTGTGTTTACGTATAACCCCTGGTACAAAAGGTTTTATGAACATGGGGATGGGAAAACCGTTACCTTTTCCCAGTTCCTTATTTGACATTCGTTATCAACCGATTTTCATCGGTTGATATCGAATGTCGAAAAAGGAACTGGGAATAAGTAACGGTTATCTCGTCCATTATGATAACCCACCACAGTGTGATGTGTAGATTCTAAACCGCCATAGTTTATTTCATTAGTTTCAAACGCATCCCAGTGATATGCTATGAAGTAATACCCTTTTTGAAAAGTTAAGAGAGTCTTTTCTATAGTGTGTCACATCACAGGATTTCATCATCATGTCATCAAAACAGTCGGTTTTTCACCAGTACAAAGAAGATCGTGGTTCTGAAAGAGTTAACAAATGACAAAAATGGCAATTGAAGTAAAGATATTTTATCCAAAATCTTGTAGGGGAAGAAAAAATCGGTCGCCTTATTTCCTTTTAGGCGAATGGCAGGAAAACTAAACGATCGTGTAGCACTGATAATCCTTGAAAATCGACATAAAATTTCGTGAAAAGTTCTGAAAGTTAAAACTAGAAATCCTATCATAACTGCCAGCAAATAGCACGTGACTCCGCGCGTTGATCTGCGTGCTTTAACGATTGATTGATTGGTGTTTAAGGTCACATATTTCTGCACAATGGCTAACCATGACCGGGACAGTTTTAGGGGTGGAGGAAGCCTGAGTACCCGGAGATAACCACCGAACAACGGCGAGCAACTCTCAGCTCCCCAACATACCAACTCCACACAAGCAGGGTTAGGATTTGTTGAAGATTGGTGCACCATCGACGTGCAGTACGCCTTAGTACACAGCGTGACCGTGCCACCACATGGGCAATGGGGTGAAGTGTCTTGCCAAAGGACACAACGATATTGCCGCAGGTGGGATTCGAACCGTGGACCTCTCAGCTTGCAGCCTGCACCTCTACCAACTGAGCCACAGCGCCCCCTGCTTTGACGATAGTAAGGCTGGGGAATTCTGTACATATGCCATATGCACAAGCAATGTTTCAGCCGATGGTCCTCTGGGTCTATTGATAACCAGGAGAACATGTCGTGCTTCGGTAGAGAAAATTGCGTGCAATTTCTATGCGAAGTCATGTGAAAAGAAGCGCATAGTTCGTGGCAGGATTTAACCCTTTACCTAACGTAACGGCCAAAACCGGCCAGCGCTATTCTTAAAAATCGCCAATGAATTTTCATTATTTTTTCATTTTTTGTCTCAAAAACATAGGTTATGACCCCTCATTGGAACGAGCTCGTCGAGCTCGTTCCAAAGAGGGGTCATAGCCTATGTTTTTGAGACAAAAAATGAAAAAAATTAGTTATTCAAGAATTTTTTTGCAAGTGTCGTCTGCTTTTCATGTTAGGTAAAGGGTTAAAGTTATAACTGTAAAAAGGGCTTGAATTTGATTCTCTGATGTCAGTGGAGACCCTGGGATAGATCGACGTTTTCTATTTTAGAAAGAAATGTAGCAAACTTCTTTTTGTAGTAAAATGCACGGAGACTGGATTATTACTACAACAAAAACCCATACAGCCTACACATCATACGCTGTGAAAGAGCATATGACGCCAAGGACTGCGAGATGAGTTTTGGGCCCCGGTAGGAAAACTTTTGCTGGGCATTATCTCATGGTGACGAATATATGATCCCAATCTGGATTCCCAGCTGTGGCAGCGCTATGCAGGGTGTGGTGGGACATGGGGACATCCCCCCCCCCAAGCATAGAGTTTGAAACCTCAATTTGCTCCCGTCCACCCCACACACACACGCACACACCCACACCCACTCCTCATACACATACACCGTCTTGTTTATCCGTCGTTGCGGTGGCTTGATTTTTTTTATTCTCGATGACAAACAGTGATAAACAAGTTCCCACAAAATCCGGAAGACAAACCCTAATCCATTAGTTTCTTTGCGAGGGCCTGGCAAAAACGAAGGAAATCCGCGGACGCAAACACCACTGCCTAGGTTCTGCAAAGTCAGAAAGACAGACCTACCCACCCTCACACACTGAACATATCCTTATTTTACCAAACTGTAATCCAGTGATTGGTTTATACTGCAAAGTGGAATGAATATACGCCACGACGAACATAGGCGCTATTCGTAGGAGACCCGTGACTCCTACCAAACGTGCCAAGAGTCGCCATGCCATATACTAGAGGATGACTTAGTGCACAATGAAATGGAGATTTATCCCCAAAATCAACCAAAGGCTTCATTGGAAAGCACAATTCATTTTTTTCTGGGAGAGAACCTTCCCACGACCCCTTCAAACAAACCCCCAGCGATTGGTCATTGTATCCAGATACCTTAGACATCTGCGTGGGTTCCTAACCAGCGCACGATGTATAAGGCATCTGAATACAATGCTATGATGTTACGATTCTAAAGGGCTACTTGCGGATGTGTCCCTCTTCATGGGAGACCTGACCCTTACTTGCTCCTCCCCGTGGAATCAATTTTCCGCCACTGCTCTCCAGGTTTCTCACCAGCTCTCTAAAAAGTATAAGTAAAGACCCCCGGCTTGAACTTTAACCAATACTGTTTGTCCTCGTTTACAAATTTGGAGACTCTTTATGGGTGGAAACTCGTCTCCACAGATGTTATTGTGATGAACCAGTTTCTACCAACTGAAAGTCTCCTTGAAATGATCAAACGGTAGTTTCTAAAAACAAAGGTGTCGTGGCAGATAATGGTCTGGATGCTGCACATATCGACGGATCACACAGTGGATTTTCATCTTCATGATACGGACACTTCGCGATTAAGAAATGCGCCTGTTCTTCAAGCTCTGTCATGCTGGTTTCACACCCCTTCTCGCTATCTGAAGTTTTGTGCGCTGAATTATTAGTGTCGCACCAATGTTTAAGTTTCATTTCTGTTTTATTATGGCTTGGGTTGTTATTGCCTGCTGCTGATCCTTCTTCATTGTAATTTCTTACTTCTACAATATGAACTTTTCTACCCTCAGATCCACTTGACCTTTGCCCACTACCGTCGGATCTACTTGATCTATGTTCCCTGCCACGGAGCTTATCGTTTGGCATGCCCCGCAACGACTGGCTGAGTTGATGCATATACTCAAAATCTGACATCTCCATTGGAGGAGATGTTGTTATAGAACATTTAACAGACTGAGTCAGTCTCTTCATCGTGTTGATAAAAGCCGTACGAAAGAGTTGATTGGTTGCAATATATATCATTGGGTTCCAAACACAAGAGGCTTTGGCAAAGAGGGCTGGAGAGCTGACAAACCATAACGGTAATTCTCTGCTATATTTGAATACTTTGGAGAGCAGCATAATTGCGTATGGCATCCATGAAATTACGTAGACACCTGAAAGTAAACAAGACATTTTAAAAAGGCTTAGTGATTTTTTTACCTGACTTTAGATAATTTAGAAACTACAACTGAAACTAGAAGTCCTGTAACTGCACTGCATTATTTTGAAGTAATAGCGGGCTGAGTGAGTGCACCTTGTCCTTGTCAAACTGAATCATTAGCGTGACTCAATTCCTGTAGCGTACCCTGTACAATTCTTTTCTAGTAAATAGAGATAATTAACATCATTCCTAACCTCCACTGGGATACATGTACACAGGGACGTGACGACAGAGGGTGGGGTGGGGTGAGACACCCCCCCTAAACCTGGCAAAAATTTCCTATAGTTGGAAATTCGGTGGGCAAGTAATGAGTAGTTGAAAATTCCATCCATCTAGATTTTAGAGCTCCTTTGGTGATGCTGATGCCTCCTTTACTTCCCAAAATCCCAACTCGGTTTCAAATCGGTAAACATTCCAGCTGTTACTATTTACACCAACAGTGTAAGCAAAATCGAGCTTCATAAGTATACATGATGTCCATCGGTACGAGATCTCTATAGTACATTACTTATCGTGATAAAAAAACTCCTCGAAATGCACTTCCAAGAAAATCACATCATGTAAATCGTTATCCTGAGTTAATTCCATCATTCACAGTTACAAAATGATGAAACATCGAAAGGTGATCAATCCTGCAGAAGATTTGATTTAATGTTAGGAGAGTATGAATTGCTCAAAGTTCTCAGCTTGAGCATTTGTTTATCACATATTCAATTCCCAGAATAATACCAAATAATAATAACAACCTGATAATTCTATCTTAAATGTGTTTCCATTTCAGTTACTAGAATCAATTTTATGCCCCCTTTCATGGCCTCATTTTCAAAATGTTTCTCGGTTGTGAATTTCCAACTTGGGGGAGGGACTGGGAGGGGGAAATCGCTCTTGTGTATTTTAGACTACTTCATTCTTCTACAGTAAAGAGCGCGTTAACTAACGAACATCTATTGCGCTAATTGTGACAGCACTTCTAGTTTCTACTGCATAACGAAGATCATCCATAAAACACGGGGACTGTAGAAACGGAGGGTGGGGAGGGGGTGGCTCCACTTGTTTGGCCAACAATATTGAATATTTGAAAGTAATAAATGAACGAGTCTCGATAACGCTCACATGATTATATTATGTGTTTACTTGTTTGTTATTCTACTTGTCATCCTTAGTACCAAAGAACTTAATTTCCAGTAGACGATTATTCAAGTCGTCGTTGGCTCGGAACTAACCCCCTCCCCCGCCCAACAATAGCGTTGCGTTACAAATTACATAATGCAATGTTTGCCCTTTGCGTTATCTTGGCGATTTTATAGCATTAGTGGACAACCGGCCTCGGGTCGGGGCTAGTATTCCATTATTGCCATAAAATTGTAATAACAAAAAAAGATCGCGACCGTTGACAGAGATGAAAACCTTTCCGCTGAAGACGGGACCACGAGAATGGAAAAGTTAACACTAACCGGAATTTGAATGACAAAGAAGTATTGCCACATTGCTTTCCTTGGGATTCGCAACACACTTTTCCTTGTCCCTGGAAATTACCACCAGATATTCGAGCGCATTACGGATCGCCGTCCTCCTGACGGATTCAGCGTCAGAGGCCAAGAACCCGAAATCTGTCCGCCCAACTGATAAATAATGTAGAACCTTATACGATGCGATGTTCAAGTCCCTTTTACGTGGTACGCTCCAAAGCTACGGCACTTTAGAACACGAATAGGGAAAACAAAATTTACATGTCCATCTATTTCGGCCCTCAGGGCAGAATTCGAGAGAGTTATCTCCCATTTTGCTCACAAAGTCTTTTAGATGTGATCTGATCAAAAAACTCATGGGCAAGCTCTCATGAAAAATAAAACGTTCAGGTCGACTCTCATGAGATAATTCCCGATATTCACTAAAATAGCATAGATAACCTCTATATATTACGTATCGATCACATCACGTCAAGACTACTGACGTAAATCTCAATTTAAATTAAAATATTTTTTTCAATTTTTGTTTTCAAAACAACGCTTATGATCTCTTATTTGAACGACCTTCTTTGAGGCCAAAACTGATTTTGTTTAGTGATTCAAGTATTGATTTTGGAAAGTATCCTCTAGTCTCTAGTTGCGTTATGTTACTGCTATGACATACATGTTAACTGAAAGCTCTTTCTTCATCTGTACACTGAAGCACACAGGCCGAAAGGTTCAAGGTTCGATCCCCACTAAAGGCACTCAATCCCGGTTGCTCACATGGAGGCACGGTGGCGCTGTGTACTAAGGCGTACTATGTGTCGAGTCGATGATGCACTTGTCTTCAACCAATGCTATCCCTGCTTGTGCGGGGTTAATACGTTGGAGAGTCTGACAGGTGCTTGCCGCTGTTCGGTGGTTCTCTCCGGGTACTTCGGCTTCCTCCACCTGTAAAACTGTCCGACAGGAGGCTCCCCTGGCTGTCGAAAGTGTTGTTAAACTCCAGTAAATAAATAACACATAACGGAAAGATTCAAATTTTCGGAGCCCCACTGGGGACATTCCGAAAATAAAATACCCGGTAAACGAAATAAAAAATCGTTCGCACGAGATTAAAAGCGTGCGCACGAGATTAAATCTTATTTTAACTTCGGAATGTCACTAGCGAGGATCCGTACAAATTAATTGTTTCCGTACAAGATTGTTTTACAGCTATTTTCCGCTCTCGAACTCATCCGAACTCACCCGGCCCTGCAAATTACATCATCAAGTATGCCTTCAACAAAAAGAATGAGAAAATGTGTGAAAAGAATGAGAAACAATAACAGTGCCAGAAAAAAAATGTAACAGAACTGAGATGTCAGATGAATAGATGTCTGTCGGTGGCCGTGTGGTGTGCGTGGTTTAGTATAGTTCGCTCGGCGGTTGGTGCCCAGGGAAACTCTCTCGGCATGGGATCGAACCCCCGCTATGCCATTGTAAATAACGCTAGCGTCCTTCCTTGATTCTATGGTACATGGGAAATTAGAAAAAGAGATGGTCTCGCTGATTTCCATGAGGTGCAGTATGTAGAATTTAGTGATGAAATTATATGATAAGGAACTGAGAACATTTTGCAATTATTTGTTTTGGTTTAATAAATAAAGAGGTTATTACTTGGTTAGTTTCATATCACTCTAGATAATGGTCGAGATAGCAGCCCTGCAGCTCAGTGTTTAACAACCGACATCCAGCTATTAAATCTCCATATACCATACATGTTGGCCGAGATAACTTATAGTATACAATAAATACCTATGAAACAAAATCGAGTAGGCTGCGGGAACCTACACGCTAAAAACTAAAGTGTCAAAAACTGCACTTGAAGTGCTGGATTTAACACTTACTAAGTGCTGAACTAGCACTTTGTTCAAGTGTAGATATCCCAGAACTTGACAGGTGTTACAATAATACCACTTAACAAGTGTAATGTCGAGACACTTAAAAGGAAACAACGCAGATGACGCGGATCTGGCTCGAACTCTCGAGCCTGATCCGCGTCATCTGCGTTGTGTCCTTCTAATTATGTACCCACCAAGCGCAAATCAAATTATGGACGATTCTGGAAGAACCACCAATACTGGACACATGGGAAGTGCCATCCATTCAAGTTTCAGATGTCTGACGATTGTAATGTCTGAGTGCTTAAAGCATTGCACTTTGAGTGTTAAAATCAAACCTTTAGAGTTAGAATGGGTTTAACACCTTGAAAGTGTCAATTTTTAACACCTTAGTTTTTAGTGTGTAAAAATAAACGCAAAACTTAAAAATAATTCAAGCCGCAGCATGAATCGCTCTTCTAAAAAGTGGATAAGCGCTGTTTCTTTAAATGGTGTCTTTTACACATTTTGCATAATGTATCTTCATTGGAAACACTATAGCCAAGATAGTTGTTCTGAAGTGCTGGGATATCATATTTCGAGCCCTATCGATCTCGATTCGAATCAAGCACAAAATTTCGAATCGAAAGATGGATAGAATGTGACCGATTCACATGCCTCGCCCCCCCCCCCCCCCCACACACACTTTGCCGGACCTCAACCGGATCCCAGAAGTGACAACACTTTTAAGTGATCCAATTACGTAATGTTGGGTTGCCATGGTATTCTGAAAGAGCGGCCGTGTTGAAACGTGAAGTGCATGATGATACGTGTTGACAATACACATACGAAGGGCGTGTTGATAGGTGGCACGTTTTTCAGTCGTCCATTTTGTTTCTGGAAACCGCCGTCTTGGCATCTATGGAGGTACGTGCTTTCTACGAGCTACATGGGTTCTAATATAGTGAAGGTATGTTTTGAGAGTGTACTCGATTGAATAGGAGTATATATACATACCATAACGTCCCCTGTGTCCCAATGTGTTCTATGTGCTAGTAGGCACATAGAACATATTGGAACGCAGTGAACGATAAGCAACAATTGCTCCAAACCACTGTAGTTTGTTTCGCTCAGATTCTTCCAGAAACGTGTTGGGTGAGTAGCACATAGTGCTAGTAGGTATTAATTACTTAATGGGAGAGTCGTCAGATTACACTGAAATATGCCTAATTGCCGGAAGCAACCTAACAACTATTTATCGAGTTTAGATTCTTCCAGAATCATCGGCTTTGTATATCCTGGCCACAACAGCATTCTATCTAATCTTAGGTAGCAACGTTTGCCCTCAACAAATTTGATCAGTCCATTTATAGAAATGTGGCAGTGTGCAAGATAGTATTACCAAATTATTAATATTTTAAATACTTTTATTTTATTCTACAGTTTGACTCTGAATGCTAATGCAGATTTTTAACAATTTAATATTACACGTAAATAGTCGGTTGTGTGCGCTTTGTCCTTGCGATTTGATTTCTTTCGGGTTAAGGAGGTTTTGTGAGTTGTTGTCATTCGTGCTGTATGGGTTCAGTTTGGCGAAAATTTCTCTGGTCTGATTCATTCTGATCTTGGACGTTGTCGATATCAGTACTAGTTTATGTGGAGGCAAACCTTAGAAGAAATTTATAAAGACCTATATCGTTTTGAGATGGTAAGTTGTTTTATTTATTGGTTTTCAAATTGAAAAACAATATTACGTACTTCTGTAGTTTGATCGGCGTTTCCAGCCCCGATCAACCCGCAGATGAACATATAATGATAACAGGAGTATTCTCAATTTTTTGGCAAATCAAATTTGTTTAATCCCTCCATTGCATAAACTGAGTACCGATGTCTTTTATTTTTATATTTTGCAGGATCAACAATAAATTGTGAAATTGAAATTGTATTTAAAATGACGATGGAGTAAATATATTGGGGTGTAAATAAACAGAGACCTGTGATGTTTTAATAAAATGTATACAGTAAGTGGAGCGTGTACTATCACCAAATCACCCGCAGAGTGGGGATTCCACCCACGAAATAATTGCAAATTTTTTGCAAAGCATTACAAGCACAAGCAAAGTTCCAGCCAATGGACCTCCGGGTTATACCCGGAGGTCCATTGGCTGAAACATTGCTTGTGTTTTTGTCCACATGTACAGAATTTGAAAGTGATATTTTGGGTGATAACTCCACTCCCCGGGTGATTCAGTTACAATCCACTCTCCACGTACTGTAGTTTAAACTGTCAGAGAGAGTTCACACACTGTTTTGTCGTTTTCCTCGGACCATAGCTTCACTACTCTGCGATAGAAATCCCCGCCCACTATTACTACACATTGTGTCTAGACCGAGACGTGTCAGTTTCGTCTGATGAGGCCTCCTTAGGAGCACCTGGCAGTGAAGCAGTGCTTGTTTACTGTGGTAAACAAGTTATGTTTTACTTGTAAAATAACATGACCCAGTCTCCAATGTTTGGGGTGAAAGTCCTTTAAAAATGGGCAACATGGGTATCAACGACTGACTAAACTTGACCTTATCTCCATGCGGCGGTCACGATTGGTCATTGTGCAGAAATGCACCAACTAACTAACTAACTAACTAACTAACTAACTAACTAACTAACTAACTAACTAACTAACTAACTAACTAACTAACTAACTAATAACTAACTAACTAAATCAATCAATAAATAATCATATGAGGCTTTGAGGAAATCATTCAATCGGATCAAACCTCAAGTCTCTCATATCTCCATGCAGGTATTTGAGAATATGAGGCCATGAGGAAATCCCTTTATGAGCTATAATCTATCATTACTCATATCCCCATCCAGGTATTGGAGGAGACCTACGGCATGGTAATGTACTATTCGAAAATATTGATCTTCGGCCCCCATGCATTCGTGAATGGAGCCATGATGGCCATTAGGAAATTCATAAACGCGGCCAAACTTCCATTCTCGCATATCCTCGCTTAGGTATGGAACACCCTGTGGCACCCCACTTCCAGCACACCAACCTAACAAACGACTGGTCTTCGGAACCCATTTTTTTCATCGTATGAGGACATGATGCAATCCATTTGAATATTTGAGTTGGTCGCAAAAGCGAACCGTTGAGGTTCGCCTTTCCGACGAACTGAGATATTCTATCCGATGTATTTAAAATTCGACGATGATGTATTTAAGGGGAATGAATGTAAACATAAACAATTTCGTGAAATTCGCCGTAGACAATTTATTTTCATATTTTGTGATGCACTTTTGTTGTACTTCCTTTTTATATAATATATAAGAAATGTTGGTGTCTCCAAAAATTGTTTTAAAATTGAAATATTTAATAAACCCTCATTTTGAAGATTATTTTTTTCCAGGTACTTATTCTCACTGTTTGGCGGTACAACCTCTACAAAACAGATGTTAACAGTTCTCTATTTTTTGTTATATACATGTATGAGATGATAGCTAGATTTTTTATATATTGTGTCACAAAAGAAATAACGATGAAAGTTTGTTAAATACAATAATGAAGCTAATGAAAACAGAAAACCGCCATCTTGATGCATGTTAGAGTGGAGGATTTTCTCACAAAGTAGTCATACCAGTCATTGATGCTATTCACGGTGTGTTTATTTATTTATTTATTTATTTATTTATTTATTTATTTATTTATTTATTTATTTATTTATTTAGTAGGTTTAAGGTAACACATTTCTGTACAACTGCTAATCGTGACCGGAACATGGAAATAAGGTAAAGTTTAGTCAATCGTTTATACCCATGTAACCCATTTTATAGGACTTCCAACCCAAACATTAGTGATTGGGTCTGATTTTACACGTAAATCAGAAATTGTTTACCACAGTAAACAAGCACTTTTTCACTTCCCGAGATTCCGATGAGGGCCTCATATGATGAAAGACGAACTGACACGTTTGAGTCGAGACACAATGTGCAGAATTAGTGGGCGGGGAGTCGATAAATAGAGTGATTTGTTGAAGGCAGAAGTTGGAACTTGTGAAACCTAAGATTACAGTACAGCCGCCGTGGACTGGTCGTAATCCACGCGTAGACAGTGATGTCCACGCATGCCTTTACCAGGTAACACAATTCATCATCAGTAAAATTCTAATATTAAATTTTTGATGATTATTCCTATAATTAGTGTATTACACGCCTGTTCTATGTGATCTCCATCTATAGCAACACTAAACCATGCGGAAAATGAAAATCTGTTCCGCACATATGATCGGAACGAAAATCGGTGACGGACTATTTTTAAACAGAATCGAAATTTCACTGGAATTTTCTACAAATCGTGCAACATAATTACAATTTGAATTGCTAGCGATAGCTGAAAATCGTCCCCTGAATTCCAATGTGTTCTATGTGCCGGTAGGAACACAGAACACATTGGAACTCAGGGGACGAAATAGTAACACGGGTTCCCCTCGCAAATTTGGTTGGCGATAAAATGTGTTCTTTGTTGATAGTTGTCAAATGAATTGCTGAGTGTCCTTCTGATAATGTTTTTTTTTATAGACGTGAAGGCGTGTAATAAACACAGAACGACACGCGCCTGTAAATGGTTTATTCGATATTGCACTTTCCTTCCGGACTGGCATTCGTACCATATCGATTAACCCATTCACACACGCATGCCCGTCTGTGTTTGAATGGAATCTAATATTATTGCGTCCGTGGAAATATTGCCCAACACAGAAATTTTATGAATGGCCGGAACTCTATGGTTTGTTACACCCTGGCTCTAGGGGTATTCAAGTGACTTGAAATACAAATAGATCAATAGACAAGGTGTTCAAGTGACGTTTGTTAACTGAACAGAGGACAGGTGTAAGTCAGTTAGTGAGATTGTTCAAATTCATGAAATATCTCTAGAGGGATTGGTAACTATTACAGAAACTTCATTGATTACTTCCAGACATCATGCTCCTTGTCTGGGTGTGATGCAATTGATACAGTTATGATCACATTAAAAATAAGTGTCTGGTCGAGTATATAATGTTTGATTGTGATGAGATAGAAAGATAAAAATATTACGTAACGTTTCTCTCCAATACACCCGATACATTTAACCCTTTACCCAACGAATCGCCCACATCCGCCCGCGTAATATGCAAATTCAGCAGTTGAAAAATATTATATTTCAAAAAATTTCAACAAAAACATATCATGTGACCCCTCGTTGGAACGAGCTCGACGAGCTCGTTCCAACGAGGGGTCACATGATATGGTTTTGTTGAAATGTTTTGAGAAATTTAAAAAAATAATATTTAAAATAATCAATTTTGATATCGTCTGCGTTGGGTAAAGGGTTAAATTAGGCCCCTGCGAATACGGATTTTCATTCGAGTCGACTTTTGACTCGAACTTGACAAAAAAATGTTTGAGTCTACCGAACATCGTATTCGAACCAAGTTAGCCGTAACCAGGTGTCCAAGTGTTGTTTCCTACGCGATTTTTCCGGTTTAAAATGGCCACATTGGAATTGTTTTTGATGATTTATCCACATATTCATGCTAACATTCAACAGTTCGTACAAGCACACTTGAATGTATGGTTGAATCGGAGACAAAGAATCCGCATGTACCTGTGATTATTTAGCTCCCTTCTCGACTAAAAGTTGGCATCGTCCAATCTTACCTTATCATGAAGCGATGGATGCCTCTTACTGAGGTGTACTGGAGGTGAGATGTTGTCCCTATCGCTTGGGTTTTGTACGAAGTCTTACATGTATTACACGTGTACGTAGCCGTGACTTTATCCACTGTAAAATATGAGTGTTTTACCGATATCATTTGGAATCAAGCGACACGCGTGATTTCAAATGCCATTGGTAATACTCTGTAAGTTTCATGTTGACGATGTGTGCTTGCGGCTCGCGCTCAATTCCTCGCATTGTTTTGACAATTTAGTCAGTATTAAATGTACGAATGTACGTGTACCGAGACATTTATTTAATAAGGTTTTTTTCATATTTGATTTTTATATTCGTGATTTTATTTTCGACTCGAATTTGTTGATCGACTCAACTTCGACTCCAACAATCGAATGTTCGCAGGATCCTAATTTAAATGTGTACACCTTTACCATGCTTCCTGATTTTTTTTTCAGGTCACATTCCTTGGGTCATATCTGAGTGTTCACTGTTTTCAATACAATGGCAATTGTACAGAGTCATGAAATATATCATTGACTGGAATGACCTACCATACTTCTGGACAAAATTGTTCGCCTCACCAGAATGGTGGGTTTTGTTTACATCTGCTTTATTAACATATTTTCAAAACTTTTTAACTTTGATTCTTAGAGGCACAATATATCAAATTTTCCGGCTTATACCACAAAAAGACAGTGGTTCTCTCATGGTACTCCGGCTTCCCCCCACCCGTAGAACTGTCCGACACGAAGTGACCATGACCCTCGAAAGTGTCGTTAAACCCAAATAAATAAATAAATAAATAAATAAATAAATAAATAAATAAATAAATAAATAAATAAATCTTCTTTTCTCTATGTCATTGATTGAATTAATGGTCAAGCTGAATGATGCAAGTAACCCGTTGTCGCACACAGATAATAAGAGATGAATTAACTAATTACCGTTAATCACCTGGGCTCAGCGTGTCGATGGTACTTATCTAATTAAATGTTGCATTTTGTTAAGAGGCTTCTAAAGTCATTACCAGTTTGAGGTGAACCCATGCCTCTGAAAATGACAGCATTTTAGGATACAAATTTCATACTAGAGAAAATACTTTGCCCTTGGATACAAGAGTTGAGATGAGAGTTTATCACACATTGAATACTTAGGAGTCTTTGAAACCTGTATTTTCGAAGGTTTTGGTGTTTCAATACACCTATATAAAACAGAGTGTTGAAATATTTGTTTTTGAATGGTAAGGTGTTCGAAAATTCTGCTATAGATGCGTCTTTCAAAGTACATTCGGCGTTGATAAATGACAATGCACTGCAACGGTTGACTCTGAAACGAAACTCTTTCTCGCGGGATCTTTCGCAGGCGAAACAGTCGGGTTTCCGGTTTGAAAGATCAAAACATCGAACTGATTTGAAGGAATTGGAATGGGCCATTGGGGCCTTCGCGCTTTCTATTTCGATATCATTTCATTTTTGTATAATGTTTTGGTTCTTTGATGATGTAGTTGGAATATTTCTCAGTCAAGTTAATAGTAGTAATAGGGATTGTCGTCAGGGTTGGCTGATTTAAATACATTGATTTAAATCATTGATTTAAATCATGATTTAAATCAATGATTTAAAAAAAAAAATCATTGATATCAATCAAATATTTACAAATATTCAGAAGTATTTTCAAAACAACTTGGAAATGAGCTGAAACAAGATGGAATGCATATTAACTAAATACAGTTATTAGCCCTTGTTTATGACAGTTAGAACTAATCTATGGAGTGGGAAGATATACACCCCTCTGTGTCTTCACTGCTGGAACATGCTGCAGGGAAGTTAAATGTTCCCCAATCTTTTATAAGTTTATATAATTTTCAGCCAACATGAATAAAACTATATTTAAGTGAACATAGATTTTAAACCATATATATGATAATCTTTCCATGAACCCGTCAAAAATACGAAATCAACTCCAAAAACAAAGATCAGTGATTTAAGTATCAAAAGTATAAAAAATGATTTTCAAGAAGTCATCTTCCATCCAGCAATGCTATAACAGTGAGAAAACACAAGTTAAATATCTGATTTAAATAAAAAAAAATCGATTTGTTTTATTTTAAAATTTTTTTTTAAAAAAATCACCAACCCTGAAGGTCGTATAGATCCGTTTCGCTCCATGTATAAAGCTAAGTCACGCAGGTGTCACCTGGTATTACGTAATGTCACAGAGGCCACGCAGGTGCGAATCTGGATTACACCGTTGCGTTAGGGATCGCCCTATGACATAATAGATGACTCATAACCCACACCAGACTAATATAAGCCAAACCCCACGTGTGCATGAGTCTATAGTCCCATTTTTTTTATAACTAGCATGTAAGACCACCGTTTTTAATCCTTTACCCAACGTAACGGCCAAAAACCGGCCAGCGCTATTCTCAAAAATCGCCAATTAATTTTCAAAATATTTTCATTTTTTGTCTCAAAAACATAGGTTATGAACCCTCATTGGAACGAGCTCGACGAGCTCGTTCCAACGAGGGGTCATAACCTATGTTTTTGAGACAAAAAATGAAAAAAATTAGTTATTCAAGAATTTTTTTTGCAAGTGTCGTCTGCTTTTCATGTTAGGTAAAGGGTTAACCAGGCTTATAGAACCGCGAATGCGGATTTTGAATACAGCACATTGGGTGTTATGATAATCCCATATTAAATAGGTTTAACTCTTTTACTTCCACGTCCACTTTAGCCATATATGGAGGACCTCTATGTACTCTTGTATGCGATGAGGTTTAATACAATTTACGACATACTTAAATCTCTATCACCTGATTAATTGTTGGAAAGGGCTCTCTGAGCTCTTTCCAACAATTAATCAGATGGTAGGATGGATCTGCGCATACCAGAAAGTACAGATAATCATCATAAAATAGACGACAATAGTCGCTTTCGGCAGCGTAAGTGTTAATAACCCTGATAGAAGGGTGCCTTTTGTCAACTTTATTGAATTTGAACGATTGCGTGTCAAGGCTCAATCACCCGTCTCCCGCCCTCATTTATGATTCATAAAGTATAGGAGGTCAGAAAAGTGGTCTCAAAATTAAGAAACGGAAAAGCGGGAGGGACGGATGGAATTCCTAACGAATTCCTAAAGAATGCTGCTGAGGAACTTTGTAAAAGCCTAATGGCCCTATTCAAAATAGCCGCATGAAACAACAGGTCCAAAAGAGTGAAGGGAAACAATGTCGCATTTGTACTCAAAAAGGCGATAAGGAAGTATTGGTTAATTATGTATGTCAGTAGTAACATTGGGAAAGTTTTCTGCAAGGTCCTGCATGGGAGATGAGAGGATGTGATCGAAGAGTGTGGGGAGGGGGGGGGGGGGAGAGATCAAGAATGACTTGAGTAATGGAAGGAGGGTCACTGTAACCTTATCACACTATCCAAAATGATAAAATCTGAAAGGAGGGAGGGAGAAGGGTATGTGGCGAAAGCTTGAGGTCTTGGGTCTCGGAGGTGAGTTTGTTGGAATTCAGAAAGCATTATATAAAGACATACAAAGTGAATTTAGTCTGGAAACCATAACAACAAAATGAATAGGCTTTTAAAGCAGGGGTGTATCATTTCACCAATTCGTTTTGCATTGTACACTAAAGATTTAGGACATGAGCTCCTGATTATCGGCGAGGGGGTAATGGTTGGGGACCCGAAGATCCCAGAGTTATTTTTTCGCGGATGGTATTGTGTTAGTGGCAGAAAATAAAGAGGGGCAAGACAAAATACTGGCAATTGTTGGGCATAATGGGAACAAATGGCGACTCGAACTGAATGGAAACAAAAGCAAGGTTATACTCGTGGGTCGTAAAGTGGAACGTACTTGAAGAGAAGTGTGGGGTAGTGCTTATTCTGCTAGGTAAAAGCAAACTTCTTTGTATGGGAGAGGCAGGTGGCTACGAGTATTGGGGGTAAATATAAACATCACTGGAAGAGACACCTATCGAAACCTCACGAATCAACTAACTGTTTTTATAAGGTTTTTCTGTGGGGAAAACCACTTGTGAAATGGTAGGTATACCAAGTATAACATATGGTACGGAAGTTATACATCTAAACCAAATGGTTGCCCAGAGCCTGGAAACTCTGCAGAATGATACAGACTGATGGATAACAGGGTGGAGTAATGCCGCAGTAATAGAAGCAATCAGGGGTGAGCTTACGTGGATGACGATCAAGGACAGGGCAGGCTAAATGACACTGTGTTGTCTTACCTATTTGGCAAATCTCCCCGACAGCCTACGGTGTAAACTAATGTTCCAGAATATTTTGAATTCAAACACAAAGACAGGATGGATTGACCAAGTGAGGGTGTTGATAGAGAACTCTCTCTGATCTAGAAGTGAGGTTAACCTAGGGAAAAAAACCTTAAGAAAAAGCATCATTTAAGTTTGTAACCGAACTGGCGTGAGAAATTGGGGGTGTGGGGCAGTCAAAGCAAAGAGGTATTGGTTTGCCTGCGCGATAAAAAGAAGTCAGGTTTTGAAGAGTACCGCGATGGCACCTTTGGGAGGTGACTGCTGTGTAACCATTTACCTAACGAATCGCCCGCATCCGCCCGCGTAATATGCAAATTCGGCAGTTGAAATATTATTTTTCAAAAAATTTCAACAAAACCATATCATGTGACCCCTCGTTGGAACGAGCTCGTCGAGCTCGTTCCAACGAGGGGTCACATGATATGGTTTTGTTGAAATTTTTTGAAAGATTTAAAAAAATGATATTTAAAATAATAAATTTTGATATCGTCTGCGTTGGGTATTAAGCTGAGGTCGTGGTCATTAGAGCTTAACCTTTTTATACTTTTTTACGTGAAGTCAAACAGCACGTTGATGCTTTGTGGTAATTTGTTTTGTTATTATTTTTCGATTTTTTAAAGTTTTTACCCCAATTTCCTATTTTCTCCCGAATAGTGCTCAGTGACAGCCGTTGAGCCAAATGCTATCGCAGCTAAAAATACTAATATAAATCCTGCTGCTGTGAAGACTTCTTAACCGGTCGAGTGCTAGAAACCACTATCAGGTCTTCCAAAAAATGAGGTTACCAGAGCAAAACCCAACACTTTCCTTGCTTGTATTTCATATTCAGTCAAACACAAATAATATTTTGTTTATATAAATGTGTTTTATTTCAAATTATTGGAGATTGAATGTAGGCACTTTCCAATAATTTGTAATAAAACAAGTTTTGAATAACAAATTCAGGCCCCCCAAAATAATCTAGCCCTCATCCAGATAATTACCAATGTGAAAAATATCTTGTTATTGATACTTTCCGGCGTCTGACGTCGCATTTTGAAAAACGTTGAAGAAACTGAATTCCCAGTGACGTTCGAACGTCAGGATAATTACTCTAAGGGTTAAGGCGAAAATTGGGAAATACACTGAAAAAATGCCATTTGTTTAATTTAGAAGTAGTGGAGGCCCTTGAACACTTCTTTTAGAATGTCAAAAATATTAATCTAACAGAATAAGGTTCACTGGGAGTATAATGGGGAAGTGGGATAAGAGAATGTGAGATATATTGAATATACCCATAGTAGCTTGATGTACCAAATGTTGACCACGAGTGGTGAAGTGGTGTTAATCGCGAGCCTTTGGCGCGCGGTTAACACCACTTCACCACGAGTGGTTAACATTTGGAAAAGCAAGCTACTTTGGGTATATTTTATTTATACCATGATCGTCAGATTATTAAGAGTCGTTATTATTTTTTCTCGATTTTACTGAACAACAGCCGTGTACATACATGTGAATTTGTTTTTGTTTACATGAGCATCGGTGGGCGGTACTCCCGCTGTCAACTGTATCACCGAAACGAAATAGAAAAAGAAACAGGGCCTTTTTCATTTTAATAACATAATAACAATCATTTCGAAGTTATGTATGCTTTATTGATATGAGACAATGCATGTTTGTTAATTTTGGTGTCTTATGGGGAAAACTCATTTAAAAACGTAATAAATAATTGCCACTTTCATTTCACTCTTCGCGAGGCGACGTACGATAAATGTAGACAAGTTCGCGTTCAGGTCGACGTCACTAAAGGTCAATTGGATGCAGTTCCAATGCAAGTGTAAATTTTAACTATTGAAATCCAATTGCTGGCGCGTCACCACGGTTGGTATGTAAAGCTAAAATTTATGTCATAGGCTTTTCATAAATGTGGGTATTTGGTGACGCAAAGCAAAGTCTTAGTATGCTTATCGGAGAGATTAGGAAGAATGCGGTACGAGATGTCATCAAACAGTTCGTCTCTGGGTGTTAGGTGGAGAGGAGAGGCGTGGGTAGAAGGAGGATTTCGTAGCACATGATCACTCAAGACCCACTCACCCGAAAACCGCGACAAATCAGCGGCCGGCCAATACGTTATGATTATTATTAAGGCTACAGTTACGTATTAATTATGAATAGCATGTCAGTAACATTTTAATCAACTTTATTGAATTTAATGAACTGCGTGTCAAGACCCAAATATCTGCTTCCCATCCCTCATTTATAATATATCGATTTTAAGTCAACATTTCCGTATTAATGACAGCGTTCCACTAACAATTTAATCAACTTTATTGAATTTAAACAACTGTGCAACACCCAAACATCTGTTTCCCACACCACATTTGTAATTCTTAAGCTCACAGCCCTGCACCTATTAATTATGAATAGCATGTCAGGCCATCATTTTAATCAACTTAATTGTCTGGAGACCTTTTGTGGCCAGACAGGAAATAGCAGTGCATTGCTTATTATTATAGTCCGTTATTAATTAGGCTATATTGGTTTATCACTCTATAAATAGCTTGCCAATAATACGATATATTTTAATCAACTGTATTTATCTACGAATTTGGTTCCGACAATAGACTTGTTATGATCAAGTTTTCCAGTGGTCACGTGACACATCGGAAATACCTAAATTGAGATCATTACACTCCCACTTTGGAGTATATACATATAATGACTCTCCTTGTTGAAGCCTAGGATACCACAGCTGCAAGCTGTAAAGAAACTGTACAAGCTAAGGACTTCACAGGTGTCTCAACATGCTTCAAATAGTACTAGGTGACCCACGACTCACACACACCACAAGCTACTGAACACACTCAATACACTTCAGAAGAACAATCCTGACGTCACGAGATACAGGAACAAGCATCCATGTCTTCCTAAACAATGACATAACCCATGGCTCATACCCATCCCATACTCCCAGAACGTGTGTCAACATGCTTCATCAGAAGATTCTATGGCGTCACAGGCTATCCGAAGAAGTCTCAACACGTTTCGAATAATGACCCATATTATTACGTAACCCATGACTCATAGTAATAGTTTCCTCTATGGCATGCGCATGCAAAACTAGGTCATGCGGGTGCATAACTGATGACCCACACGCCCATACGACGTTACAACCTACCAGGACAAGTTTCAACAAGTCTAAAAAATGTCTCATAATATTACTTAACGCATGACACTCATACCCTTCAGAGATCATCAGGACAAATTTCAACGTTCTTGATGCCACAGTTTGCCAGAAAAAAAAAAATCGAATGTGGTGGTCGTCGTGGAGGTGAGGTGGTTGTGGTGGTAGTGGTTATATTGGTGGTGGTTGTGGTGGTTATGGTTATGGTGGTTATTGTGTGGTGGTGGTGGTGGTGGTGTTGAGTGCTGGTGGTCTGTGGTTGGTAAGTCTATAAGATGTCAAGTGCAATTCTACATTATCAATTATTTCAAACACATGCATTGACAATGTGTTTTGGAGACAATGAATGAGAATTAACTATAACCAAAATAGAATTCGTCCAAGGCTTGAAAAGATGAAACTCGAAATGATTCTTTAAAAGACCCACGTAACCACACGCGCATAGTGATTGACGGTCTCATGAGACTCCGAGGTTGGTGAACTCTTTACGGAAGGCTAGCATCAGAGGAGAGACGAGGGAACAAAACAATGAACTTGAATATATTATGCTGTTTAAAAACCCATGCGACCAACAGCAAATTAAAATATTAGCTTGACAAATGTATCCAAATAAAAATTAGAAATGTCTAGATACATACCAGAAAGCCTGTAAGTTGTCAATTCAATACAGAACACAAAGAACGTGGAAGACGATGCACTGTATGTTTAACCTTGAAAACTATAAGATACATGGTGAACCCTTGTTGCACGATCACAGACCTGGGAACTGTGAAGGAAAGATGACTACGAGTACTTTACCACCACATGTCTACCAACCTGCAATGGCGAGGATGGCCCTGCTTCGTACTTATATCAGAATAATCTGTGCACTCTACAATCATACGAATGCACCAAAACTAAGAACAAACAATTGGGAAAATATCCATCCTGAAGTGACTGCGGGATTATGTTTACTACTTCTAAAGATTTACTACATTACTCAAAACGAGGCTGCCCCATGGACGATGATGATTCCGAACCAGAGGAGTTTTGAAATGTGATGATTATGATGGTAATAATGAAATCAGTTTTAATTCAATAGTTAATTCAGTTTACGAAGCCCACGGTGGGCGGTTGAAAATATCGGTGTGTAGTCTTTCAGCATCCCTTTGTGTTTTGTTTAATTAGACAACTACATCTCTGTAAGGTTCCTTGATTGCTTTCTGGTAGCTATCTAAAACTTTCTGTGGTACATGTGGATACATTTTCCAAACTAATATTTGTTGCTCGCATAGTGTTTGAACAACACAATATACTGAGTGGTCAAGTTCATTGTTCTGTTCACTCATCCTCTGCTAAAATTATTCTGTATAAAGCACGCTATACTTGCATTTCTGTGAAGAGGTCACAGGCCTCGAAAACTTCCGTTGCATCTTTCATGAGATTGTTAGTCACATTGAGCATATAGTCACATGGGATAATGAAAAAAAAGTCCTGGATTAATTTTATTTGGGATATTGTTAATTTCAGTTCATCATACGTGGGCGGCCATCTTTTTGTATATCCATAGTTTCTGGTTGGAGGAGGCCTAATCAAAATATTCCTGTATTGGATGAGACTTGTTACTCATGGTGCCTTCCCACTGAGTGTTCATCCATAAGCTATGAGGATGAATATATGTTCGAAGCGGAATTCTGGGCCCGTATTCATAAGTACAGCATAATTATTTTCCTAAGATATACCTATGCTCTTACATAAGTAGATCTTATGCACAACCTAGGATTTTCCTAACTGGATTCACCAACGCATGCCTACGCTTGTCCTAGATTGACCTTCTTCCGCTAGAGTTAAGCAATACAGTTCCGCGCAAACTAAATTGAAATTCCCCAGGGTGTATTACATCCAACAGAAATGTCACTGTAATACTTGCTTATGCGTGCCAACGTGGGCATTTATTTTTTCAATAGTTATTGAAAAAAAACACAAACGTTACGGACGATATAGCTGCTGAAGATTTACTAATTGTATTCCTATTTTTCGGAAACTGTGCATGAAAGTTATTTACATAATAGTTGACAACCGCAGCGGACCGACAGTGATCAACACGAACTTCACGTGGATTGAATGATACGACCTACGTGCACGAAAACACATGGCTAGGACCAGTATCAGTTTTTGTACACGTTTGTCCCCGACATATCGAATCGAAGCCCAAACTTTACTGCCACAGAAATATCTGTATTAACCGATGAAGTGGAAAAACATAAATCTTTGCTTTTCTCTAAATTCAAGTCTACTGTGACAAATTCAAAGAAAATGAAGCATGGGAAGCTATATGTGCGAAAGTAAACGTTATAAACCCTGTGGGTGGCAGATATAAAGTAAAAATGGAGCAGCATTGCTACAGAAACGAAGAAGAAAGTGGCCCAAAGCAGAGCAGACTTAAGCGCTACTGGCGGTGGGTCCCCAAAAGCCCCTGAGCCCAGTGAGGCAGATGAACGAGCGGTGGGAGTTCTTGGGCCAACACGAATCGAAGGGATCCAGGAGGTCTGAACACCTCCGCTCCGGAAGAAAGTGCCACACAGACGATTCGAAATCAATAACACGCAAGTCCGCCAACCAGTAAACAAGGAAAAGGCGTTAGGGAAATTCTCAAACAAACCTTGCACTCCCATCAATGCACACATATATATTGAAATACATAGGAATATTTATTTAATTTTCAAAGACCGTCGTGATATAGCCATAGCTGTTGAAAGCCTTGTAAAACCCCGATCGACCATTTCATATTCCGTGTGGGGGGGGGGGGGGGGGGGGGGCACACCTAGCGGGTATGCTGTCGGCGTCAGTGGCCTGGCTGCACACGTACCTGTCTCGAAAAACAGATGTAACGGCGATTATTCTAATTTGTACGTATTTGCGTCCGATCCTTCCGATAAACACGTGTTCGAACTGAACTGTTGAACAAAATATGTCAAGTTCATTTTATCTATATAGCCACTTGGTGCCATATTTCAATAATATAATAACACCACCGCTGGTAGCCAGGTTGTTAATGCACAGCCACGATGGCCTGACTGTTTACACAACAATCTCGCATTTTCCGTCATCAAAATATTGAGATGTCTTTGTGAACGAGCTTGTTAATTCTTTGCCAGTGGCTTACGAGTTTAGTCTGGTCATCTAGTGCATCAGCTGGATTAAGTTCGTCTTCATGTAGGAACTGATCGTCATGATATAGCCAACAGCTTGCCACCGAAAAGGAGAGTCTGGGCGTTGAGAAAGAAATCTTCGGAGCGGTGAAGGAGTTTCACGATATGCATCAGGAAAGCCATACTATCCGCGTGGTACAGTTGACCGGGATAACTCTTCAGTTTCAGTTTCAAGATAATCCAGAAAGCAATTAAATAAAAAAAACCCGTCAAATCTGCTTTGTCATCTTTGCCCTGAAATATTCATCAAGGCCTATGGTTGAACTAGCACTCACACATTAATTGTAAAACAAGAACGGGAGGGTATATAGAGGCTGATTTATTTATTTATTGGTGTTTTAAGGTCACATACTTATGCACAATGGCTAATCGTGACCGTGACAGTTTTAAGGGTGGAGGAAGCCGGAGTACCCAGAGAGAACCACCGAGCAACGACGAGCAGCTGTCAGCTCTCCAACATCGTAACTCTGAACTCTGCACCGCAGCACAGGCAGGGTTAGATTAGTTGAAGACATGCGCACCATCGACGTGCAGTACGCCTCAGTACACAGCGTCATCGTGCCCCCATGTAGGCAATCGGGGTGAAGTGTCTTGCCCAAGGACACAACGCGGTTGCCGCAGGTGGGATTCGAACCGAGGACCTCTTGGCTTGCAGCCTGCACCTCTACCGAGCCACCGCGCCCCCTATAGAGGCTGATACATGTGTATAAAACTAAATGTCTTTGTAAAATGAACGTGAATTTACACTATATATACTGGTCATAAAAGAAAGTACAATAAACTTTGAGGAGTAATGTTTTTAGTATTATCGACTTTAATCCCAAACAAATTATTGTAAATTCATATTTCGAGTCTAGCGGTATGAATGTGCATAATTTCAAATTCTTACTGTTACCAGCGTCACGCCAGGACGTCTCAATTCAGGCATGGAGTGAAATGAAAAGTTCACACATGCAGTCAATAGCATGTATGTCCACCGTTTGCCTCTTGGATGGCAAGACATCGACGGCACATGGACCTGATAAGTCTCTGGATGTCACCCTGTGGTATTGCGTTCCACTCCTGCCCAAGAACATTACGCAAATCGCCTAACGTCTGAAGATCATGAAGTCGTACCCGACGGTCCAATTGATCCCAAAGATGCTCGATTGTCGACAAATCTGGCGAAAGTGGGGACCAGGGAAGAAGTTCGATGCACTACTCCTCAAGAAAGTCACGGCAGATACGCGCCACGTGACATCGGGCATTGTCTTGCTGGAATAACTGCAACCCGACGTTACCGTTGGGCGACCTGAACGCGGTCGGTCGGCAGTAGATCCAGTGGTTCTATACCTTCCAATGAGTCGGTAAATAGTGGCCACAGTGACTACGAACTCAGCAGCGAGCTCATCTGGAGGTACCCCTGCCTCATGCGTACCAATGGCACACAACCTCTGATTTTCGGTTAACCTTGGCATTTTTTAAAATGTCGGAAGATAAAAATTAGCGTGTTTTCCCAATAACCCAAAGAAAATCGTCGGTCACCCATTCGATTTGACATTCGCGAGTAGCACGTGCTATTTTAAAATCCGTAGCAAAATTATATACGGTTGGGTGGACAACAACAACATGTCATTAAGGTACTATATAGGTAATGGAATTTTGTTTATTTGGAAATTCTCACTTCAGATATTCCTTAAATTCAGATGAAATATACACAAATTATACACCAAAATGAAGGTTGGGATATATAGAATACGAAACACATATGTAATCAACTCATAGAGTTGCTAGCAGGCATCACTGGTTCCTGGAAGTCTGCTATCGTATTCGTACCAGAACTGATAATAAAATAATATTTCGCGAGAACAACTCGTTGCCAAATGTGCTTCATATATTCAATAACAAAGCTAGGCATTCAAAACACTATCTGGTGCAGCGATAGGACGGCATTTTGGAAAAGGACAACACTGTCTGCATTTTTATTGAAGACAGACATGCGCAAATCACTCGATACCACGAATTTCCATCGAAAAACAAAATCGTAATTCTAAGAAATTTCAATAGGTGTCATGATACCTTTCATTGAATATGGCAACTGTGCAGACTCTATATAATAATAGTATACTGTATTAAGGCGATCTTTCTCGTTATTTGATTTTAGACGGCGTTGTATATCGATGCTTTTTCCGTCTGATGACGTCGACCGGAAATAGAAAGTACATTCGCATGTAAACAAAAGCGTTGGTTTTGGAATTTACCCCCATGTAGCCCTGTCGCTGTGTTTTGAAGAATTTTGACACCCTAGCTTTGTTCTTGGGTACGTGAAGCACATTTGGTTGTTCTCGTGAAATATTATTAAATTATCAGTTGTGGTACTAATACGGTAGCAGACTTCCAGGAAGCAGTGGTGCCTACGGCCGACTCTACGAGTTGATGACACATGTGTTTCGTGTTCTATACATCTCAGTCTTCATTTTGATGTACAATTTGTGCATATTTAATTTGAATTTATGGAATATCAGAGGTGAGAATTTTCAAAATAAACAAAATTCCATTACTTATATAGCCCCTTAAACTCTTTGTACGACTTCTTGTCTACAAACATGCAACATTAGAACTATTATATTTCATCCTTTATGCTATTTTTCCACAGTTGTTTCTATTATTCTTTCTTTTTTGACTCAGTATATATCCCATAGACATGTCCTAAACGTGTGGGCCATTTAATTAGTTTCTATTCGGATTAATCCGGTCGAAGGTGTTACGCACATGTAAATTAGACACCTCACTCAAAATCTTGAGTTGATCAATTGGTCTCTCACTTGAATATGCGGCATTCATTCTTTCACCATCAAAAATCACATCACTGACGTCACTTTCGAGGGTAAACCGCCTCATCTAATGGCACATTGTTGTCTATGCACATGTTGTGAAGCACCATTGTTGCAACCGTCATTTTACAACATCTATCAGGTGTGAACAACAGTGTTCCGCCTGATGTGTACATACACCTGAAGCGCATTTACCAGACCACGAATGTCCGTTCAAGTGGGTTACGTGACTTCCGATGCGCCGCGTTGCAGGCAGTCTCCTTCTGTGTGGTTGGAATCCGTTCTTGTGTCATCAACCATGATCTCAACGGGTTCGCGGTATCTCCGATAAGCTATCCCGATGGAATCACTCCTCTCTCTAAATTACGATTGATTCCAGACCTATTGAATATATATGAAAGCATAGTGAGTAGATTCGAGCCATCGGGCAACAACATACAAAAACTTCAGTTGTGTGTTGCAAACTGCTTGTATGTTGATGGAATGAAAACGTTTGCGATTGAGAAACACAAGTTCGTCGACCGATGGCGTTTTTATTTTGATGTGCATACCATCCACCGCATCGATGATATTGGGAAGATGATCTATGCTGTAGAAGCCCATTTTAACAACGCGCATATTTTCTTAATTTGTTGGTATATAGATGTGTGCAGTATAATGTCGGCACAATGCACTAGACGCCCTACTCATTATTCTTGAGACTCTGGATTGCTTCATGTTACGGAGAAACACATTCACCCTTTGAAAGCTGCTGGTCACGTAGAACATTAATGCCGTTAACACTCGCAGCGATGCAGGCAAAACACGTGTTCGTCGAGTCATTCTCTCTGTGACATCCCAGTCGGTGACGGTGCACCACATACCTATACTGACTTCACAACATTCCTAACTATCCAAATAACATTTTTGTTGCCCCATCTACCGAACAGGAAATCACTAGTAAATTTCCGGAGAAAACTAGCTTTTGACCTCAACAAGATTTCTAGCCAGGTCGCACAGCCCCTGTGTCACATATTTAACCAATCGTTCTCCAGTGAAATAGTTCCTAATAAAATAAAATTAGCCAAAGTTGTGCCAATCTTTAAAGGTGGTTAAAGGTGGTAACGCGCAGTAGCAAACTCTACTTTAGCTCTGTTCATTGATTTGCCAAAGGGTTTTGATACAATTAGTCCTGAAACCTTACGTAAAAAATGGAATTTTATGGGATCCGAGGAATTTATAACAATTGTTTTCGTAGCTACCTGTCTGACCGAAGTCAGTATGTAGAATACGGTTCGCAACTGTCTCATCCGTCAAGTATAACCTGTGGCGTGCCACAAGGATCTGCACTTGATCGAATTTTATTCCTTATTTATGCAAAGGATATTTGTCACTGCACATCATTAAGTCTACTCTCCTTTGCAGATAATACAATCCTGTACACATCTAACCATGACATGGACTTACCACAAACTGAGGTAAATGCAGAACTGGCCGAGGTATTTGACTAGTGTTGTTGTAACAAGCTACAAATAAATGTAAAAAAACTAAATTCATATTACTGCATCCATAAAATAACACACACAAAATTAGTCAATTAACACTATTTCTCAATAATAAAGAAGTGTCGGTCGTGGTAAATACCAAATCTGAAAAATCGTTAAAATTTCTAGGAATGCGTCTCGATGAAAACTTAACATTTGAAACTCGCGTATCCTGTGTCTGCTCCAAAATGCCTTGTGCCCGCCAAGCCCTACGATTTGTATAAATCCCTTCTACAGACTGCCCGCACAACCGCGCGGCGGCAGCATCATATGTGACTTAGTATTTTAGTTTTGCTGGTTCTTGAACACATATTTCCTGTTGATGTTGTGGTACAGGCGCTGGGGCTGTGCTGCTGGTAACAATTGTGAGTATACTTCACTACATTGTAAATGGAGATGACTACTTCAGTGTACTGTTCTGATCTGCCTGTTCAAAGATTCTTAATGCGAGTAGAGACGATCACAAACTGAACATGCTGCTGATATTTTGCCACCAATACTCATTGTAAGTGAATATGCTATAAGTAATTGATAATGCGGAATTGTTCCTGCCATGTTATAGACTTAGTTAGCACCACCTCCTCTTCCTCCTCTCCTCCTCCACAACCACCACCACCACCCACCCACAAAAACAACCCACCCAAAGCAACCACCCACCCACCCATCCCCACCACCATCACCATGACTTCCACCACCACCACCACCACTTTTGATCTATTGCTAGCATACTGTGGCATTGTGAACAATGTGTTGAGACTTGTCCGATGACCCGTGAAGGGTTTGAGACGTGGGTTATGAACGAGTCATCATTTGTGACTTGTCCTGGTAGCTTGTGACATCATGTGGTGGTAAGCATGAGTCATCGGTTTTGCAGCTATGTGACCTAGTTTTGCACTCACATGCCATGGGGATACTAATACTATGAGTCATAGGTTACGTAATACTATGGATCATTATAAGAAACACGTTGAAACTCGGTCTGTGGAGTTATGGAATGTTTTGCTGAAGCATGGTGACACATGTTCCTTTCAGTATGGTATGGTATGAATCATATGTAACTCAGTAGTTCTAGGTAGTTCAAGGACTTATTGTTTGGGAAAGAACTGATGCGAACTTGACACATGTTGACTAGCTTATAATGGGTATGAGTAGAGGGCGCGGTGGGTCAGTAGGTAGAGGTGCAGGCTGCAAGCCGAAAGGTTCTCGGTTCGAAGCCCACCTGCAGCAGTTGTGTCCTTGGACAAGATACTTCACCCCCATTGCCCGCTTGGGGGCACGGGGGCGTTCTGTACTAAGGCGAACTGCACGTCGACGGTGCACTTGTCTTCAACCAATGCTAACCCTGCTTGTTTGGAGTTAGTACGATGGGGAATCTGACAGTTGCCCGCCGTTGCTCGGTGGTTCTCTCCGGCTTCCTTCACTCGTAAAACTGTCCGACACGAGGTGACCCTGGCTGTCGGAAGTGTCGTTAAACCCCAATAAAAATGTGTATGAGCCTTTGGTCATGCAATACTCTCTGAAGTATGTTGAGACACATGGGACGTCCTGAATTTGTACAATTTCTGAACAGCCTGCAGCTGCCGTATCCCTGGGTTTTCCCAACAGCTATTGAAAATTTCCGACGGAGACTGTCATAGGAGGCGCCACCTTCGGCTCTGCACCCCATCACCCCTGGATGTCACCCCTACGCCACCTCCATAATTACGCCACTGAATATTACCCTAGAAATTCCGATAATTCTAAAGTTTTAAACAGCACTGCTGTAAGTTACTTTGCCATCGCAATGTTATCTCTCACCACAAAGCCACCGAGGAGGCAAAGTCCAAAATTCTTTCTATATTGATGTCAGAGAACGTTAGTTTGGAGACATATATCAACAGCCATGGGCATTGAAAGAATATCTATGGGTGGGAAGGGGACATCCCCTGCAGTAATAAGTGAAGTTAATTGGCATTGCTGCATCGAGTTTAAAAAGTTTATTTAGGCGAAAACGTACTTCGAAAGTTGGAAGTCACGCAGGAAATGTCATCAGAGTAACAGGATGTTTGGAAATGTGTAGATGATTGTGTTCAGTGATGTTGTCTCTAAGAATACACTCAACTTATGGTATCCAGCTGTCGGTTGCTTATTAGTAAAACTTGTTATTTGCTTTAGGGCAGAAGTGGGAGCAAATAGTTTACATCCGAGGCGATATTGCTGTTACCGCCGATGTATCACCTACCAGATAGCACAGTAGAGATGGACAGTATACCGAAAAACCGAACCGATACCGATATCATTGGGATACCGAAAAACCGAACCGAATCCACCATTGAATACTGAAAACATCTGAATTTTCATATTTTCCTACATTCGCTACTTATAGGGCTTTGTGGAGGCTGAAAAGGAGTTGAAGAGGTTATATTCATGAAACAAGTGACTGGTTTTCTTTTCAGTTTTTATTAACTCTTCAGGGCCTGGGTAATTTTCCAGAATTCCCACTAGACTACAACCTGTACATGCCCAGTTACTTAGCAGTGATTTCTATTCAAGACAGGGATGTGGCTACAGGGTTTCAGCTGGGGAGTGCCACCGGTGTAAATTCCAACTGTGAGTAGTTTCGATAGGTGGTTGCACTGCAGCGCAGGGTGATATCTTTGAACCCTTTAACCAACGAATCGCCCGCATCCGCCCGCGTAATATGCAAATACAGCTGCTGAAAAAATACTATTTTCGAAAAAGTTCAACAAAATCATATCATGTGACCCCTCTGTGGAACGAGCTCGTCATATTTAAAAAGTTATATTTAAAATAATGAATTTTGAAATCGTCTGCGTTGGGTAAAGGGTTAAAGTGATTATTTTTTATAGACATGCTTATGAATCCTTCTGAAAATTTTCACTAGTCCTGAAACGGAAAAAGCATAATTTATAATGTGTCTGGGTCAGAAAATTTACCGGATTGATGTCAGAGTCGAAATTTTGAGGCCAATGTCAATTTTAGAGTAGGAAATTTGAAACTCAAGTTTCCAGTTGGAAATAAAAGATCAAAATTTCTCATCATTAAGTTGGAATTTCAATATTTTTCGTTAACAATGTTATGATGTTTGACCTCGGTATTTCCAGCTATTGAAAAAAGTACTCCTAGCTGGGGTGGTGTCTCACCCCCCACCCTCCGACACACCCCCCTGTCGCCACATCCCTGATACAAGACTTGACTAGAAATCACTGATCGTGTGATTTGTGTCTTGTCAGCAGGACCGCCTAATGATGGCATGTTAAGGACACATGTTCTGAAATTAGAAAAGCCTGGAATAGTCCTTTGAAGGTTAAGGTGTGTTTGGAACAAGTCACAGAATTACTTTAGATACGATTTGTGTTGGCAAGGAGGGTGGTGGCTCAGTGGTAGACTATTGGACGTCTATGCTAGGGGCCCCGAATTCGACCCGCGTCTGGGACGACCCGTATTGTGTCCTTGGGCAAGGCACTTTATCCCGGTTGCCTATATGGGGAACGATGATGCCGTGCACTAAGGCGTACTGCACGTCAATGGTGCACATGTCTTCAACCGCTGTAACCCTGCTTGAGCGAAGCTTGAACAGAGTTAGAATGTTGAGGAGCTCGTCAATGCTCGGTGGTTCTCTCCGGATACTCCGGCTTCAACCACCCGTAAAACTGTCACGATTAGCCATTGTGCATAAGTATGTGACATTAAACACCAATAAATAACAAATAAAATAAAATTTGTGTTGGCAAAAGAATACCAATGTTGAACTCATTGGCAGTGACATTTGCGGTGCTGTGGTAAAATGATACAAGAACAACTTGTTCCGTATTTTCCTGATAAGAATCACCCTTTGGTACTATTAGCAAATCTCAGTCGAGTCAGATACCGAATACCGAAACGATACCATGGCATACCTCCCCCAAAAATACCGAAACCGATATCGAAATACAAATTCCAATACCGCCCGTCTCTATAGCACTACATGCTGATATTCATCACTGTGCAGTCAGTCTTTCTATTTTGAAACTGGGAGGTTTGCTGTATACTGCTTGCTACCGTTTGAAATGAAGCGCGATTTTGTTGAGCCCTGGAACCGGGAAAAAAATTTCATTCGATAAAAGCATCAACGAAGACCTGTACACCGTTCACTCCATTGGTGGGGATTCCAAAAATATTACCCGATTTTTCGAATAAGCCTTCAGCAGCAATAATCAACTTTATTTAATAATCCATGAAATGCGACTTCAATGGAGCTATCGGTAGTCAATCAAATGATTCTTTTCGGAATGCATGAGTGAAAAGTCAGTGAGTTGCAGTACTAACCTTTGAAGTTTGTGGAATTAAGTTGCTTACGCAAAATTGTCCCCTGAGTTCCAATGTGTTCTATGCGCCAGTAGGCACATAAAACACATTGGAACTCAGGGTTCGAAATGATAATAGATTTTAAGGCAGCCCCAAACAGGACTGGCATTCCAGAAAATCAAGGGGTGCAAAAAAATGCCCTCCTCAATTTTCTCTAGGCATGCAGCACTCCTGCACTCCTAAAGAATGCCAGGCCTGGTTTTAGGTAAAGAGTTAAAGCCCTGAAAAGTCTTGAAATCTCCTTGAATAGACCACAAATTCAAGTGCATGTACAGTTACAACTAGAAGTCTTGTCCCGAACTGTGCGCTTTTCTAGGCTTAATTGCGCGTGTGAATTGCGAGCAAATGCCATATCGAATGGCGTCCAAAGCACAGTAGGTTGTCCTGGTTACTCATCGCAAACACAGGCAATGTTTCTGCCAATGGACCTCCGGGTTACCCGGAGGTCCATTGGCAGAAACATTGCTTGTGCACAGCCCACTTGTACAGAATTTGATAGCCTTACTATGGCCATAACGCGTAGATTAACGCGCAGATTGACGTGCCATTTGCGCGCATTTCATGACAGGACTTCTAGTTTTAACTGTACCTGTTAAATCAGTTTTGATTCACGCGAGCTCCTGCTGCGAGAATCAAATTTCTGTTCCAAAATAACTTAAAACTGAGAATACTGTTTTACCCTTCTGAGTGGAACCAATTTATTTGAGTTCGGTTCAATACGTGAAATGCAACTTTAATGGAGCAATCATAAGTCAGTCAGATGATTCTCCATGGAATGCATGAGCGAAACCACAGTGAGTAGCATTACAGGGCTTTGAAGTTTGCCAAATTATGTTGTTTACTACATGTACTAATTCTCGGAAAGTGAAGTTTGATTAGTTTGAAGTCATGGAATGCTACAGCTTATAATTCATGGTGTGTTGTTCGTATTTTCCTGCCCACATTGTGTATCATGTGGCATATTTCCTACGAACAGATTTTAACTCTTCACAGAATGCACCTGATATCCAAATTTGTTATTTTAATTTTCTTTCCCAAATTCTTTAAAAAAAAATTCGACAAAATCATATCATATCATCGACGAGCTCGTTCCATTGAGGTTTCACACCACCCATGATATGGTTTTGTCGATTTTTTCTCCTGACCAATTTGTATATTGTGCGGCGGATGCAGTTGATTCTTTAGGCAAGGTAAATCGCTCGCTTGGCGGAACTGAGTCGCGCTATTGTATTTCGCAGCAGTAAAAACGGCAGGTGCGATTACGCACAAGAGCGACAGTACGCCTCTGAGACTGGTGTTGTGTTCTTCAGAAAATTTTAAAATAATCTTGGGAAATTGAAATAAATTTGTTTAAATATATTCACTTGATATTGAGTGGGCATTGGAAGTAGTTACTCGGTTCTCGTTTGCCTCGCTCATAGAAATGCGAGTGGCGGTCGATTCGATTCATTGTGGCCGTGGAGAGAGACCTGGGGTACATGTTTAACCCTTTACCCAACGTAACGGCAAAAACCGACCTGCGCTATTCTCAAAAATCGCCAATTAATTTTCAATATATTTTCAGTTTTTGTCTCAAAAACATAGGTTATGACCCCTCGTTGGAACGAGCTCGAACCTATGTTGTTGAGACAAAAAATGAAATAAATTAGTTATTCAAGAATTTGTTTTACAAGTGTGGTCTGCGTTTCATGTTAGGTAAATGGTTAAAGCAACGTGCTTAGAACGTCAATATATTCTATGTACCTACAGCATATTGTTACAGTTGTCCAGATGATCCGCTTCTGAATACGCATATTTTTCCTATTTATTGCCGGATTACATGCAGAGAGCCACGATGACGAATGTTCTTTGACCTGGAATTTAAGTTAAAATGTAAAAATATATTTTATTGACTTTGTGTGAAACACCAACATCAGTGAAGCCCGATTCCTTATTTTTCACTGGTATACTTATACTCCATTCAGGGGCGTCGGGACATTTCTGTCAGGATTGGTGCAGAGGCGGACTGGCCGTATGGCCCACCTGGAAATTTCCTCGTGGACCTCCTATTATGTGTCCCTCAAGGCCCCCAAAATTGATGTAGCCCAACACCATGAAAATGACAAAAAATGGATGTGATTGCATAGGCTGTCGATTTACCGAACTGTCCTCTATGAGCATTTTGGTATACCAGCAGTGTAATCTGCCATTAATCAAGCAGATGCAAGGAAAGCTTTCTTTCGGTTCGAAAAAATAAAATGTTCTTCCATTGAGATGAACAATGGTCGGCCCAATAAGTCCGGGCCCCCTTTGGTGCAACCATTTTTGCCAAATGATGGACAAAGATGATACAGAAATGCCATGTGTAGATAGCAAAATAACATCGTATGTGTGTAGTGATAAGGTGCGAAACGAGACTTCGCGTTAACGACAGTGTTGTAAGTCTACAGGTATTACAGAGTTACCACTGAAAGAATGCTTATCTAATAAAACCCATGGGGCATTACATATCATCGCGATCAACTCCTTGAGTTGAGTCTGGTGGTATACAGTTGATGTGTGGACAGAAAGAATGAACCTGAGGTTTGTGATTCGCAAGCTGTTGCAACCTCTATGGTCCCATCCTTCAACCATACACAGCTTTTTCTTGCATTTAACCTATATAGCTGTCGTAGTACTGACAGGAAGTATCCAGTCCAAGGGTACTATTCACTTTTCAGTTATACTATTGTCCTCTATCTTTACACTGTATACATATAGAATATACATATAGTATCTTGCTGTACCAAATGTTCACCACTCGTGGGGAACATTTGGTACACCAAGCTACTTTGGGTATATTTTATTTATACCATGATCGCTAGATTATTAAGAGTCGCTATTATTTTTCCTCTATTTTACTGAGCAGCAGCCGTACATACGTGAGAATTTGTTTTTGTTTACATGAGCATCGGTGGGCGGTACTTCCGCTGTCAATTTTATCACCGAAACGAAATAGAAAGAGAAACGGGGTCTTTTTCATTTTAATAACATAATAACATACTGTTTCGAGTTATGGATGCTTTATTAACATAAGACAATGCATGGTTGTTAATTTGGGGGTGTTTTATGGGGTAAACTCATTTAAAAACGTAATATATAATTGCCACTTTTGTTTCACTCTTCGCGAGGCGACGTGCGATAAATTTAGACAAGTTCGCATTCAGGTCGACGCCACCAAAGGTCAGCTTGGATGCAGTTCCACTGTAGGTGTAATTTTAACTTTTGAAATCCCATTGCTAGCGTGTCCACCAAGGTTGGTGTATAAAGCTAAAATTTATGCCATAGGCTTTTTATATATAGTAGAATAGGTAACCATGGTATAAAAATACATTTTTATATTTCTTTTTATGATGCCATACCTTTTCTATGTATTATGGTTGTGTAATAAATAGGGGATATGGAATGAGTGTTTATCTCATATAATATTTATGAAACGAGTCTAAGAATTTTCCGTTTTGGCGAGCCTCGGACGAGTTTCATAAATATTATATGAGAAAAACACTCATTTCATATTCTATATGTCATATGACACACAGACGCACAAATTAGCCACTTAGTATGACCCTTTTAACACATCACCTAACTTGAGTTGTAGACGGCACTTGGAAAAAACATCCTCGTATAACTAAAAATTTTCATTTTTTGCTTCCAAAACATAGGCTATGACCCCTCATTGGAACGAGCCGTCGAGCTCGTTCCAATGAGGGGTCATAACCTATGTTTTGGAAGCAAAAAGTGAAAATATAAAAAAAAAATGAATGGCGTTTTTCTTGTAGGTAAAAGATTAATACAATATAGCCCACCTTAAATAGGACAGACAACGTAAATTCTCCCTACTGAAATTATACAAATGTCACCCAGTTGTATTTTGTTTAGCCAATCAAATTGTCCAGTTTTGAAATTGACCAATGAAAGCCCCCAACTCTAATTATGCAAATTATGAAATGCGGCCCAGTTTTATTTTGTTCAGCCAATCAAATTGTCTAGTTTTGAAATTGACCAATGAAATTGACGGAAGGATTTATGTATCACTGATGAATATGAAAACAAAATATAAAATGTTTTAAAGGGAACAAAACGGACGAGTCATATGATAAAGTATTCTATTCTATTCTGTTCAAAATGCCTTCTATGTAAACTGTCAATGATCGCTCAGATGCAAGGAAGCAGCGATCTTTCAGTTCGAAATATCAAAATTTTGTCCCTTGGTACATATCCCGGCAACAATAGTCCGCCTATGGATTGGAGACTAAGATACCAATTCTCTCTTGCTTGTAATCACGTACTTTGTTAACCCTTTGAACCCTAGAGGCCGTTTTTCCGGCCAGGAACATGATACGCCATAACGTCATTAAATAAGATGGCTGCTCAGTAAATGTGTGGGGGTAGACCAAAGCCGAGGCTGTACGTTGAAAATATTGATTGTCTACACAAAATAATGAAAATGGACTCTTCCAAGTGCTTCCATTGAACTGGCATGGCAGATACCACTAGAGGTCAAAAGGTTAATAGGCTGGATTTGATACTTGGACTTGTGTACATGACGGCATGCCTTGATGATGTAGTTTGAATATCAGTCAATCAGAACTTTAGCCATCACCGTCGGGACAAATCAGATTCACACCTTTCGATCGGTCATCTTCCCGGCGTAGCTATCTCCGTTTGTATTTCCCGTTCATTTAAAACATTTTCGTTGATCAGACAAAATCCATTTAGGATATCCAATGAGTCCCCAGTTTACAGTAATTTTCACCACAAACAAACTCAGGACATTAAGTCTGGACCTATGCACTTACTTCGCCATTCATGTTTAATAAAAAATATGGAGGTTCAGTATATGGGTCAAGGCCACTGAGGACACACATAGGTCAATGAATGCATTTCTATGATTGCTGCAAATCGCAGTTATAACTCCCTAACGTATTGTCGAAGTACATGCGAGCATTTTATCGCCCACTTTCAAAGTGTTTGGCCCCGTCAATTTTTAGAGCATGGTATAATCTAAGGCTTAAAAATAGACAGAACCATAATTGTTAAAAGATTGTCATGCTGATATCTCAAACATACATGTAGTATGACATTATCGACTTGAAACTTTGAAAATCACAATGAAACTTAAATATGTGCCAAAATATTTTGAGTAGTAATGTATCGATGATCAAGAGGGGGTTGTGAAGCGATGACCAATGATTTGAGACCATAATCGGCCGATACCGATACCGATACATTTTCCAGTTTATTTATTGGTGTTTAAGGTCAGATATTTCTGCACAATGGATTCTCATGCTCACGAACATTGTACGGGTGGAAGTACCTGGAGAGGGAGCGCGGTGGCTCAGTAGGTAGAGGTGCAGGCTGCAAGCCGAGAGGTCCTCGGTTCGAATCCCACCTGCGGCAACCGCGTTGTGTCCTTGGGCAAGACACTTCATCTCCATTGCCCGCGTGGGGGCACGATGACGCCGTGTACTAAGGCGTACTGCACGTCGATGGTACGCATGTCTTCAACCAATCTAACCCTGCCTGTGCTGCAGTGCGGAGTTACGATGTTGGGGAGCTGGCAGCTAGCTGCCAGCTCGTCGTTGCTCGGTGGTTCTCTCCGGGTACTCCGGCTTCCTCCACCCGTAAAACTGTCACGGTCATGATTAGCCATTGTGCATAAATATGTGACCTTAAACATCGATAAATAATAAATAAGTACCTGCAGAGAACCACCGAACAACGGCGAGCAGCTATCAGCTCCCCAACATACTAACTCCACACAAACAGGGTTAGCATTAGTTGAAGACAAGTGCACTATCGACGTGCAGTGCGCTTTAGTACACAACGCTATCGTGCCCCCACGCGGACAATGGGGTGGAGTGTCTTACCCAAGGACACAACGCGGTTGCCACAGGTGGGATTCGAACCAAGGAACTCTCGGCTTGCAACCTGCATCTCCAGCTTCTGAGCCACCGCGCACTCAAATGTTCCAATAAATTGATCAAGTGACTGATCATCACCGATGTTGTCTAACACCTGGGATAATGGAGTGGCTAAACGCACGTGTTAAGCGCCGATTGCCACCGAATAGTTTATATTCATCGCTTCTTGAAGTAATATCGCATTGATCAAAGGGGCCTGGATTCTGCACACACTCATCAGTCCTCCACATATGCGAAGCGAAGTACTACAAAAGCAAAAGGTTGCACTTGAAAATAGTTTACGAGTTCAAAAAAACTGCGCTTCGGGTTACCCGACAGATCGTAAAAAATTATGTCGGCCCTAAACATTTCTTCATTTAGTTCATTGTAATCCTAAATTTCCATCCGACTTTAACTGTGAATTTGAAACCGATTTTGGAGTTCAAGTTTTCAAAACTACGTGTAGAAATAAATATATCGGATAGTACACTACTCAAAGTTTGCTGAGCACCAAGTATATCCAACTACCTGTTTTACGTTTTAGTTGAAATATTGTTATGAAAAGTGTATATATTTTTTATTTAATTATATCTTTAATGATTTAAGTACAGAAATTAAGATTTTGTTTGTGTTTGACATTATTTTTTAGCTTTTGAATACGATAACCATGGACAATGGATATTATTGGTAAAAGAGGAAATTTTTCAATTTGCCAAAAAGTTGACGGAGCGAACTGGTATGGGTTCAGTATCGAGTATGAGTCCCATTACTGTTAACTACAGCTTGCCAACGCCTTCTCATGCTCCCAGTCAGGTTTCTGGTGGTCGTTTGTGGGATGTTGTTCCATTCTTGGACCAGCATGGCACCAAGCTTCTGAACACTTCTTGGCTGGAATGGACGGGCTGAAATTGCAAGCTGCAACTCATTCCAGACATGTTCGATTGGATTGAGATCAGAGGATCTTGCTGGCCAGTCCATACGCTCAATCCCCTCCCTCTGTCGGTACTCTCCGACAGCATGGGCAACATAAGGACGGGCATCATCGTCCATCAGAATGAATCTATCACCCACTGCACCTGCATACAATCTGACGTGGACAGCCAGGATCTCATCTATATACCGCTGGGCAGTCAATGTACCACGTTCAAGGACACAGAGCTATGTACGTCCATCCCTGCTGACGCCGCCCCAGACCATGATTGCCCCTTCACCACAGCGGTCATGCTCAGCAATGATGGCTGCATGGAAGCGCTCTCCTGGTCTTCTCCATACCCTAGAACTCCTATCTGTGTGGTCTAGGCAGTACCTTGACTCATCTGTAAAAAGGACAGGTCGCCAATCTTCTCTGGTCCATCCAACGTGGTCCATGGCCCATTCATATCGTGCCTGGCAGTGGTTCTGGGACAGCGGAATGCGAATACATGGTCTTCTCAATCGGAGACCACCTTCGTGCAACCTTGCCCGGATAGTCTGCATTGAAACATTTAGTCCGGATCCATTCTGAAGGTCACTGCGAAGCTGGGTTGCTGTGGCAAAGCGGTTCCTACGGGCATGAATGATCAAAAACCGGTCCTCAGCTGCAGATGTTGCCCTGTCTTTGCCACCACCATGTCGTCTTCCAGGTGTGCCATACTGCTGAAATCTTGCCCAGGCTCTGATGATCACCGTATGGTCCACACCAAGGGCTTCACCAACCTGACGATGGGTAGCCCCTTGCTCCACCATCCCTACAGCCCGCCACATTTCTGCTTCAGACAAATGTCTTCTTACATTTGCCATATTCAATCCTTAAATCACACGGGTTTTGTTGAAATGAAGATTGAATACCCTACACATGTCATGAACATGATGTAGACAGTACACGAAAACATCATGAAAATCAAGGGGTACATGCTTTCAGTGACTGCCACGAAAAGTCTGCCTGTCCAGAGAGCTAATGTAAACACTGGGGACCATCTCAATACATTCCTCAATCATATCCACCAAAAATATGTCACAAGAAAATTTCACAATGATGTCTGATGATGTGTCAAATATTTTGTGCTTAGCAATCTCTGAGTGGTATATAAAACGGGAGCAAGTGGCAAATTACAGGTCAGCTAAAGAAACCACATATGATAAACCGAGTTATTTGTGGTTTCTTGAAAACACTTATCTGATTCCTGTGTGAGAATATTTAAATACTGTTTACAACAAATTTCTGATTTGTGTTAAATATATATTTTTACTCCCGAAAATAAGTCTCCATCAATTCTCTTTCTGGATAGTTTCGTTCTGAGACTTTCACTATTTTAACCCTTTACCCAACGTAACGGTCAAAACGGTCCAGCGCTATTCACAAAAATCGCCATTTAATTTCTTTTTTTCCATTTTTTTTCCTCTTAAAAACATAGGTTATGATCCCTCTTTGGAACGAGCTCATCGAGCTCGTTCCAATGAGGTGTCATAACCTATGTTTTTGAGAAAGAAAAAATAGTTATTCAAGAATTTTATATGAAAGTGTCGTCTGCTTTTCGTGTTAGGTAAAGGGTTAACACAGACTCCAATTTAGCCTGCGTAAGATCTTCTCAGCTTGACAGTTTGGAAATATGCACATGCCGGCTTGTTAGATGTATGTCGGATAAGATACGTTTCATCCAAAGATATCATAAATGTTAGATTTACGTTCACAAGAATTTCGGACGGCCGTACGGATTGATGTGAACGTCGATGGCAATATAGTTCATTGCTTTGCAGTAGGGATTGTTCCAACTGATAATGTTGCAAGTCTGCGTAATATTACATCAACACATAATGTAACATAAACAGTTGTGAACAACCGATAATGTTATAAACTCCGCGTGATGTTATAACTTTTTCTGATGCACAATGTTATAAAAATCAACGCATCTTGTTACAATTCTTTACAACACATAATGTTAAACAAATTAACCAATAATGTTATAACTTCACGTATACTCAGCCCGATTACCACTCTTTCTGATAAACTCCAACTTGAAGTCGCGCAGCTGCTAGTTACCATCATAAATACGTATGTAGTATATGAGATGTATTTTTTACCCAGTTAGGGGGGCATCAGTGGGAGATCAAGTCCGTGGGACTTATTTTGAAGGGAAATAGTCACGTGACATACATTCAGGTACCCCTAGTAATCCCCCATCTGTGACGTCATTACCATGGTTATATGCGAACACGTGCTTCAAGGGTGTCAGGGTAGGAAAATAACCAATTGTAGGGACTTTTTTGAGCCGAATCAGAATCTCGTGCGATTTCTCTCCCGTTACACCATGATGGGAGGGGAAGGGGGCGCTATGTTATCGGGAAAGTATGTTTACTGACGGGAGTAGTCTCATCTTCCAAGAAAGGAGTATATCATAGCCCTTTGAGGGGCCAGATACCTCAAGTTGTGCCTATTTTGAGTGACTAAAACCCAATTTTCGCATATTTCTCTCGTTTAACAATATCCTATTGTTTGTTTATTTTGTAAAAAGTTTTTCCAAAAGTTAAGACTGAACAATAAAGATGTAGAGTTGGAGGTGGTAGTGATGGTGGAGGTGGTGGATATGGAGGAGGAGGTGAGAGTACAGGTGGTGGAGGTGGTTGAGTCACTTGGACCAGCAGTTACGAGGAGGAAGGGGCGGGGTAGGATGAGGAGGAAGAGGAGTGGGGATTAGGAGGATTCAAATGGGAGGGATAGGGATTAGGACGAGGAGAAAGAGGTGCATATATTATTATTATTATTATTATTATTATTATTATTATTATTATTATTATCAAGACCTGTTTACCAAAGTTCAGATATGGACCCAAAGGCTGTAATATAATTGTTTTGGTGTGGTACAAGCCGCCTAGACTATGACTTAAGTAGCAATAGGGAAACAAAGGTTTCCGGAAGTTGTTGGTGACGTCATGTGTGACACCTATTTATAGTCATTAAAAGTCATTGTCGACAAATAGCTTGATGCCTATTTATAGTCATTATAGACAGGCTGGAAATTCCGGAAATTGCTTTATCAGCCTGTTGTGCTCTCTTACTTAAATTACTGTTAACCTTTGAACCCGGGAGGCCCAGGGATATGGTACGTCATAATTCCATTAAGTGGGATGGTTGCTAAGTGAATGAGTGGGGAAGACCAAACAATATTTTCAACGTGCAGCCCCAAGGCTCCACATTAAAAATATTAATTGGTATACCCCCACATATAATGAATATGGACTCTCCCAACTGATGCCATTGAACTTTCATGGAAGATACTACCCGGGTTCAAAGGGTTAATGTGTATGTAACTCACTGTGAATGGATAATAATGACATTTCATACGCTCTAACTCACAGTTCATACACTCTAACCGTAGTTCACAAATTTTGTTTCTCGCTGTTTGTGCACGCGGAAAGTTCTAGTTACGTATTGTGGCGTTTTCGTGCTCAGTAAGTAGTCCATAGTTTCATTCAGTATGTTTTTAACCTAGAAGAGTGAAGATGTCCAAATTGTTCAGCGTATATTTTAAAAATAAATATTAAACCAAGTGCGAAAATGGGAAAGCATTTTTAAACAGAAAACCTGTAAATGGGCCGTTTGTCAGGTTTTATTACCGAATTTCTGGTATCGTTAGTTTAAAAAATGTATTTTGCAGTGGAGTGATCTAAAATGTTAGGAAAATCTCGAAAAAAATTCCTTGAAAAATCAACGTTTGCCAAAGCCCATGCTATAAAAAAGTCCAAATATTTTAAGTTAGAAAATTTCATCCATTTCAACTTTTGCTCAAGGATCGAGTGCTGAAGACATTTTGAATGATTTATATACATACAGGCAGAACAAAACGGATACAAAATTGTAAAAAAGCACCCCTCCAAAAACAAAAAGAAAAAAATGTCAAAACGCTTCTCAGGGAGACAACGCACATGGGTTTAGTATAACGTTTCTCTTTGACACTGCACTCTGATAAATTGCTTGGAACTTGGTCGTGATTGGCTCGTAAAAACTAACGCTTGGGTGCTATGCAAAACTCTGTGATAAGAATATTTTCGGGCACCGACTACACCCCTATCCTACACCAACTGCACGTGGGGACACACAGCCTCTGTGTAGTTTTAGGGCGGATACGTGTACTATCAAAGAAAATCCTTAACGCCTGATATGCATACGTTGTTTCTCTGAGGAATGTTTCGATTTTTTTTGTTTTGTTTTACAATGTTTGAACCGTTACGGCCGTCTGCACGTTTAAACATCATTCACTATGTATACAGCGCACGAGCCGTGAGCTAAAGTTAAATGTAATGAATTATTTAAGTGGGAAGGATAGTAACGGTACATAGACAGCTGTTAAAACTTGCGCATTGTCGTACAAAAGTATGCTATTAACTGTGCAATTTGCAAGGCGATGACTATTCAGAGAAATTTAAAGTTTTCCCTTACATTTAGGTCACTCTACTTCAGATTTATTCTATAAACTAAGGATACCGGAAATCGGGTAATTAAATTCGACAACACCTGATCCTTACTGGTTTTCTGTTAACCCTTTCAGCCCGAAAGGGCAGTTTTCGGGTCTGTTGTTTTCCATTAGTGCGATCGCAGTTTGGACAACGCATTTCAGTAGTATCACAGAAAATAAACCAACGCACGCCCTGAAACAAAGAATTCCGCATACCAACCAGAAGAACTTTATATTAGTCTCCACAATGAAGAAAAAGAGTTTATCGATATAGCCTGTAGAGGCGGCACTACTATGCCAGATTTATTAGTTCGGTACAATGGGGGTGGGGGGGGGGGGTGGGGGGATGTAACATCCTGAATATAGCATATGTGCCATGCACACAAGCTGTAGGACAGAAGGTCCTGGGTAAATCAAACGTTGATATTCGATTTCTCTCACCGACCACTCCTCACACCCCATTCCTACTCTGGAGCACTGTTGACCAGCTCTGTCTAACTTGGTATTATAATTTACGGGACATAATGGCATAATAACGTTACGCCAGACACGGTATCACATGAGGCGAAGTTAGAACAATATTAGACAAGGCTTTAGCAGAACCTAATGTTATTCTCTCTGAGCTCCTTGAGGCACCGTATTCACCAAATAAATATTCCATAACGCATTTATTATGCCAGCCTAATTGTATTAGTTGAATGACATAATGGCATAATAACGTTACGCCAGACACGGTATCACATGAGGCGAAGTTAGAACAATATTAGACAAGGCTTTAGCAGAACCTAATGTTATTCTCTCTGAGCTCCTTGAGGCACCGTATTCACCAAATAAATATTCCATAACGCATTTATTATGCCAGCCTAATTGTATTAGTTGAATGAACCAATCTTCTTTTCTCCGATATCTCATCATCAGTTGTGTTTGCAAACCGTTCCATGTTTTGTCAAAATTTGTTTTTGGCATCCATTTATTTACAAAGGTAGACGAGACGTTACACAATTCAAGGGGAGTAACCAACATTTCATTCATTACCAAAAAAATATTGATTTATTACGTCCAATATTTTTTAGTGCATTTACAAATCCCTCTGCATTCCGAGAGGTTGAACTGAAAACAAACTTTCTAAACTGACAATTAGTCGAATTCAGACTGCAATATTTGCGATTAAAACAAAATGGCAGACAGTGTCATGTTATAACAGTGCGACTAGTTATGGCTGTTCGTTGGTTAACCCATGTTGCTGGCGGAATAAATTGATGACTTTGGCAAAATAAATTTTATACATCTAAGTATAAATCTATTCTCGTTAGAAAGTTTATGATCACTTGTAGGAGCAAATGGGTAGCGAGTGAGAAGCGATGGATGCAACCACAAAACTGGAGTTCCATTTGAGGAGATATCTCTCATTTGTGATTTGAAAATTTTAATAAAAAGGGGGGATACCCCGATGCAACATACTCTCTGTGGCTGGGTAAGCTGTTTTAAAACATAGATGTTCTCTATGGCACGTCCTTTCTGCGAAATGCCAAGGCACTACTTTGATACTTTTTTATAGCCTCGGCTATAGAGGATATGGAATGAGTGTTTTGGTCACACGATATTTATGAAACGAGTCTAAGACTTTCCCATTTTGCCAAGCCTTTGAGGTTTAAAAAATATCATGCTTATCATATGGCATCACAGCTACCAAAAAAACACATCTTTTAGATAGACAAGAAGGGTAAAAGAATGGAATGTCACCTTGAATGTCATGTTGCATGCATGTCATACGCCATTAATCAATATAATATAAGTACAAGATCAGTAAGTTGATGTTTTGAAACTGCATTAATTTGCAAATCAACTGAAGGTGTTATGAAGCATTGATTAATACTTATTGAACATATGAAATTGTAATAAGCCGAACAACAGATAAGTCATATGATGAATATTGGTATACTGTCCAGAAAAGTTAAGCCACCTCCTCTATAATACCAGTGGGTATACAGTAAATGGGTAAATTATCATGAGAGGAAGCCTACTATTTGTTGTAGGCCGTATTATTGAAAAAAGGTTAAGAGCGTTTTTTATTGAATGAACATTAGGCACCACAGACGTCGTCACAACGTCAAAAAGGTCATGTTGTACAGTATCTGGTGGGTCCTCCTCGAGCATCTCCAACATATCCTAATCGGCGTGGCATGCTGTCGATGACCTTAAGAATTTCTCTCAATGAGATGTTGTCCCATTCCTCTATAATGAGGTGGTGGCTGTCCACTCTCTTGCCGAGCAGGTTCCACATGTGTCCGGGCTCTTTGCACGGCAGTGTAGTGGTCAACAGCCATCAGATGTTCACCAGTTTTGAGGATCCATGCCCACTCCGATGGAGGAATGGGGAACTTTACCCAAAGGTTTTATGCTGGGGGGGGGGGGGGGGGGGGGCTTAACTTTTTTTTGGACAGTATATAATATACATCTGGAAAATAAAATATGCCTATCGACTTAGTCAATCTATTTTGTTTTTATTTTCCACATACAATAATGCAAAAGTGCTTATATTTTAGATTTTAAATTTCACATAATATTTTCGAGATGCTACTACAGAACTCCATTTGATATATTCAGTTTTAAAAAATTCTCTTTCATTAGCCAACCATGGTCGTCCAAGTGGTGCCAATGATCATCGATCATTACTTAATGCTCCTCCCCATCAAAATTCTTGGTGAATCGATATCTAAAATTCTAATTTTGACTGGAAAAATTATTGGAATGTGGGGAGGGGTATCTTATTTGAGACACTGATTACAAGAAAGTTGGTTTGTTTCTGGAACTTTGCTTTATGCAATAACTAAATTGAGATTGTGAGATGAGTTGATTTGGAATGCTGAATGCAAATTACTACACAGCAGAACTGATGGGGAAGATTGCTGTGAATGTTATGAAATTCAGCCAACAGTAGAGTATTTTATATAAGATAAACTGTTAAGGGATCATTAGAGCCTATAGTAAATTCTAATAAAACAATATGACAATATTTTAAGTTCTCAGCAGGCGGAATATGATCCTGTAGAACAGGAATGTCTTAAATTAAACTGTACTATGAAACACAGGAAATCTGGCGAGAATGCATGTAATATTATTACTGTAACTTGCCATTGTGTATGGAAAAACTGTTGATGGGGATCAATAAAAGTCTTCACTACCTATCAATCAATTGCCCATTGTTCTAGGAAAACATCAGGCAGTGAAAATCTTATACAAAACTGTCAAGATAGTAGTTATACACTGACTAAGATTGCTAAAGGTTTCTCTCGAACAACCACACTTGTTTTGGTGTTCGTTGCAAGGCAAATGCATGGGATGGGACATCAAAAGAAAAACAATTGTTAAAATATTCTCCAATGGTCTAAGTGGAGATAATTTGCACACCTGTAGCTGTTAAGTGCACTTGGTGAGTACTCAGAAACCTAAACTGTACTCTGAAAGTGACTTGATGGTATGTTCAGTTGATGGGAAGTTGACAATTGGCAGACAACTAAATCCATTATTCTGTCAAACCATACATGATTTGCAGAACTCTAACATGTAGAAATATGTTGCATGATGCTTAGCCGGTATCAGCCAGTATCAGTTGGGTCAGATGGACCTATCATGTGGACTTCTAACAGAGGATATCTTCCAGGCTGACATCAATTGAAGCATGGGGACTAATGTTAGAATATTGGAATGGATGGACTGATGGAGGCACTATTTTGGCTATGGGTGCCTCATGTCACCTGCTCTACTGACTGACTTTCTCTGAATTGCATGATTCTTACCTAGCATGAATTTGCAAATTCTGCCCATGGCCAGTCACATACTTTTGTGTATATAACAGCCAGCAGAACATCATAATGACACTTCAAGTCACATTTGCAAGCGGTACATTGTTTGTTATCCTACACAGTGGAATAATTGGTTGGGCAGGAAGCATTGACTGTTTTGACAGAACTACTGCCACTCCAGTTTTAGTGAAAAGTGTGCTAGACTATCTTTTGCTACTAGAAGCTACAAGGGAGCACATGGGTCAGAGGGCCTGCAACCTATCAGACCTACAATCTAATTTCAAAACTGTTTTTGGACATGAAGTTTGAAGTATGAACTGTTTTGTAAAACCACCAGATGAATCTTGAACCACAGCCATTAATGCTCACTATGCCACACATGTCTTTATGGTGCCATGACCAGGATTTGAGTTTGGCAATGTTGACCATATTAAAGTAGTGATACACTGTACCAGGAAATGAGAATTAGTGATATATTGCACTGGGAAATATTGGAAGACCAAAAGTGGTAAAAAAACCCAGTAATTTTAGGACTATGAGGAAATCTAAGAGGAAGGTTCATTTGATAGACTGTGAGTACAACATTTTTGGTACATTTTACATTTTTATCAACAGAAAAGTTAACCCTATAATTGAATAATGCACCCCATTTAAGTGAAAGCTGAAATAGGTAAGCTTGGGCTGAAAAAAGATGCAATTCATGTGCAAGAGTTAGAAAGACAGTTAGCTGGCATAAAAATAAAAAGCCAAGAGTTGTTGGAGCATGAACTTGCTGAGAAACAACAGCAAATTGCTTATTACCAATGCAAGTACAGTTGCAACAAAAGTTCAAAGGAGAAGTTGAATTTGGAGGTTAGGTGAAATGCATAGGAAATTGAGCTTAGCTACTGCTGCTCTAAAAATTTGCATTATACTATAACTGGGGGCAATAGGGCTAATAACACTATGGCAAATACTACATAAACGCAGGCCCTACACACTCATGTAAAGAGGGTTGATGGGAACCCACAAGATTATAAGGCACATATGAAAATATTGGATCATTACTGCAATACCAGTGAAGTTTCCCCAGATAAGAAATTTTTGGCTGCCCAGGCTAGTGCTTTTTTAGTAGCCAACTTTATAATAAGAACAATTAAAAAGGAATCTTTGATGCCCCGGGAAGCCCTTCAAAAGGAATTGAAGGTGCAGTACACCAGAGTAATGTATGACTGTATGGCTAGTAATTATTTGCATGACATGATGCAGTAGAAAAATCAGACAGTAGTGCACTATGGAGAACATTTGTTTGATTTGGGTAAAAGTGCACATGGACCAGAAATTGATAACCCTGTCATAGAAAAGATGGTTGCAAATTATTTTTGTAATGGCCTATATGAGAGTGATATGAAAATGAAACTTATCAGGAAGAAACCCTCAACTTTTGAAAAGGCCCTTTCCATGGCCATGTTTGAAGCAAGTGTCAAACACAAGTACAAAGGACAAAATGGGGCAGCATGCAAAGGAAAATACCATTATCCAGATAGGTATGGCCAAGAATTAGATGACAACTCTGTGGATTCTAGGGATATTTTGCCCAAGGACATTGAAATGCCGAGGCAGAGAAATAGGGTGCATGTGATTATGAAAAGTAATAACCAGACAGTATAACAATCAAAGACAGAGTAATAGGTATAAAAAACAGTCAGGTATATTGAGCCTATTTGTCACAGGTGTGGTCGACCTGGATATTACAAGAAAGATTGTAAAGTAAAACAAAACAGGTATGGACAGTGACCATACAACAACAACCAACCAGGAGTCAGAAAAGACTGACCTGAAGTATTTTCATTGTGGCAAAATTGGTCACTTTGTCAGACAATACATAACTAATCTGGAAAATTTAAACAAATGTCCCTCTGTTCACAAGGAGCAGTGAGCAGGGTACAAGCAGTGAATCAAACAGCTCGAAAAGGGTGTATAGTTGGTAAAAATATCAAACATGAAATTATTAATTGTATGAAAAATGTGAAAAATAATAATAGCAGTAATCATAATAGCAGTCTCAAAATAAATGAAAAGAAATGTAGAAAATGTGGACAAATGGGTCACATGACAAAACAATGTACAGTGAAATTAAAAACAATATAGCTAGCAAATAGATAGCCGAAGCAGAATAAAAAGATCACAACCAACAGAGAGGTCAAAGGTCAGACAAATTGTGAGCCTAAAGAAATTAATCATTGGCGATATGGTAAAAAATGTGAAAAGTGTGGCAGTTCAGATCATTATACAAAATATTGTGAAGGGATAAAACAATGTGATAGATGTACAGTAAAGGGTCACTACACCAAAGACTGTACATAGGTATTACCTAAGGAAATATCACAGAACAAGAATGTAAAAATGTGGAGAGAAAAATGAGAGATAACCCAGAGGCCACTCCCAAAATAGAGAAAGGCAACCTTAGAAAAATCAGGTTAAACTGAATCAGAAACAGAAAAGTAGTCAAAAATAGAGCAGAAAGCTAATACCAATGAATCAGGATATAGGAAACCAGAATTAGTTCATGGGAAAAACCCGAGACAAGTACACTGGAAAAAGGGTGGAAAATGAAACAAGGGAAAAGCCCGGAAAGAATCAAACAGTTAATGTAAATTTTTGCACAGCTTCATTCAAGAATGTCATGGTAACAAAAGGTACAAGCTTTAACAGATTCCATAGCTCAAACATTCTGCATTAGCACAAATGTTTGGAAAAATATGCAGCATTGACCCCAGTTATTAGGAAGTAAACAAAAATTACCCAGAATAACACGAGTAACTGAAAATGACATCAGACCTAGAGGTCTGGTCCATGCTTACTTCTCTATTACTGGCATTATCCAGACTTTTGGGCTTAGATGAGTTAAGCAGAGTGAGCAGGGTACAAGCATTAGCACAAATGTTTGGAAAAATATGCAACATTGACCCCAGTTATTAGGAAGTAAACAGAAATTACCCAGAATAACATGAGTAACTGAAAATGACATCAGACCTAGAGGTCTGGTCCATGCTTACTTCTCTATTACTGGCATTATCCAGACTTTTGGGCTTAGATGAGTTAAGTAGATGTATGTCACCAATTGTAAAACACTTGCATATGTCTTGTTTAACCCATCTTGTCAATCACATAGAATTAAACCCCAAAATATATGTGTGGGTACAGAGAAAGCTGTTGGGGGTGAGGTCAACATTTCACTCTGAATATGTGGGACATCATGGGTTAGAACAAGGTACACGACAATGGGAATATACCAGCAATGTTAGTAAATAGTACAAATCAACTCTACACTCTGAGGAGAGGTTGTATTGTGGGAAAAGTTGAACCCATAACTCCAATGGAAAAATTAGTGGACCTAAAACAGGTAATCATGAAATCAGAGACAGCTGAGAACAAAATTAGACACAAGAGAGTAATCAGATTAAAGATAGTGATAGTCAAGTACCTCAAGACAAATGTGATATGCTTATGAAATTGGTCAATGCAAATAAAGACTTGTTTACCCAAAGTGACAAAGATTTGACTCAGACAGATATTGTTACAATAAAAATAGATACAGGGGTAGAAAACCAATAAAAGTAGGGCTTATAGAGTGCCTTTGTTGAAAAGAAAAATTGGGGATGAAGCAATCTAAGAAATGTTAAATATGGGCATAATTCAACACTTGCAGAGCTCCTCAGCTTTCAGTGATTTATTAGTGGACAAGAAGGATGGCTTCAAGAATTTTTGCAGGGACTTCCAGGACCTAAACCATGTCACAAAGGTCATGACTGGCCTTTACCTCTCACTGACAATGTTTACATTGTTAAATAGATCTAAATGTTTTACAACACTTAAGTCTGGATACTGGTAAGCCAAAATGGGTGAAGCCGATAAACTTTTCAGTCTTGATGCAAAGTCCCATATTGAACATTTATGGGCAGCTTTCAACTGCTTAAGACAGCACAAATTAAAATTAAAAGCTAAAACATGCTCATTCTTTTGAGGTGAAACATCGTATCTTGGTTTTGTGATAAGTAGTGATGGTATCAAACCGGAGCCTTTTAAGGTAGGAGTTATTAGAAAACTGATCCCAACTACAAATGTAAAAAAAGTTAGACATTTTATGGTAGTGGTAACATAATAGGTTTATTCTAAATTTTAGTGAGATATCACAGCCCTTAATAGAGCACACAAAGAAATACGATAGTTTTCATTGGAAGGATGCCCAACAGAAGGCCTATGTTTATTTAAAAGAAAAGTTTAACTCAGGTAGCACATGTATTGTACCCAAATCCTTGAAAGCCATATGTACTATATGCAGATGCCTCAGGCAAATGTGTTGATGCAGTACAGGGTCAACCTTGTGAAAGAGGTGAAGGTCAACACCAGAAGAAAAATCTAGTAAAAACCATAGTGTTTTTGTCTCATTCACTAATTGAGTCACAATGGAAATGGTCAACATTTGAAAAATAGGCTTTTGCCATCTCATATACTTTGGACAAACTCAACAATTATTTACAGGGAGCACTGTTGTCATCCAGACAGACCATGCTCCCCTACAATATTTGTTGAAATGTTCCCAAAACAATGCCAAACTTCAACCATAGGCAGTGGAGGGAGCTAGTTACAATAGCAAAATTGAATATTTACTTTGGAGAAATATACTTGTGCTGATTTATTGTCAAGATTATCTAAAGGCTTAGCTAATGTAGATCCAAATTATAATATGGACAGTGTTGATACAGATTAGGCTTTGACAGTAGGTGTAACAAACAGTGATAAAATAGATCAAAAGAAATTTGCATATGTAACTGTTGAAATACAAAGTTCACCCATGGAGCCTCTAACTATAAATTATAAAGATTTAAATATGAAACCGAAGAAAGAAAAAGATAGTAAACTTATGGAGATTAAAAAGAAATATCTTAGTAATAATACCCCAGCCAATATTAGTAGTAGGTATCTCCTAACTGAAGAGGTGTTTTATTACATCAGTACCACAGATCAGAATCCTAGAGTTAGGTTAGGCAAACTTGAACATTTAACAGGGGAAGTGTTAAGACAATACCATGATGACTTGGGACATTTAGGCATAGATAAAGTATACTATAATGTTAGGAGAAAGTATTATTGGCCAGATTTATACAAAAACATCTATCATTATGTTGAAAAATGTCTCACTTGTTGAGCAAGGAATACAAAGAAAGTGAACTTACCCTTGCAAGAGGCAGACACATCACCTTATCTATTTGCTAAGATAGCATCAGATATGAGTGGACCATGTCCGACTACCTTCTCAGGAAATAAATACATAGTTACTTTTATTGACGTGTATTCAGGATTGCCTGAAGCATTTACAGTACTTGATAAAAATGCAGAAACTCTAGTCAACTTATTGATTGATCAGATATTCCCAAGATTTCATTGTCCACTTGAGCTGTTAATGGACAACGGGTCCGAAAATTGTAATGAGATTATGAAATATTTGACTGAATGCTTGAAAATTCATCATGGGCCACTGCATATTACCATCCACGGTCAAAAGGAAAAGGTTTTTTCTGTTTTCATATTTTGTTATTCAGATCTTAGGCTCTTATTTTCAAGCAAAATCATTTTTTCCATGAATTACTTTTACAGAAAGTTGTTTTACATAACACAAAGATAGCAAAGTTAGTTATTCCTTTGAAGTGATATGGGATTTCATTTGCAGCTGCATTATATAGAAGGGGGGGGGGGGGAGGCTTTGTCTAATGTATGATGTAGCAAGATGCTTCCATTTGCATTTTGGTAGAGAATCAAGGTCCTACATGCATATCAATTGTGCATGTACAAATATGTGACTACATTGGTGCATGAGTATTGGTGTATTTAAACTCCATTGTCACAACCTCTCCACTCTCATAAAAATTATTGAAATGGTTGAGTCACACCTGTGTAATGTTGTCTGTAATGACTGTTTTAAACTGGTCATCGGATCCTGTGTGGAGGGAGATCCCTTTTAACATGACCAAACATTCACCAACTGAGCCAGTCTATGTATCAGTTAGTGAATTACACGTTTTTACTTTTCACCTTATTGCTTAACCAAACATAATTAACTTAAAATTACTAGAGATGCTTTAACACATTACCCAACATAATGGATAAACTGACCAGCACCATATGCAAACTACTCTATAGTTTCATTATTTTCAATCCTCCTCTCCCAAACCACAGCCCATGACCCCCACAAACTCGTCATTTTTGCTCCACTGATGGGACAGATGCTGGGGCCAAGACTGGAGAATTTTAAAAAATTGATATTTTTGAGCTGGCAACATCATATTTTCAAAATCGTTATGATGGCAAAGGGTCAAGGCAACTCAACCAATGAAAGATTAAAAGAGGTTAACCAGGTAGCAGAGAGATGATTATATCACATCTTAAGTTTAATTCCTTTGTACATTTATTCATGTATGAATACTTGGATATGAGTTCTGGGTTTCTGTAATTTCTTAATTGTTCAATAAATCCTGTATTGGTTGGTACATTATATTTCACTTTGCAGGAATAAATAAACTTTCTGGAGATAAACATATAGAAGTCAGTTGTGTTATTAGAAGGGGCATGGATATTTTTGTAGTCTAAAATAACATATTGTGGGGTTAAAGGAAACTCAACATCTCAAATGTTCTGAAAAAATCAAAACTGTTTTTACAACAGAACATTCAAAAAACAAGTGAAGTATTGTCTCCTTTGTATTGCAACAAAAAGTGCATAGTTCCATTTCAGAGAGTTTGCATTTGTAAAGTTTTGAATTCATATATAAAACTTGATGGACAATTTTGAAATGCAAACTCTGTAAATATGTATTGTCCGTGATTGTAAATCAGATTTTATAAATAAAATGCAGATTTATATCTAAAATTTCATTCCATTTATTCTGTGTAGGAATAGGAGGTGAGTGCAGTTTTAAAAATTTTAAATAAAAGGCTTTACCAGCAGGTTTTAACATGTCAAGGTTTCTATCCTGAATAATGGGCAACTTTTATGGATCTGGTCGAAATTTTCCAAGATTTGAGTAATACATTTAAAATACCCTGAACAACTGTAAACGGGGTGTTGATATTACATTTGTTGGAGAAGTCAGAGAAGGTTAGGATGTCATTGTTTACAGATGCTAGGTCATTTACAAAGTAAATACCTTTATTACACCAAGCTTTATTGAAAAAAGTTGTCCAGTAACTTTTATTTGATTATTTAGGAAAATAGTTTCACCCATTATGTCTGCGAGAGTTGTGGTGCCATTATTGTTTCAAAAAGCCCAGGCCAGAAGAAATCCTTCCAGATTGTTTTCACATTTCCCAACCAGTGCCAAAGCTTGGAAGTTCTGAACATTTCTAATCTGTAAATTACGAGAGTTTTCCATGCAGCCATTGAGAAGGAGTCCAATAATTTCTTAATCCAAATCATTTTTAAATCATGACTAAAAGTTTCAACATGAGTAAATTTAATTCCATCATTTTCAAAAAAGTCAATAATTGCTGTATGTTTAATTTTTTTGACTTTTGGGGACCACAAGAATTTATAAAAAAGTGTTTGAATTTGTAAAATATCTCTTTTGGTATCATAGGACAATGTGTCAGAATTTGTAAAGCCAGTGTTTTTATAATGACATTTTTTTGATTAATGTTAAGTTACAAAATGACCAGTCACTTAATAATGTTTTAATTTCCTGCATTTAGTTACTGTAATTATTTAGTATATAATTGTCACTAAGTAGATCAAATTCAGTCCCCAGAATTGTGAATGATCTGGAGTGATTTCAATGACTTGTTCACTTGTTGGGAGTATTTGACCACAACCCCACTTTAAATCTATCCATATAACTTCCATTTTATCAAAATTTACCTTTAAGCCAGTTGTTAGTGAGAATTGTTTAACCATATTCAGGGCCTTGTCTAAAGAGTATCCATCATTGCTTAAATACAGGGTGGAGTCATCAGCAAATTGACTTATTAAATATTCTGAATTTTTATCTTTATTCCATTTATATTTGAATTAAATTTTAGAGGTATGCAAAGACTTTCTACACTAAGAATAAAAAAAATACGATGATAAAGGGTCACCTTGCCTTATGCCTTGTTCTGTATTGAATGAATCTTTTAGAGCAATGGCCATTATTAAGTATGCAACTAGAGATGTTGCTGTAGAAGGTTTGAAATCACCTTATGAAAGAGGGGCCAAAATTTAAGAATTCCATTATCTGTTGGATAAAAATCCATTCCAGAGAGTCGAAAGTCTTTTCAAAGTCTATAAGAATTAGGATGCCTGGAATGTCTAGTTTCTCACATTTAGTACTTAAATCTTTTCGAAAGCTATAAGAACTAAGATGCCTGCAATGTCTAGTTTCTCACATTTAATAATTAAATCGAAAGCTAATCTAGTGCACTCCCCAATGTTACAACCCTTCATAAAACCGTGCTGGGTGTCTGAAATTAAATTGGGAAGAACTGTCTTTACTCAGTTAGCAATTGCTCCTGATCTATATTTGTATCTACGTTAATTAGGGATATTAGGTGCCAGGTTTTATGTATATTATGAGTCTCTATATAATTGAAAGTTGTTCCAACTCGTAGCCATAATTCAGCAGTTAATTAGATAAGTGCCAATGTTTTTCCAGAAAAATTTATAGAACTTGGCTGTGAAGCCATCAGAACTAGGTGTTTTATTATTCTGCACTGCTTTAAGGGCATTTCAACTTTTCAAAGGTGTTAATGGCCCTTCAAGAGATTCTTTTTTTGTCATTGCTTAAAAAGTTAAGAAAGGGGTTACTTTTGTCCAAAAAATATCATCTGTATCAAGAGGCTGATTATTAGGTAGTTTTGAAGAATATAAATTTTCATAGAAGAATTTTTGCTCTGTTAAAATCTCATGTATATCAGTAATTACCGATTCCGATCCATCATCCTTTATTAACATGGTCATAGTTTTTTCTTTATGTCTTTTCTCTAAGTTGCAGAATTACTTGGTTGGTTTTCCCTCTGTTTTCCAGTTTGATTTTGTCCTCATTATTATTCTCTGAAAATTTTTTTTATCTCTAATGGTTTTAAGTTCATTCCCAAGTGATCTCATTTCTTCTGACGCTGACTTATCCTCCCATCTATTTTAGTATTAAGAATGTTTAGATGATCTTCTATTTCTTATTGCCTTTGTCCACTTTACATTTTACAGAAGATGAATATGCTATACTTTCCCATCTAATCATAAGTTTTAGTATTTCCCAAAGAAGCTGATTATTTATGGCATAACTTTCTGTTATCATTTGTATACTGGTCTATTGTTTCAGCTATGGCTTGTGTATTAGTAGTTACATAGTCTGGATCACCGAGTAGGCTATTACTAAACTTTCAAATAACCCTTTCCCCTGGATTGGTTGTCAAGAGACAAAAGAGTTTTATGCTAACTGTGTAATTGGTTGGGTCAATATCTAGTGTGAAAGTCTGTGTTATGAAAAGAGTAGTCTAACCTTTCCATTTTATTTTCAGGTCCTCTCCAAGTATAATGCATTTCCTCTGTATTTTCTAAACGCCAAACATCAAATAAGTCAAATTTGTCCATTGAGTTCAATAATTTTTTATTTGCCTTTTGTTTGTTTGTTTTTTTGCTTATATTTAATTGTATCTTTTTCATAATCTTGTGGAACTTTCCAATCCCTGCCTATTATTATTGAATCATTACTCATGCTTTCAATTTTAGAGAACAATTCTTCATAGAATTGTGGTCTATCATCATGAGGACCATAAATAACTTACAAGGTTAATCATTGATCCTTGATGGTAGCATCCAGAATTATGAAATTTCCAGTCTCGTCTTAAACACTTTTGTGTATGGTGAACCCAAAAGTGTTTTTGAAAAGTATAGCAATGCTTCTGCTTGAACTTGGCAGCCATCAGATTTGACGGGCGTGAGTACTGCGGATTCTCTCCCTATTATATGTTTTATAGAAAAGATGTGGTTTTACATTTAGAAACCATCTTAAGACCAAGAGAGAAAATATGTGGGGGATGGGGGGGGGGGGGGGTTGGACCACATAAGCTTGCATTACAAGAACAACATAAGGCATCCCCCCCCCCCCCCAAAGGGTACGACAAAATAAACGAGTTGCTGAACAGCAATGACTGGGGAAATGTAATGTAAGAGCTCCGGTCTACAATTTGAAGTAGGAGATCCTGTCATGTACTGTGACGGGAGGTCAAAGGGGAAATTAGAATAGAAATGGGAGTACCCATTTCGAGTTATAGAAAAGACAGGCCCAGTGAGTTATAGAATAACAGGTCACTTGACAGGTAAAGTTATTAAATGTCACGGGAAAATCTTAGTTTGGAACATCAAGAGTGGGAAGTCCTGACACCAAATAAGTGAAAAAGAACGCAGAGGTATGTGGCACCACCGTTACAGTCAGCCACTGCCAGTGAAGACAGTAGTGAAAGAGAGGCTGAAGAGAATAATCCATTAACCCTATGATTAGGGAGAAAAGGCAAATCCGTGAACACTCTTCCTCTGAGGAAAACAATGTTCCAATAGAAGAGTTAAATTGTCGGTCATGACGTTACAGAGAATATAAAAAAGCTACACAAGACATTCTGTGAAGATGAGCCGATGGAATTGAACCAACAAACATTTCTAAAAATGGAATGGAAATAAGTAATTTGTGTTACATGGCAATGCCAAGGGTGAATCAAATTCTGAGAAGACAAAATTGTCCCTTGGAGTACCGAGGATTAAATAGTAATGTTGTACTGTGAGTGTAGGCGGGAGTGTGCTTGTGGGTATCAATGTATATAAATTACTTGATACCTTTTATTAATAACATGGACAAAGTGAGACGATGGGTGTCTTACACTAATCGTTTTTATGAAATAGTTAATGAAAAGTGTTTGCACAAGATGGAAAGATGGAAATGAGAATGAAACTATTAATATTGCTAAAAAATCAGTGATATGGTATATAAATGATCATTATACAAGAATACAAAAGGATCTAAACGATTATCAAAAATTAAGTGGGCATACACCATCCTCGTGAGAGGAGCATAGAGTGTTTAATTTTGTTGGGCAAGGGTCAAGCTTCCTATTTGGGACTGCCACTGAATCTCACTTAAGAGGCATAAATGAAAATGTAAATCAGTCGACTAGAAATCAGGCTGTACATCATGTTCAAATACAGAGTTTGATCATGATAAGATTAACTTATGAGGCAGTTCAGGAAAACCGAAAATTTATGATGAACTATTTTTCAAGAACAATTAGTGCGTGAGTTACAAGACTACGAAAATCAGTTGTTCCAAATGGAACATTTCACCCATTCTTATCACCAACTAGAGATAGTTTTGACTCTGATTGAATTACTATTACTACAGCTGAAACATATATGCATGATATGCATGAAGAGATGAATATTTTAGCAGATGAGAAATTCTCACTATGGATCATTAACCCTACCTTACTCAAGACAGTGTTTCTGGGTCTGCAAGAAATGCTAGACGACCACACACAATTACTTAAATAAAGAACTGTGGCAGTAGTATCATTTGTCGACAACTATTGCTGTGTTTGCTCATAATAAGTTGGCGAATTTAGTTAAAGCACCTTTAGTGAATACACATTTTCAGTTCGAGATATTTAGAGTCCAAGCATTACCTGTTCCTTTAGCAAAAGTAACCCCGAATGTTTCTCAAGTAGCAAATATGTTAGTCACATTGTATTGTTTAGAGGCATATGCATCAGTTGTTGATAAGCAGAGAATTAGATATATACCTGAACTAGGCTATGAAATTTCTTAATATGCGAGATGAGGTGAAATACCAGAGATATTAAATTGAATATAGATTTAGCTTTTGTGACATGCAGCAAGTAAGGGTTATGGTATATCACGTCTGACATACCATTGTGATTCCCCGATAACTTGTCCAAATTGTAAAAATCCAAAACCTCATAAAGTATCTCCGACAATTGGATTATTAAAGTTACAACCCTTATGTATTGTGACTAGGGGTCAATTATTATTAACTAGTTATTTTCATGACAGAGATAATTCCACCTATCAATTAATGTCTAGGACTGTCTTGCCAATGTTCTCATTTACCAATGACAAATTTGGAGACCTGTCTTAGATAGGGTTAATATTACACAGAAATGTTCTCCAATGGTCTAAGAGGAGATAATTTGTACACCTTCCTATGGCTGGCAAGACCGCCCAACGAGTACATAGAAACCTAAACTGTACACTGATAGTGACATGATGGAATGTTCAGTTGATGAGAGTTGACAATTGCCTTTTGCAACTAGAAGCTACAAGAGAACACACGGGTCAGAGGGCCTACAACTTATAAATACCACAATCTCATTCCAAAGACGTTTTTGGTAAGAACTGAGGTACGAATTGTTTTATAAAACCACTAGACGAGCGTTGAGTCCCGGCCATTAACGCTCACTATGCCACATGAATCAATGTAGGCGTCACTTCTTGTCAATTCTGATCAGTTTCGTTCAATAGAAAATTAAACATGGGTCACATTAGCATCCTACAAATCACACAATAAGTTTTGTTGACATTTTTTGAAAACTTTGAAAAAATGATATTTAAAATAATAAATTTTGATATCGTCTGCGTTGGGCAAAGGGTTAAATGCATATTGTTCAGATCGTTTTTACACAAGTCTTGTTCAGCTTATAATGTAGCAGATAGTTTGCAGAACCTCATGTTATTCTCTTATCAAACAAGTTATTGGCTATGCCAAAACTAATTATTTACCTTGAAATATATTTTGTAGTAGCAAACTGCCATAAGTCCATATGGTATGAACATGCCGAACACAAACAAGACACAGATATATGTTACACTGGCTGTGTCGTCGTGGTTCCACTCAAGACCGCAGGTCACATTTGCTCCCTCGAAACCATATTTCGACCATCCTATGAGCGGACCACATGCCCAGAAAAAACTGAGAAACCAAATGATGACAATTAGTACGCCAGCTTTTCTTTTGGTAATTTTTGGAAGGAACTTAGGACAGACTACCAGATTGTATCTGTCAATTGCAATAAGAAGGTGGTTATACAATGCACTTATACCTAGGAAAAAAGCCGTGAATGACAAGGCTTTGCACACATCTTCGCCATAAAGCCAATATGTTGCATAACTAGATTCCGCTGAAAAGTAAGACACAATGGCCATAAAGAAATCACTTAATGCAATAGAAAACAGGAAGTAATTTGTCGGATTGTGTAGCGATGAATTTGTCACATAGACTAGAATCGTCATGAAGTTTCCAAGTAGCGCTAGAGTTGCTATAATGTAAAGCAGAATGCCTGAGACCAGGTAAAACGTTTGATCTGGGGAAACATCGGCAGTCTCTTCCACTGATTCGTCCATTATTGCCATAATGTCAAATGTTTTTCTTTTCGGTGAAGCAATGGCAAGTTCTTGCGGTCTTTAGTTCACAACCGGTTTACCATTCGAAGCCATCTTGGTCCATTTGTTTTGCAAATAATGCAATATTGCGATTCTGAAATAAAAATACCGAAGTCTTCCTGTACTATATTGTAAAATTGAAGATTATGATTGTTGTACTCGGTACAGGATCACTTTTGGTATATTTTTTATTACACGTCTGTTCTGTGAAATCCCCATCTACAGCAACACTAAACCATGCGGAAAATGAAAATTTGTTCTGCACACATATGCGGAACGGAAATCGTTGACGGATTATTTCGAAATAGAAACGAAATTTCACTGGAACTTTCTACAAATTGTGCACCGCAATTACAATTTGAATCGCTTACGATAGCTGCAAATCGTCCCGAGTTTCAATGTGTTTTATGTGCCAGTGGGCACGCCAGTTGGCACGCCAGTAGGCACACCAATGGGTACATAGAACGCATTGGAACTCAGGGGACGAAGTAGTAACACGAGTTCTCCTCGCAAATTTGGTTGCCGATAAAATGTGTTCTTTTTATTGAATGTTGTCAAATGAATTGCTGAGTGTCCTTCTAATAATTGTTTTACAGACGTGAAGGTGTAGATAAACACTGAACGACACATGAGTGCGAATGGGTTAAACGATGTGGCACTTTTGCTATTGCGGAAGGATAAAACTCAAGGCCTCTCGTTCTATCCTTCCGCGCTGGCACTCGTGCTCTATCGATTATCCCATTCACACACACGTGCGTCGTTCTGTGTATTTGTGTTGATAAAAAAATGAATGTTTATGGTATTTTCAGATCCAATCGGATGGACTATTTCAGTTGTTCTGTAAAGTGAATCGTAAGTTTGCTTTTGTTCAACGGTTCGCTTTTCAGAACTGAAATATTTCGGACGCGATTTAATCTAAGCATAGGCGATTGACTATTCAAGGACCAGACTGGTTCTAGGCTAAAACATCATTGAATTTCTTACAAAACTTGACTGGTGGCTTGAAGGCATAGAAGAATATATAACATCGTTGCTTTGTGGGTGTATGGGAGGTCCCTGAAGATGCAACTGCTTTAATATAATTTATTATATGATAGCCTATGAATTGTCGCAAATTATCTAAAAGATATTTCTGGATATCGATCGACTTGACGGATAGAGAGGAATATCCCTAAGTAGATTCATAAAAGACGTCACGCTTCAGCGCATCACTTTGCCTTCGGTACTGTTACAAGCGATTCAGTGCCGGTTTTACCAGAAGTACTAGAAGGTCATGCTATTCCAACCCGTTCTGGTGATTCTATCACTGAAAAATTAGATGTATAATAATAATAATAAAATAATAGAGTAAAATGGTGACTCCGAGCGTGATATTGAGCGTTAAACCGGGTAACGTTTTCCCCCAAACTTGCTGATCGATTCGCCCAAGAAGCAGAAGCTTTTTTGCGGGGGGGTGGGAGGGGGGGGGGGTGGGGGAGGGGGAGTCCCAATTTATTGTTGTCATTTAGAATGTTCTAAAGATTAACATTAATGAAAAATATGAGAATATTCTCATTTGTAGTATTATAATTATTACATTTCATTTGTGAGTTGAACAATTAGTTTGTTAAATTATCGTAGGAAAGTGGTCCAATTTTTATGTTTGGGTGATTTGGATAGTACAGGCTTGAAAGAAAGATCAACTGATCTTCATTATTGTTTTGAAACATACGTGTGTGCAGTCGAATTGGGTTGAATATTGCGCAGTAAAAGCCATATAATAAAGGGCAATATCAAAAAAGTTGCATTTAACTCAGCCAGTATGTTAGTTTTACATTCATACCCTCTCCCCAAGATCGATATACTAGAATTGGCAATTACTGAATTTGGAGTTTGTTTTTTTTTTTGCTGATTCGTAATTGTCTTCCTTACCACCTGTATCTAATGTAAGATTAATCCATGGATCATTTGCCTTAACATTCGATGCGCAGCTGAAACAGGTTTGTATTTTATTCTGTCAGCTCTTGGGATCAACCAATACGAAACTCGTATTAGGTCAGTACCGCCATTTTGTTTCGACTTGGAAATTCCTCACCTCGCGGTGCTTTTATATCCATATTGAAGAAATTGCAGTACAATCAAACGTCCCTCCGTGTCTATATGTCTCATTTTCTCTCGTTTTATAATAAATTTATTGTGAAATTTATTTTCTAAATGTAAATTTAATTATTTGAAGTGAGAAATACTACTGTATTCGATCTACCGATAAGGATAAGTCGGCCTGGCCCTAACTTGACATAGGGTCTAAGCTTATTGAGGCTAACACACAACAGTTTGGGTACTGTGTTCGCCTCGATATTTTAAAAGCTTTTGAAAAAATATATATCCCATAAATGCGTTGTTAGAAAGTTGAAAAATATATATAGTGTGAATAAATAAACTGAGAAAAAAATTGTCTTATCCCGGGAATAGATTAATTTCATTTTTTCTCGTTGAGCTCATTCTGAAGTCTCTGTTGTGGTAAATGGATAACGTCGCTTCGAAAATGGATTTAATTTCACTGCACCATAATGAAATTGTAAGAAATGAATCACAGCTATGAAGGAAAAGATGCGAGATGCATTTATTTTGTTCGAATTCTATAAAATCGGACGTTTCGGACATTTTCTGCACACTCAAGACAAAGTGACAATACGAAGCGTCTATCGCTGTTGTCTGTGTTGTCAAGGAAATTATACACGAACAGGGAGACAACTGTGCACGTTTGTTACAACTTACATAGCGTTTTGCACCAGTTTTGAAAATGTGCCGGCGTTCAAATTTGATTGTTATTTTGTTTTCGCTGGCATAATAAATACGTTACAGGACGTTCAGGTGGCGGATACGGTGTCATATGAGGCTCGGCAAAAACAATATTGGACTCGACGTACCGCCTCGTCCAATATTGTTTTCACCTCGCCTCATATGATACCGTATCCGCCACCTGAACGTCCTGTAACTTATAATATTAGGTGTTTGTCCACCATATTGTTTTTAGAGATAAAATACAAACGCCTCGTCTCAAAAATGCAGCAAACATTCTGAATCGTCCATTGAATGTGACTGAAGTTTCATTAAACTCACTTGAACAACGAAAAGAAATAATCTGTTTATAATGTGTCCCAAACTGAGAAACTTATTTCGATCGGTAACCCCACCCGATAACTCAATGTAAATCGAAACACGCCCAACATTCACAACAGGTTAATCGTATCGATCGACAATCACTTCAGCACGAAACGATTGTTAGATAGAGTTACTCCCCTTACACTGTAAACTTACGGCTGCTTGTTTACATTTTCACAAGTACGATACACCAAAAAATAAATTACCGGGCCTGTTAATTAAACAGACATACAGGATTTTGTCTGCTGACATAATAAATACGTTACGGGATGTTTAGTGGTCGGATATGGTGCCTGCCATGTGAGGCTCGGTGAGGTCAATATTAGGCCCGGCTAACGCCTCGCCTAATATTGATCTCACTTCGCCTCACATGGCACTTTATTATGTCAACTCTTGGGGCTAACCAATCTGCGTGGATAAATGGTGGTGGCCTACAAAGCCATATCAGGTCGATGATGACGTCATCGGTGACCCCCACATGACATCAATATAAGGTGTGTGTCCATCATATTGTTTTTAAAAATAAAATACAACCGCCTCGTCTCACAAATTGCAATCTTACAGAAAACGTTCTGAATCGTCCTTTGAATATGACTAAAATTTCATTAAACTCACTTGAAGAAAAAGAAATAATCCGTTTTCAATATGTGTCCCAAATTGAGAAACTTATTTCGATCGACAACTCCATCCGATAGCTAAATGTAAATCGAAACACTCCCATCAAGCAGGTTAATCGTACCGATCGATAATCACTTCAGCACGACACGATTGCTAGATAGAGTTGCTCCCCTTATATTGTAAACTTTCGTCAGCTTGTTTACATTTTCACAAGTTCGATTAATTAAAGGGACATATAGTCCAGGCACATTAGACATAAAAATGAGAAAGTAAGGAAAAAAATCGGAGAAAGCTGATTTTTTTATATGTTTCCGGGACACACATTGCGGATAAAGTGTGAAAAGTCCCCGCGAATCCGAGTTGAGCTTTTTTAGTTATAGCGTTTTTTTGATGAAAAAAAAAAAATTAAAAAAAAATTCGACCCAGCTCCATATTTCTCATTCTTATTCGCCTTAGTAGGGTGAGAATCATAAATATCGTGCTGAATTATATTGAGAATACATATCCCCAACAGAAAATGCCAACTTTGTACCAATCCTCACACCCAATGGTGAAATATTCACGAAAATGTACAAAATTACGAAAATTTTTTTATTGTTTTCATACACACAACGGTACACAACGTCCATTAAATCAAATCTACGACTACTTTGGGGGTTAAATTATATATCAAAAATTGCAGAAAAGCAGTGGCTTTATAATGATATATAACAATAGTCATTTCTTCCATAATGAACTGGTGAAACGTGTGAAATATTAACCATACCCCCTAAACTCAAATTCAAACGGCATCGACTTTTCTCATTCAAATACCGTATTATAGCATCATTGTTTCAATTTCCATGTTCGATTAAATCACATAATGTGGTGTTCGCCTACACTCAAGATGCATTGGCATGTAATGTGTGCACGCCCTTGATGTGTACTCATAAACAAATTTGTATTGCAGTGGAGATTGTGTCTTCGTCAGATAAGTTGACAGAAGTTTTCGTTAGACTCGGCGGCTTCCATATGATTATGTCATATTTAGGGGCAATTGGTTCGATCATGGCTGGTAGCGGCTTGGATGAACTTTGGGGGACTGTTTATGCTGGTGGGTCAATCCATCATTTGATCAGTGGTCATGCATATTCAAGAGCAGTTCGTGCCCATTTGCTAACACAAATTGCCATTACAAAACTTGTGTTTGAAGAAAGCCGAACACTAGATAACATAGACTGCACAGAAGTCAATGAAATATTCTGTGGACTTGCCAGAGGTGACTGTACAACAGCTGACGCTGTCAATCAAGAAAGTGTCAACCATCTACTGTCAAAATTACACGAACTGCTCCAGAATGCGTCCGTAGGACGCACAGGAAAGCTTTGGGTACAATACTACAAGCAAATAGGTCTTCTCCAGTTGTTTTTGAGAGCAGAGCGCACAGGCGACTGGGAACTCCACACATATTGTGTTCGCAATATGGTTCCAGTATTTCACGCAGGTGGTCATTTTGCATACGCAAAAAGTTCTCATCTCTATTTTCAGCAGATGAATGAGCTAACAGAAATAATGCAACAGGATGATTTGAAGTTGTTCACTGAGAAAGGTTACTTTACCATAAGGCGCTCAGATAAATTCTGGGACGGGATATATTCTGATCAGACCATAGAGCAGTGTTTAATGAGAATGTTCAAGCTCCCTGGTGGTCTCACACATGGCAGGGGAATAACCGATAGCACTGTTGCGAAATGGGTACATGGACTACCTCTTTGCCTTCCGATATGTAATGCTCTCGAAAATTTTGTTCATGTTCACACTGGTCATGGCGAACAACATCGGGATCTCCGTCAAAGTTCACAATTGACTGATGCCAATGATATCACCAAATTATTGAACTGGCTCAGAGTGCATTCCCCCTTTCAGAATAGAGATCCACTACAATTAGTTTCTATAGCGACCGGGCTTGTGGCCGACGAAACTGTGAACTGTGACCAAGTTCGCAAAATTGGTGAATGTTGCGTATCGAATGTTGTAAGCAAAACGTTCAACAGCATCAAACTACGACGTGTTGACACTGTGAAGTCTTTCGCATCGATGGCAAATAGCATCAAAGTCCGTGGAAGTAAGGTAGTGATTGACCCCACAATTCTGTTCAACCGCATCACATGTGTTATTCAGTCACAAGCCGAGATGGAAGAGTATCTCAAATATGAACTCGCCCCGAAACCACCAGCATTGTTTGATTCTGCTGGAATGAGGAAGACACAGAAAAGCACGCTCGGTAAGATCCTCAAAACATACGGTTCCGAGCAAACTAAAATCCCAGAACATTCTCTGTTTGTTGTAGATGGTGGATTTTTATTGAGGGCAGTTGTATGGCCTAAACAGTCGTCATATAAGGACATATGTACATCATATTCCAATTATCTAGTGAGACATTTTGGGGCGAACGTCGTGGTTGTTTTTGATGGTTATGCTTGTACAATGTCGACAAAGGGCATGGAACAAGCCCGTAGATCTAAAGACAGGTATTCCATTGATATCAATATCTCACCCGAGTTACCAGCCACCACACCCCAATCCGATTTCCTTGCAAATGCCAAGAACAAAACCCAACTGATCGATCTTCTAATGCAGGAGCTATCTGCTATCAATATTCAGTCCAAGCAGGCCGAGGCTGATGCTGATGTACTGATAGCCGAAACTGCACTTGACATCGTTCAAGATGACAACAATGTTGTCGTTGTGGGAACAGACACAGACTTGTTAGTCATTCTTACCTCTCGAGTTCAACCGGGATGTAATATTCACATGATGTATTCCATTACCCCAAACTTACTAGTTTCAGTTAGTGAAATAGCAACCAAAATGGGTGACCATAGAAGCAACCTCCTTGTAGCACATTCTATAAGTGGTTGTGACACTACTTCTCCACTCTTTCGAGTTGGTAAGAAGAAAGTATTCAGTACAATTGTCTCCGATGTTACTAGCGACTCACAACAGTATGTCAACACAATTTTGGCGGATGACAGTACACCAAGTGCAGTAGCCACTGCCGGGGAACAACTTCTCCTGATCTTATACGGGAGTAAAACTGTTTCCTCTCTCGACCAATATAGATATGTCACTTACAAGCGTTATGTAGCAAAATCTAAACTGAATAAACCCATCGACCTAGCCTCACTCCCACCAAGCAGCGATGCTGCACAACAACATGTCTACAGATGTTATCTCCAGGTCCAACAATGGCTGGGCACTTCGCTTCCTCCGACGGATTGGGGGTGGTCGCTGGACAATGGACTTCTTGTACCGACTGCAGCCACAAAGCCATGTGCCCCCGATAACCTACTAAATCTGATCAGTTGTGGTTGCAAGAGTGCTTGTACAAAAAGGTGTGGGTGAAAGAAGGCAGGACTCTCTTGCTCAGGTTTGTGTAATTGCAGTTCGGATTCTTGTAACAACCACAGAAACACTGTCCTGTCGGAAATTTCTGAGTTCGATGAATAATATGTATATAGGTCATGTCATTTCTGTATATAGCGTTGATAATAGTCAATGTAACTTAATCCATGTTGATTGATTTGTACATTCTGTAAATATTATTTATTGATTTTTGTACATTCTGTAAATATTATTTATTGATCTAATGCTGCCAGACACAGACGTGTCTGTTCGGTCCCAAGCCCGAAAATAGTTGAGTTCTCATGCTGACGAATTTTATGCCAAAAGGGGAACTCGGCCAGAAGCAGAGGGGGTCTTCCATAATGTCTATTTTGTAAGCAATGATAAAAGTCTTCAAATGGTGGTGGATTTTTTTATCGTCTGTCCAACTAACATCCCGTTCTGTACTACGACCCTTTGGGCAAATCCGTTAGGAAAATCGTCATTTTTTGCGTAAATCCGATACTTTTTTGTGAATTTTCAATAATTTTTCGCAGAAATTGTCACAGAATGCACATTTTCCTCTAGGTAAATGTATATTAGACATTATGTAGCTCGAAATACGCGTAAACAAAAAATACCGTTGGATCAATTCGAGGTTACAAAGTTCGTGCGATTTTTTTTTATTTTTTTCAAACGCGTTTTCGAAAAAAGGCTGTAGAAAAAAAAGCTCAACTGGGATTTTAGGGGACTTTTGTCTAATCGTTCAGTGACATGTACTCGACATTCCCTGAAAAAATCAGCTTTCTCCGATTTTTTTCCCTAGTGAAACCTAATGTTCTTGAGATAATATTGGATTCAGTCCGCTGACATAATTAATACGTTACGGGGTGTTTAGTGGTCGGATATGGTGTCATTTAAGGCGAAGTGAGATCAATATTGATCTCACTTCGCGTCACATGACACCATATCCGACCACTAAACATCCCGTAACTTATAGTATCCGACCACTAAACACCCCGTAACTAATATTATTATGCCCCACGTTTGTAACATCAGCCGTGATTGGTTAATATGACACCTTCTAAAAGTCATAGTACTAGAGTTTTGGGGCAAAACACGGGTACTATCGGAACGTTTTTCCCTGGAGACAAGAGAACGAAGAAAATGTAAGCGCCACTTCCATTGATCAGCGTCGAATTTCTCAACACCAAACGCTGGCTCCGTGTCCGTTTAGCTTTTTCAACACCGGTAGACACAAACTTACCAACAAATATATCACCTTCAGTGGGTGTGTTTTCAATTTTAACTGCAAACAATGCATTCAAAAGAATCAGAAATATTAAAAAACTCACTCACGTGTTGTTCACCACTTCAGTGAATCCTGAATATGAGTCTCAGTTATGACTTGTGTTTCACTCCGCTTAATTCTATCAACTGTTGTCCGAGAAACATGAATTTATATTCCATTAATTTAAATCACTTTTCACACAAGCATTAACAATGAATTATAACACGAACAGCATGATGCAATTGTTAACATTGGCATTTGTTGATAAAGAAACTCCCAAAGCGACGGCACTTGTGACAAGTCATTTTCGAAGAGACGTCATTCGTTCGAAATGACGTCATGTTTTTGGATTCGACAACATTGTTGTTACAAGATCGATGGCTTGTTGCAGTTAACGCTTAACAATGAAAGTCATATTTTGTTCGGCATAATAAAATAATTAGAACGTTTCTTTTCATGTTCTATCGGGCGATAGTACCTGAGTTTGTGTGATTTCTGAAATAAAACCTTCAGCAGCTTCGCTGCTTCAGGTTTTATTTCAGAAATCACACAAACTCAGGTACTATCGACCGATAGAACATGAAAAGGAACGTTCTAATATTATAATATAGGTCTGTGGTCCCATATTTTTAACACAGAAATCTCAACGAATGGAAGATGCGAGATCCGTGAAGATGCAACTGCTTGAATTTGATTTTATATCGCCAATGCCAAACAGGAATTCCAACAGGCATTGCTGTCCGAAACATCAAACTGAAAGCTCTAAAGTTTTCTAAAATGGATCATAGGCTGCGACACTGAATCAACTAACCATAAATGTAATATGACCGGAGGGCTTGGTCGCGAAGATATTTCGTACTGAAACTACTGAAACCAAAAGTCTTTACACTATGTAACAAATTTATTAACTGGGCTGCAGCGTACATGTAATACAAAGTGTTGACGGGAGCGGTTACCAAACTCTCCGTCCAACGTTCTTGCAATCGGATATCCGAATTACCAAATTTACAGAGTTAAGATGCTTTTATATGTACAATATCCAAGTAACATTATTAAAATAAAACAATCAACATTAGAAGCTGTGAAAATAGCATGTAGACTCTTGTATTAATCATGCGGGCATTATAATGGATTGTATGAGTGAAAAACATCTTAATGTGTTAATCCATCTATACATTAATTTATAAATCTGTTATTCTCAAAGTATCTGAGTTAACCCGTTGTTTCTAGACTCCAGATTTTAGCCTGGTCATAGTACTGCCACCATATCAACTGAGATAACGGAAAACGCTGAGAATTGGCCCTTGTGAATTACACATTTTTTATTCGAATCAAGTCTCGAATCGAATCGGGCCGATTATTCGAATCGAATCTCGAGTCGAATCTGGGGCATTTTGAAAATGACCCACTGGGGGAGAGGGACGGTAAACCTGTGATGACGCAATTTATTTATTTATTGGTGTTTAAGGTCACATACTTATACACAATGGCTAATCGTAACCGTGACAGTTTTACGGGTGGAGGAAGCCGGAATACCCGGACAGAACCACCGAGCATCGCTGAGCAACTGTCAGCTCCTCAACATTCTAACTCTGTTCAAACTCCGCTCAAGCAAGGTTATAGCGGTTGAAGACATGTGCACCATCGACTTGCAGTACGGCTTAGTACACGGCGCCATCGTGCCCCCATGTAGGCAACCTGGATAAAGTGCCTTACGCACGGACACAACGTGGGTCTGACTGATAAAATACTCTAACTACATCATCAAGACATGCCGTTGTCGAATGCATGCCTTGAAGATGCAGTTGAAATATTACCCAGTAAGGATGATAGTTTCAAAAACAGGAACAACGAGAATCACCAATAGTAGGCACTGCAATGCGCCAGCCGCTAGCAGCAGAGCATCGTCCACACTGTTTAGAAACCTTAAATGTTCTTTCAACAGTGATAGTGGTGACAAGTGAGACTGAAATTAGTGTGGGTGGTGGCACGTTTTGTGAGATGACGTAGATGGATGATAACAAACTACATTCCGGGGAAAACATTCGAAAGGAAACGAATCGGGCAGTCGATTTCGAATCAAACGAAATAGCAACTTAAGATTCAAATTCGAATCGAATCTTGAAGCTTCGCAGGGCCCTACCACAACATACATTGTACATTGTTGCTGTGTTCGCAAATTTGTCTTGGGATGGGAGGCTTAGTGCTAACTAGGACCATTTGCTCGTTACGCCTCCTCCTTTAGAGAAGTGGGGGGGGGGGGGAGGGTTAATGACTGGAGTGTCCTAGGTAAGGTTAGGGGAAGCTGTCAACCCCCCCCCCTCCAAAAAAAAAATGGCTAAGGTACTCCTATTAGAGAATCCTAGCTAGACGCTTGAGCACGCGCGCAGCCAGAAGTTTTCTTGGGGAGGTGCGATAGATAACTGCTGATCGATGATCATCCGCGAAGCGAGGGATCAAATTTTGAAAAATGAGTATCAAATGGAAGTATATGGTAGCATCTTATCAAATGTTATATGAAATTTAGAATCAAAAATAAATGTAGAATAAATAGGTACTAGGGCCGGTAATCAGATTTAAATCACGAGTAGGATAAGGGTGTTATCCACTCGGTTTGCCGAGCGCCGAGTGGTTAAAACCCTTATCATACGAGTGGTTTAAATCTGATTTTCGGCCCTAGTACCTATTTGTTTCATTTATACCATGCTCTTAATAAATAATCGACTTTGTCACTTAAAATGGAAAAAACGGCACTTTCTATCGCAAACACGAGTTTGTTTTGTTTTTCAACTGCGCCGGTGGGCAGTCCTTCCGACTGCACGTAAATGCAAGATTGACAGCTGGACATATCGTCAAAGTTGATTGAATTTACCTTGCTTTTTCGGTCAAATTATTGTTAACAGTTCTTAAATTTTATTTTAAATATTTAATTGTAGGTATTTTAAACTTAATAAGTCATTGCACGTGATCGATAGTATCGAAAAACGTCGTATGCTTGATTGAAACATCGCGATGTGTGAATGTATCGAAGTTGGCAATTTGCGTCATGTCAAAGGTCAAGATGGATGAACTTCCTACTGTAGATGTATATTTTTTTAACCGCAGTAGAAGCTTTTTACCGGTGGTGGGGTTAGAAGCTAAAAATTAACATACAGGCTTTTCACAGGCAGTAACATAGGCGAGCATGGTATAAAACCCCATTTGCAGAATTGTATGTGAAAAATCACCTATAAAGTAGATATATAAAGTTGATAGGCATATTTTATTTTCCAGATATGCAGTTAAAACTAGACGTCCTGTCACGAACTGTGCACTTATCTAGGCTTAATTGAGCGTAGGAAGTGCGCGCAATTGCCATATCGAATGGCATCCAAAGCACGGCAGGTTCTCCTGGTTACTCACAGCAAACACAGGCAATGTTTCTGCCAATAGACCTCCGGGTTAACCGGAGGTCCATTGACTGAAACATTGCTTGTGCACGGGCCATATGTACAGAATTTGATAGCCTTACTATGGTCATAACGCGTAGATTAACGCGCAGATCGACGTACTATTTGTGCGCATTTCATGACAGGTCTTCTAGTTTTAACTGTATATCAGTGTATGTAATTCCGTTAATATGTGATTCTGGCCGAAATTAGAGAGCAATGAGCTCAGTGATATGATAAGAATGGGAAGGGCAGACACCATGCTGCAGCCTTAAATAGCCATGGGAAGTGTTGGAATGAGCATGGTTGATTTTTCCGAAGTCTTCCTGTACTCCATTGTAAAATGGAGGATTGTGGTTGTTGTGCTGGGCACAGGAACAGTTTTGGGCACAGTTTGACTTGGAATCAGTTCATAAACTGCGTCAAAACGAGTGATAGTTTATTCTAATAAGTGATAGTTTGTGAATTGTTTGAAATTGTCATTGTTATTATCATATGCCAAACATACAGAATATACCCAAAGTAGCTTGGTGTACCAAATGTTCACCACGAGTAGTGAACACCAAGCTACTTTGGGTATATTATACTTATACCATGATCGTCAGATTATTAAGAGTCACTTTTATTTTTGCTCGATTTTACTGAGCGGCAGCCATACAAAGGCGCGAATTTGTTTTTGTTTACGTAAGCATCGGTGGGCGGAACTTCCGCTGTCAATTTTATCACCGAAATGAAGTAGAGAAAGAAACAGGGCCTTTTTCATTTTAATAACATAATAACATAATATTTCGAGTTATGGATGCTTTATTAACATGAGACAATGCATGTTTGTTAATATTTGATGTTTTATGGGGTAAACTCATTTAAAAACGTAATAAATAATTGTCACTTTCATTTCACTCTTCGCGAGGCGACGTGCGATAAATTTAGGCAAGTTCGCATTCAGGTCGACGTCACCAAAGGTCAACGTGGAGGTAGTTCCACTGTAGGTGTAAATTTTAACTACTAAAATCCCATTGCTGGCATGTTCACCACGGCTGGTGTATACAGTTAAAATGTATGTCATAGGCTTTTCATATATAGTAGAATAGGTAATTATGGTATAAATACACACGACAGTGACAACATATCTATTTAGGTGTTATAAGTGTACGTGCTTGTCATTAGATAGCTTCCGCCCATGGTTTAGGAACCTTCGGTTTGGGTGTTAAGCAAAGTCATTGTCAACAGTGAAGTGTGTTGGACTGAAAGTAATTCAGATTTATGTCAGTGATACGATGGACGAATTGGTATATAATAATAATAATACGTTACTTATTTAGCGCTTTAACCAGCAAAACACTGCTCAAAAGCGCCCACAATATAAACTGACAATCAAAGTGAAAAAAAAAAAAAATAACAGTCAAAGGCTATCGGAAAGAGATGGGCCTTTAAACCTTTTTTGAAACTTTCCTTATTGGTGGGTTTCCTTAGATTCCGGGGAGTGCATTCCATAGTGAGGGAGCTGCAAACGTGAATGATCTTTTATCCGCAAGTAGTATAGCATGTACCCGATCGTCCCCCATTACCCGGAGCTTTGGGGGGAGCAGCCAGTGTTAAATTCCCATAGGAACCGGAGCCGTTTGGGGAGCAACTTTGGGGGAGCAAAAGTACGACTCCTTGCAGCTAGATCCGCCAAATGTCGAAGGTACTGTATATATAGTATGCTATGGCATGTATAGTGATATATGTACGCATGGGGCTATAGGTATATATTATGGGTAAGTGGTGGAAAGATGATTGGAAAATTGGGTTTTCTTGAAAGTTTTTCCTGCGAAACGGTTCACGTTGCTATTGACGTCGTGTGACGTCATGATACGCCCGCAACGTCATAGAGATGCTGATCGCTGTTATTGTCCAGTAAACAATCTAACATAACTTTATTCGGGTCAGTGGATGTCGGACTTCTTGTAGGGGGTGATCTGGTAGTAGTGGTATATATCCATGTTAGTATATTATTAGCCCTTGGGTCTTCATATTATACTATGTCCGCTATAGCTAGGTAAATCAGTAAGTGGTGGAAGGGGGAATGGTAGTGTGGTATTGCGAGATAGTCATTGGTGGTTTAGATTGGCAGTATGTTGGTCTATTACCCCCTTAGTACTATTAACCCACCGAATCCTTCGTATTATCTTATGGCTGGTTTTGGTAGTTTAGTGTTAGGTCAGGCAGTATTATAATCGTTTGTTTAGAACGGGTGGCATAGGATGCATGGTTTATACCCCTGTATGTCCAGTCCTCGATATTATTAACCAGCCGATTGCTTTGTACTATTCTATGACTGGTATAGGGAGTACGTTATGGCAGGTCAAGTGGTATTGTGGAGTGGGGGTGGGGGTAATGCCTGGCAGTATAGAACAGCAGTATAGTATGGACGATATATACCTCTGTGGGTCCCTTCAGGTCCCATCTTAGCCCTTAGGACTATTAATCCACCTGATGCTTCATGTTATCCTATGACTGCTATAGGTAGTATCCAATGCTAGGCATAGGGGTATTGTGGGCAGGGGCACTGCCTGGTAGTTTAGAACGGTACTATAGTATGGGCGGTATATACACCTATAGAGCCCCTATTAGTGCTTCGTACTATTAACCAACCGATTGCTTTGTTTTACTATATGGCTGGTATGTGTAGTACGTTATGGTAGACCTAGTGATTTTGTGGGGGTGGGGGTATTGCTTGATAGTTTAGAACGGTAGTATAGCATAGGCTGTACATATCCCTGTAGGTCTCTTGCTGGCCCTTGGTACTACTGATCCACCAGGTGTTTCATATTATTGAGCGGTATTCTGGAGTGGGGTCAATGCCTGGTAATACAGAACGGCAGCAGAGTATGGTTGGTATATTCCCCTGTAGGTTCCATCCTAACCGTTGATAGTATTAACCTACCAAATGCTTTGTATCATCCTGTTACTGGTAAGGTGGTACGTAATACCAGTAGTTCCTACTCTATTCCGGGTACTCTTGTTGTTTCATTTATCTAGATCACCCAATCACTTCACTTTCCTGACACTAAATAACCAATCAGATTGCTTGATTTCCCATAACCTGTACTTAATCGTACAGAGTTATCTCCCTTCTGTATAATAAAAGCCTATATCAATGGCAATATCCTGTGGCACCTCATTTTCAGCACCCCTTTTTAAAAAAACAGCTAGCCTTCGGCACCCCTTTTTCTGAAATGAGGCTAAGAGTCGTATGTGCGAGTCACTCGAACGAGCAATTGCTCGTTAGCTCATTTGCTCGATGGGATTCGCGTCATTCGAGCAATACGTGCGAATCACTCGACATAAGACGGAATCCCACTTATGGAATCCCTTTTTAGGAATCCCATTTGTGGAATCCCTTTTTTGAAAACGCCTGTGGCTATAGAATCCCATTTTCGGAAATGAGTCGTCGAGCAGCATTCCGAGTCACTCGAACGAGCAATTGCTCGTTAGCTCATTTGCTCGATGGGATTCGAGTCATTCGAGCAATATTTGGGAGTCACTCGACATAAGACGGAATCCCACTTATGGAATCCCTTTTTTGGAATCCCATTTGTGGAATCCCTTTTTGAAAACGCCTGTGGCTATGGAATCCCTTTTTCTGAAATGAGTCGTCGAGCAGTATGTGCGAGTCATTCGAACGAGCAATTGCTCTATGACTCATTTGCTCGATGGGCTTCGAGTCGTTCGAGCAGTTACTGATAATTCATTGCTCGAAGTTCTCGAACTGCTCGACGACTCATTTCAGAAAAAAGGGATTCTATAGCAACAGGCGTTTTCAAAAAGGGATTCCAGCAGTTACTGATAAGTCGTTGCTCGAACGACTCGAAGCCCATCGAGCAAATGAACTATCGAGCAAATGCTCGATCGAGTGACTCCACATATTACTCGAACGACTCGAATGCCATCGAGCAAATGAGCCATAGAACAATTGCTCGTTCGAGTGACTCGCATATACTGCTCAAAGACACATTTCAGAAAAAAGGGATTCCATAGCCACATGCGTTTTCCAAAAAGGGATTCCACAAATGGGATTCCAAAAAAGGGATTCCATAAGTGGGATTCCGTCTTATGTCGAGTGACTCGCAAATATTGCTCGAATGACTCGAATCCCATCGAGCAAATGAGCTGACGAGCAATTGCTCGTTCGAGTGACTCGAAATACTGCTCGACGACTCATTTCCGAAAAAAGGGATTCGGTAGCCACAGGCGTTTTCAAAAAAGGGATTCCACAAATGAGATTCCAAAAAAGGGATTCCATAAGTGGGATTCCATCTTATGTCGAGTGACTCGCACATATTGCTCGAATGATTCGAATCCCATCGAGCAAATGAGCTAACGAGCAATTACTCGTTCGAGTGACTCGCACATACGACTCTTAGCCTCATTTCAGAAAAAGGGGTGCCGAAGGCTAGCTGTTTTTCAAAAAGGGGTGCTGAAATTGGGGTGCCACGGGATATTGCCATTGATATAGGCTTTTATTATACAGAAGGGAGATAACTCTGTACGATTAAGAACAGGTTATGGGAAATCAAACAATCTGATTGGTTAGTTAGTGTCAGGAAAGTGAAGTGATTGGGTGATCTAGATAAATGAAACAACAAGAGTACTAGGAATAGGGTAGGAACTACTGGTATTACGTTCCACCTTACCAGTAACAGGATGATACAAAGCATTTGGTAGGTTAATACTATCAACGGTTAGGATGGAACCTACAGGGGAATATACCAACCATACTCTGCTGCCGTTCTGTATTACCAGGCATTGACCCCACCCCAAAATACCGCTCAATAATATGAAACACCTGGTGGATCAGTAGTACTAAGGGCCAGCAAGAGACCTACAGGGATATGTACAGCCTATGCTATACTACCGTTCTAAACTACCAATCATTACCCCCCACCCCCACAAAATCACTAGGTCTACCATAACGTACTACATATACCAGCCATATAATAAAACAAAGCAATCGGTTAGTTAATAGTACGAAGCACTAACAGGGGCTCTATAGCTGTATATACCGCCCATAATATAGTACCGTTCTAAACTACCAGGCAGTACCCCTACCCACAATACCCCTATGCCTAGGATTACATACTACCTATAGCAATCATAGGATAACATGAAGCATCAGGTGGATTAATAGTCCTAAGGGCTAACATGGGACCTGCAGGGACCCACAGAGGTATATATCGTCCATACTATACTGCTGTTCTATACTGCCAGACATTACCCCCACCCCCACTCCACAATACCACTTGACCTGCCATAACGTACTCCCTATACCAGTCATAGAATAGTACAAAGCAATCGGCTGGTTAATAATATCGAGGACTGGACCTACAGGGGTATATACCATGATACCATGCATCCTATGCCACCCGTTCTAAACAAACGATTATAATACTGTCTGACCTAACAGTAAACTACCAATACCAGCCATAAGATAATACAAAGGATTCGGTAGGTTAATAGTACTAAGGGGGTAATAGACCAACAGATCATTCATCCTATACTGCCAGTCTAATCCACTAATGGCTATCTCGCAATACCACACTACCATTCCCCCTTCCCCCACCTACTGCTTGACCTAGCTATAGCGGACATAGGATAATATGAAGACCCAAGGGCTAATAGTATACTAACATGGATATATGCCGCTACTACCAGATCACCCCCTACAAGAAGTCCGACATCCACTGACCCGAATAACGTTATGTCAGATTGTATACTGGACAATAACAGCGGTCAGCATCTCTATGACGTCGCGCGCGTATCGTGACGTCACGACGTCAATAGCAACGTCAACCGTTTCGCGGGAAAAACTTTCAAGAAAACCCAATTTTCCCATCATCTTTCCACCACTTACCCATAATGTATGCCTATAGCCCCATGCGTACATATATCACTATACATGCCATAGCATACTATATATACAGTACCCACAGCATTTGGCGGATCTAGCTGCAAGGAGCCGTACTTTTTCTCTCCCAAACGGCTCCGGTTCCAATGGGAATTTAACACTAGCTGCTTCCCCAAAGCTCCGGGTAATGGGGAACGATCGGGTACATGCTAAAATACTCCCGCAGTAGATCTTGTTCGATGCATGACAGGAAGATTCACAGAAGATGATCTATGGTTCCGTATCGGTTTATGCAAACTGGCAACCTGTTTTAAGTAGGTAGGGGCATTATCTCCGTGGATGATGTTGTGTGCCATTATTAATACTTTATATTTGATGCGAGACTCGACTGGCAGCAAATGCAAGGATCTGAGGATTGGTGCAATGCGATCATATTTTGTGGCGTCGGGAATGATCTTTGCTGCTGTATTTTGGATGCACTGAAGCAGGTTAATAGATTTCAGCGGTAGTCCAAAATAAATAGAGTTGCAATAGTCTAGTCGAAACAGGGGACCATAGACTGTATAACAGTTTTTAGAGTGTTTTGATCAAGTAGTTTTCTAATTTTATTGATGCTTCTTATCTGGAAGAAGCAGCTTTTGCTCACTTTCGTGATTTGGCTACTCAGATCGAAGCTATTATTGAAAGTAAAACCAAGATTCAGAGCAGTTTCGCTTGGGTTAACATTGACATATTTTCAGACAGTTGCTAGGACATTTGTTTTACTGATGTTTGGCATCCAGTTATAAAAATTCTGTCTTGTCATAATTTAATTTGAGAACATTTCCCCCATCCATTGCCGAATATCCTCGATACATGCCTCCAGTGTTGTTAATGAGTCGGCAGACAAATACAACTGGATATCATCGGCATACAGATGGAAATTTACAGAGTGCTTCCTTATGAGATCACCGAGTAGTAAGGTATAAACTGTGAGCAGTAGGTCCGAGTACTGAGCCTTGGGGAACTCCACGTTTTAGCTCAATGGGCTCAGAGAAGGTATCGCAAATTTTCACAGACTGCGTTCGATCGCTTAAATAAGAACTTATCCAACTGTGAGCAGAACCACGTATGTTGAGTAGTTTTTCTAAACGTGACAAAAGAATCTGGTGTTCGTATCAAATGCTGCAGACAGGTCAAGCAGCACAAATGGCGTTAACTTGCGATCATCCATCGAATTTAGAATGTCACTGCTAACACGAAATAAAGTTGTCTCAGTACTATGCCTGGGTCTATATGCTGATTGGAATGTTTCAAGTTTGTTATTAGCCGAAATATGCTGATTAAGTCTGGAAGAAGCAACCTTTTCGAGGCATTTGGACAGAAAAAAGAGGGCTTGAGAGAGGTCTATGTTTTTTTAGAATGTTACCAACCAGACTAGGTTTCTTCAGGAGTGGAATAACATGGGCGTGCTTAAACGCTGTTGGTACAAAAGATAAGCTGGAAATATTAGTAATGATGAGCAGAAGAAGGTCAACAACCATGTTGGTAGTGGGTCGCGAGAACATAACGTTGGTGTTTATTCAATTTACTAATTTGAATGCTCACATTATAACAAGTTTGTTGATTCAAATTATAAGGAGACTTAATTAACCTCTAGTTTAACCCTTTAACCAACGCAGACGATATCAAAATTTATTATTTTAAATAACATTTTTTAAAATTTTTCACAAAATTTCAACAAAACCATATCATGTGACCCCTCGTTGGAACGAGCTCGTTCCAAAAAGGGGTCACATAATATGGTTTTGTTGAAATTCTTTGAAACTTAATATTTTTTCAGCTGCTGAATTTGCATATTCCGCGGGTGGATGTGGCCGATTCGTTGGGTAAAGGTTTAAGTAGTATACCATGTATTTTCTCCATTATCACGATAAGGACCTCGAAAATGAAGTCAGAATGACGATACGTGATTCTGTCACGTGGATTGTCGTTAGATAGCGTTTGAGTTGCCTTGAGGCGATGTGTATGTCAAAGTGATATGTAGTGTGAATGCGCATGCGCCGACTTCTATGTTTACTGTTTGGCAGCCAGGCGTCTTGTGGTAAGAGCTGTATACACCATCACTGTAAACAACATATGGCCAATTCGGGAACGATAGGGGTCGAGTCTTCTCACAGTCGCTTAGGTCGAGTTGGGGTTCACTCGGCGACTCTGCTTCGCTATGGCTGAGAATCCGGCCAAGATTTTTCTATCCCACACATCAGGTCATGATGGATTAAATTAATCTCACCCACCCACGTGACCATCCTCATTTGAATATTTAATGATCGCCAGACTATTTCATCACCGTCCACATTTTGTAAACAAACAAGATGGCCTCCTTCGTTTTAACCCTTTACCTAACGAATCGCCCGCACCCACCGGCGTGATATGCAAATTGAGCAGTTGAAAAAAATAAATTTTTCAAAGTATTTCAACAAAACCATAGCATGTGACCCCTCATTGGAACGAGCTCATTGAGCTCTTTCCAATGAGGGGGTCACATGATATGGTTTTGTTGAAATTTTTTTTTTTAAATTTAAAAAAAAAATATATTTAAAATAATAAATTTTGATATCGTCTGCTTTGGGTAAAGGATTAATTGACGCAGCTGCCAATTCCACACACACACCACACACGAGGATGATTATTTTTCTCCCACCACCCGTGACGTGACGTCTTCGAAGACAATAATTTCAAAAGTGACGTCACATGAATGTGTGCTGGTTCAAATCGCTGCAATATATCAACCCATCGCTGTCGTGAGCTACCACTGGTTAATTAGGAGATAAACGTCTCTTGTTTCGTTAGACATTCGGGAATTTGACTATGGAAAGCCATTTGTTAAAGAGCACTGAAGGGACGAGTTAACAAATGGTTTTCCAGTGTCAAATTCCCGAATGTCTTACGAAACAAGAGGCCTTTATCTCCAATGTCATCGTTAGAAGTGAAAAAAAATTTCTCCCAACATTTGAAGATAAACAATAGAAAAAAAAATGTCATTTTTGAACTCGGTCTGTTTGCCATGATCGAAATTACAGAAAACAACGCCGGGCGTATTCGATCTGTGATAGGAGCGGTTTAGCGCCGTTGCTCTCGCATAGCGTGGATACAGACATGTTCTAATCAAATCACTTCTGGCCATTTGAGCATGGTAATAGCAAATCTACCTGAGACCAGAGCACGGAGCCGACGGGCTCTCAGCCAATCAAATTACAGGTTCAGAAAGAACAACGAGCTGATGAATTACAATTATATACGGAACCTTCTGATGCTCTTTCTCAATATGCATTTTATTTTTATCTACGACCAATCGGTACAACAGTAAATCGCACGAGCAGTACACTGATTTCGATAACACCATGTGGATTGACATGAGAGAAAAGTCATCCTCGAGTGGTGTGAGATGGGAAATTTCACCCGAGGGAAATGGGTAGAGCCCTCTTAGGTGTGCAAGAACGGCAGCTATTTCTAGTCGAGTTCACTCTCAGAATCGATGAGTGTCTGAAAACATTCGACACCCGCCGCAGCTATAGCAATGCAGAGTGACCAAGTAAAATCGCGCTCCACACACACGACGGGTAGAAGATTCGACCCACAACCTTCCTGAATTGGTAATGGTGCTGCTTATATTGAAGGTATACACGGCACTTACCACAAGGCGCAGGGTGACTAACCATTAAACATATACGTCCTTCATTGCTAGTCCTTGACCCAATACGTGGTATATTAAATGCATTTGGCGGAGGTCTATGTCTACTTTATGATGTATGAATATCGACTAGTAATAATAACACTTTGGCCGGCCGCTGATTTGTTGCGGTTCTCGGGTGAGAAGGCCTTGGTTACCCCTGTACTCCCAACTGCCTCCATATTCCCACGCTTCTTCTCTCCTTCCAGCACTCGGAGACGAACGGCTTGATGACATCCCTTTCCCCATTCTTCCCAATCTCTTCGATTAGCATATTAACTCTCTACTTTGAGTCTCTCCTTAACCACATGTCCTTCATTCTCCCATCCCAGTTCCCCATTATACCCCCAGTGAATCTTATCCTTTTAGACTGATATTTTGGGCAGTATAGAAGAAAGTGTTCCAGTGTCTCCACCACGCCCAAATTACACATCTGGCACTCCTTTTCACTGTTTTCCCAGTTTTTTTCTCTCAGCTCCAGGGACCGCGACCTCATCTTGAACAAGAGTGACCCACTCCCAAAGGTGCCATCAAGGTACTCTTCAACACCAGGCTTCTCTTTATCACGCAGGCCACCCAAAGATCTCTTTGATTTGACCCCTTCTCGCCAATTGAGGTTACCATCCTCCATGACCCTTTCTCTGACGATTTTTTAACTCTGGTTTGCCCCCAACGTCTTGGTCCGAGATCTCCAATGCGTAGTTCTCTATCAGCTCCCTCACTTGGACCATTCATCCTGTCTTGATATTTGAGTTGAAAATTCTCTGGAACATTACTTTTCACCGTCGGCTGTCGGGGAGATTTACCAAATAATTAAGATACTCGAGTTTTAGTAAGTCCATCCTGTCCTTGATCCTCATCCACCCGAGCTCACCCCTGATTGCCTCTAGTGCTGCGGCATTACTCGACCCCGTTATCCATCGGGCTGCATCGTTCTGCAAGGTTTCCAAACTCTTTACAGCCGTCTGGTTTAGGGGTACCACTTGCGTACCATATGTTATATTTGGCAGATCCACCATTTCCCAAATGGTTTTCCCCACGAAAACCTTAATGAAACTGTTTCTCCCTGTAAGTTTCATTTGGTTAAGGATTCGCCTCCCCTTAAGAATCAATTTATTTTTGTGGTTTCGGTAGATGCCTCTCCCTGTGAAGTTTATATTTACCCCAAGATACTCGTAGTCACATGTCTCTCCTACACTAAGAAGTTTGCTGCTACCTTCTGGAATACAGAACTCCTCCACTCTCCACCTTCGAGTGGGGTCCACTTTGCGGTCCACATGTATAACTTTGCTCTTGGTCTCATTAAGTTCGAGTCTCTATTTGGTCCCATATTTCCCAACAATTCCCAGCATTTTCGCCAGCTCCTCTTCACTTTCTGACACTAGCATCACATCGTCTGCAAAAAATAGCCCTGGGATTTTCAAGTCTCCAAGTGCTACCGCCTCGTCGCTATGCAGGAGTTCATTTCCTAAACCTTTGATGTTCAATGCAAAAAGAATTGGCGAAAGGATACACCCCTGTTTTAGGCCTATTTCCATAAGCACACGTTTTGTTATGTTACCCAGGGTAAGTTCACTCTGTACATCCCTATATAATGCTTTCAGAATTCCAACAAACTCGCCTCCCAAGCCCATAGTCTCAAGCTTTCGCCACATCTCCTCCCTCCATACTCTATTGTATGCCTTTTTAACATCCAAAAAGGCTATAAACATCTTCTTCTTTTTTGCTTTCACGGATTCTATCATTTGGGATAGCGTGAAAAGATGGTCAGTGACTCTCCTTCCCTTCCTGAAGCCATTCTGGATCTCTCCCCCCCCCCCCCCCCCAAAAAAAAAACCTTCTCCTCAATCACCTCCTCTAATCTCCCATACAGGACTTCACAGAAAACTTTTCCAATGTTGCTACTGACAGAGATCCCTCGATAATTATCCAAAACGTCTTTTCCCCCTTTTGTGAATAAATGTCACTTTGCTTTCTCTCCACTCTTTTGGAACCTCTTGTTTTTCTATGGCTAAATTGAATAGGGCAGTTAGGCTTTCCCAGAGTTCCTCTCCCCCGTTTTTGATAAACTCGTTAGGAATTTCGTCCACCCCTCCCGCTTTTGAATGGGAAATGAACAATAAATATCAAGTCACTGTTGTACTTTTGTTCTCTCGACCAGGGGCCAATACTATAAAACTTTTACAGTTGTATTTTTCAGAACTGTATTCTCTATTTACGGAAATAACTAATTGAAATGAACCATTAGCATTTTTAAAGATGTGGCAATTAGCCGGTTGGCAAATTGCTGCATCTTTTAAAATGTTAATGATTCAATTCCGTCTTTTATATTCACTTGAAAAAAATACAATTCAAGAAAATACAATTGTAAACGTTTTATAATATTGGCTCTTGCAAGTCGTAAAATGTGGTTCATTCCAGGAGACCAGATGCATTCTTGGTACAAACAGTATTTTCTGGAATCTATCATCCAAAATACACTTTTCTAAGCGCGCCACCATGATAATATGTGCAGTACATGCGAACGTTCCTTGTGAATCACTCTTACCGCCACGTAGCAAAATGCCAACTCCAACGCTGTCAAACCACAGTCCACCTGATAAAATCACACATCCTCATTCTGATTCACATTCGAGGTCCTTCTGGCTTTCGTAATGGAGTACATACATGATACTATTTTTTATCTAACAATCATATACATTTTTGCCTGAAAACCACCAAAAACGGTTCGTATCACATAATGTATTCCGATTCCGTATCATATAGACGACCCGTTTCCGGGAACGCTTGTGGCTATTATAATGGACGCATTCAGTGATCGTCTCACCTGATCGCTTACAAAACAAAACAAAATTCCTTAAAATTAGAGACAGAACTATTAATAGCCAATGACCCCTCCCTTCCCCCCCCCCCCCCACACACACACACGCACACAATAAATAGAAACTGCACAACATTAAATATTACACACTTGTAAATTCAAGCGTATCATCGGAAGTGACATTGAGAGTGAAAGATTTTACAACGAAAATTTGCGGAGACCGCGTTACTCTTGTTTGTTGAAGTGCACAACAATATTGTTCCATAAAATATGTGTTTTTTAAACTTTTTATCACCCAACATTATGTCCCGAAACTTATTAATAATTTAAGATTTAATCTGTTTATGTAACAGAATTGTTAGATAAATGAATTATCATAATACTGTGCATGTCCTGTGATTTGCATAAGGCTCATTGAGATCCCATTCTGGACACCACCTCGAATCTGACATGAATCATGGGACATGCACGTTACCAGGATAATCTGTATTCAACTCTAACGCTGTCTAACCACAGTCCATCTGATAAAATCACACACCCTCATTCTGACTTCACATTCGAGGTCCTTCTGATTTTCGTCATGGAGTACAAACAGTACGTGGAGAGTGGATTGGAACTAAATCACCCGGGGAATGTAGTTATCACCCAAAGTATTATCTTCAAATTCTGTACATGTGGACAAAAACACAAGCAATGTTTCAGCCAGTGAACCTCGGGGTACAATCCGGAGGTCCTTTGGCTGGAACTTTGCTTGTGCTTGTTATGCTTTGTAACAAATTTACAATTATTGCTCAAGTGGAATCTCTACTCTGGGGGTGATTTAGTGATAATTCACTCTCCATGTACTGTACATGATACTACTTTTCATCTGGAAATATTCATTGCTAAAACAGCTAATTATTCAAATAAGTACCATAGTGTTATTTATTTATTGGGGGTTTAACGACACTTTTGACAACCAAGGTCGCCCCATGTCGGAAAGGTTTGCAGGCGGAGGAAGCCAGAGTATCTGGAGAGAACCACTGAGCAACGGCGAGCAACTGTCAGACACCCCAACGTATTAACTCCACATATCCAGGGCTAGCATTGGTTGACGACGTGCAGTACGCCTTAGTACACAGAGCTACCGCGCCCCCACGTGGGCAATCGGGATGAAGTGCCTTGCCCAAGGACATAAATCAGGCAGGGATCGTTCGGTTTGAAGTCCAATGCCATAACCGTGAGCCATCGCGCTCCCTTATAGTATATTAGCTTTGTGGAGTCGAGTGACTATGGCATTGGAGAGTATACGATCTAATTAGTGCATCTCTCAGAGAGACTTTTGTGACAACCCAGTTAGACGCAACTAGTTCACAGAAAATTCGTCATTAAGAATATCTCTCAGTATTACATCACATGCGTCCACTTTGGATCTTTGTTCAGCGAATGTGTTTTTACAGTAATTTTCAAGTTTTTATGCTTCCCGGAAAAAAACATTAGCAAGTCTCACCTCCTAAAGTTTTATATTGATGAAAAGGAAAGTATTTGTATTATATGTCGCGATAAGCACATTGTTGATATTATGAACAGAAAAAATCACAGATCATGAAAAGATGGTGAAAACGCAGTTTTATTATTTTTAATCCTTTACCTAATTTAACGGCCAAAACCGGCCAGCGCTATTCTCAAAAATCGCCAATTAATTTTCATTATTTTTTCATTTTTTGTCTCTACAACATAGGTTATGACCCCTCATTGGAACGAGCGCGTCGAGCTCGTTCCAATGAGGGGTCATAACCTATGTTTTTGAGACAAAAAATGAAAATAATAGCTATTCAAGAATTTTTTTTGCAGGTGTCGTCTGCTTTTCATGTTAGGTAAAGGGTTAAATGGGGTTCAACAGAAAATAATAGTGAAACGTTCAAACTGACTAGGAAAAAATATATAATTTTAATTGTATTTTTCTACTACTCTACATGAAAATGCCTTCAGTTTGGGAAATGATGCGCACATCGATAAGCCAAATTCGCTAACATTTCACAATTTCAATTTTTAAACGAAACTCTCATATCTATGCACAGTTTTATGAAATTAGGGGGAGCTTACATCCCCGTAAATCTCTTTTAATAACAAAAATGGTCAGCCATGCTTGGTGTTCGACTAGCTATTGACATTGCCTTCATGAGTGCAGGGCAGTGGCTTCATCTCACTACATGTAGGTGGGGTGTTACGGTTGTTATAAAGAGTACAGCTGTCGGTGTAGACATCGCGAGCGTTAGTGCTGTCCACTAAGTGAATTCTTTCCGTATTATTGTCAAAGTCGGTACGGTGTGTCTATGTGAAATCGTATCAGCTTTTGACATGCATGATGAAATATAACCCCACAAAGAGGTTTATCTGTATATGCACGCTGTATTTTGGGAATATGCGCTTTCTATTTGTTAGATTCTGTCCGCCATCAAAGTCTGACGACAATTACAGGATGTGGGCCGTGGACTGAAGGAAGTTGAGCCCTACATGTTGTAGTTTATCAGCTCTTGGCACTTTAAGCTCGTATTATAAGAGATCGCGTTATTGTAATGCTTTGTTTCTTTTGTGTTCACTTTTTGTCCATCTCATTTGAAATTGTTCGATTGATTTTTCGAGAACCGACGTTTCTTTAATGGTTGCGTCCATTTTGAATAGTGAAGTGGAAGATTTTGCATATTGAAACTTATATTTGTTTCGGTATATACAGTTAACACTAGAAGTCCTGTCATGAAATGCGCCCACATAGCACACCGATCTGCGCGTTAATCTACGCGTTATGACCACAGGAAGGCTATCAAATTCTGAGCATAAGGCCTGTGTTTGCTATGAGTAACCAGGAGAACCTGCCGTGCTTTGGGTGCCATTCGATATGGCAATTGCGCGCAATTCCTACGCGCAATTAAGCCTAGATAAGCACACAGTTCGTGACAGGACTTCTAGTTTTAACTGTACTTCGTTTCCAGAAGCCTGGGTACTTGCCAGAAATTTAATCCGCAGTGTATAACTAGTTTCAACATTTACGATTTATAAGGAATGATCGTTTATATCTGTCTATTTTTTGAGTTATGAACCCCAAAAAACAAAGGCCAAACTGTGTAAATGGGCGTACACTATGTTTGGCCTTTGTTGTTTTGGGTTCATAACTCAATAAATAGACAGAAACAAACGATCATTCCTTATAATTAAACTTGAGGGGCAATAAAATTTAAACATTCTGTACTTTGCGAAGTTAAAATAAAAACCATGTCGCATCATGCTTCCTAGTGATAACTGAATAACAAAGGCATAGTTTTCTAAAATTATGTTTGAAATAACGATACATTTCACTGAAACATGTTCTTGTGTTATAAAAAAATGTTATTGACCAATGAATTGCGTAAGTTAAAAGGAAAGTCATATGCCACGCCCACACAAAACTTTAATCTTCTCCTTATCCACTTGACGGGAGGGTGCTGTTACTCAAAGCAACATTGAGCTAAATTTAATTCTGATTTTGAACATTTCCTGAGAAACTGAAAACACGGCTTGTAAATGTGGAGTTCAATATAAACCCAGATGACATGAAGTTGGTTGAACTTTGTCTCAGAAAGAGTTCATTCAGGCTATTTGGAAATTGAAAGGTTTTCTTGGTGTGAGTTTCGTTTGTGGATTATTATGACCGACCATTGTTTACTCTTCATTTCGATAAAACAATGAACGCAGACGATCACCTAATGCGTATAAACAAATTGAACATGGAATAAAAAACATGATAAGGATTTCATTGTTCAATAAATTTTATTTTGAAAGTCTTTTTAATATGATGAGATAAATATGCTACTCAAAGAATGCTAAGCACCAAGTACATCCAACTACCTGTTTTACGTTTTAGTTGAAATATTGCAATGAAAAGTGGATATATTTTTTATTTAATTATATCTTTAATGATTTAAGTACAGAAATTAAGATTTTATTTGTATTTGACATTAGTTTTTAGCTTTTGAATACGATAACCATGGAAAATGGATATTATTGGTAAAAGAGGAAATTTTTCAATATGCCAAAAAGTTGACGGAGCGAATTGGTATGGCTTCAGTATCGAGTATGAGACCCATTACTGTTAATTACAGCTTGGCAACGCCTTGTCATGCTCCCAGTCAGGTTTCTGGTGGTCCTTTGTGGGATGTTGTTCCATTCTTGGACCAGCATGGCATCAAGCTCCTGGACACTTCTTGGCTGGACTGGACGTGCTGAAATTGAAATCTTCAACTCATTCCAGACATGTTCGATTGAATTGAGGTCAGGTGATCTTGCAGACCAGTCCATACGCTCACTCCCCTTCCTCTGTCGGTACTCCCCGACAGCATGGGCAATATGAAGACGGGCATTATCGTCCATCAGAATGAATCTATCACCCACTGCACCTGCATACAATCTGACGTGGGCATCCAGGATCTCATCAATATACCGTTGTGCAGTTAATGTACCACGTGCAAGGACACAGAGCTCTGTACGTCCATCCAGCTGATGCCGCCCCAGACCATGAATGACCCTCCACCATAGCGGTCATGCTCAGCAATGTTGGCTGCATGGAATCGCTCTCCTGGTCTTCTCCATACCATAGAACGCCTATCGGTGTGGTCTAGGCAGTACCTTGACTCGTCTGTAAAAAGGACAGGTCGCCAATCTTCTCTGACCCATCCAACACGGTCCATTGCCCATTCACGTCGTGTCTGGCGGTGGTTCTGGGACAGCGGAATGCGAATGCATGGTCTTTTTGATCGGAGACCACCTTCGTGCAACCTTGCCCGGATAGTCTGCATCGAAACATTTACCCGGATGCATTCTGAAGGTCATTGCGAAGTTATGTTGCTGTGCAAAGCGGTTCCTACGGCCTGAATGATCAAAAACCGGTCTTCAGCTGCAGGTGTTGCCCTGTATCTGCCACCACCATGCCGTCTTACTGGTGTGCCATACTGCTGAAATCTTGTCCAGGCTCTGGTGATCACCGTATGGTGCACACCAAGGGCTTCACCAACCTGTCGATGGGTAACCCCTTGCTCCACCATCCCTACAGTCGGCCACATTTCTGCTTCAGGCATTTGCCATATTCAGTCATTAAATCACAAGGGTTAGTGTTGAAATGAAGATTGAATACCCAACACATGTCATGTACATGTAGAGAGTACACGAAAACATCATGAAAATCAAGGGGTACATGCTTTCCATGACTGTCACGAAAAGTCTGCCTATCAAGAGAGCTAATGTAAACACTGGAACCATCTCAATACATTCCTCAATCATATCCACCAAAAATATCGCAAATATGTCACAAGCAAATTTCACAATAATGTGTCAAATATTTGGTGCTTAGCAAACTTTGAGTAGTATATTAATTATTTTTCATGTTGAAACAATATGAGCATGCAGGGGTTCTTTTCCATTCACACTGTGTTAACCCTTTACCTAACATGAAAAGCAGACGACACTTGCAAAAATAATTCTTGAATAACTATTCTTTTCATTTTTTGTCTCAAAAACATAGGTTATGACCCCTCGTTTTTTTCATTTTTTGTCTCAAAAACATAGGTTATGACGAGCTCGTTCCAACGAGGGGTCATAACCTATGTTTTTGAGACAAAAAATGAAAAAAATAATGAAAGTAGTTGGCGATTTTTGAGAATCGCGCTGGCCGGTTTTGGCCGTTACGTTAGTTAAAGGGTTAAGACAGACTTTGGGGTTGCGGATTGGGGCGGGCCTAAATGCGTTTGTTTCGGTTCATTGTGTTATGAAAAAAAAGAAATACTTTAACCAATTATTGTGCCTGAAAATGCATGAACAAAAAAGGTTTAATTATCATCAAATAAATCAACACCCCAAGACTTAAGTTATTGTAAATAAGTCAGAGTTTATCAACACTTTGTTGATATTTCAGTTTGATGAGTTTTGTTTCGGTATATTGTATAAGGGACGGTTGTACACCAACTTCGTGAGAAAACTGATTTCGATTTGAGTGCAGATATTATTCGGTTAGGTGTGTTCTCAAAAAACTAAAATTCACTCCTCGGCAAGTTTGTTTTGATAGTAATTATATTTTATATCTAATTAGTGGTCACTCGTGAGATGTTTCTGCGTTCAGAGATCAGAGATACAGACGGTGGGTTTTATGTGTTCGGTGAACAAACAGAGTTTACTGAGTTATGTAATGATATATGCAGTACGTGGAGAGTGGATTGTAACTAAATCACCCGGGGAATAGAGCTATCACTCAACGTATCACCTTCAAATTCTGTACATGTGGACAAAAAATACAAAAATACAAGCAATGTTTCAGCCAGTGGACCTCCGGGTATAACCCGGAGGTCCATTGGCTGGAACTTTGTTTGTGCTTGTTATGCTTTGCAACAAATTTGCAATTATTGCTTGGATGGAATTGCCACCCTGCAGGCGATTTAGTGATAATACACTCCCCACGTTCTGTATATACGTACAAGTCATTGGTATCCATATCAAGTTTCTGAAGATAATCGGCGGTAAAAATTGGGGAGCAAACAAAGACGCGCCTTTATAGCTTCCTGCCGTATCCACATCAATGTATGTAACAATTATTATTATTATTATTCTTGAAATAAATATTGTTTAAACTAAAGACGCGCCTCTCAAGCTTTGCAAATCATTCAAACGTCAGCGAGAATTACACAACAGACACCCATTGTTATTCCTCACGGTTATAGACCCTTCCCGCAAAATATCCGATCCTAATTAGATATAGACTATAGCCTTAAGCCTATTATTCTCTTGTGTAAACACTTCGATACAGATTTTTATTTTTTCGACGTTTTGAGATACAGCCAGCTATTATTCAGTTATGGATGGGTAATTAATGATCGGGGGGCGCGGTGGCGTTGCGGTAACCGGTTCTCGTCAGATCACCGAAGTTAAGCAACGTCGAGCCCGAGTGCGGAGTTACGATGTTGGGGAGCTGGCAGCTGCTCGTCGTAGCTAGGTAGTTCTCTCCGGGTACTCCGGCTTCCTCCACCCGTAAAACTCTCACGATCATGATTAGCCATTGTGCATAAGTATATGACTATAAACACCAATAAATAATAAATAAGCATTAAGCTTTCTGTCGAATCCCTTATTTTTTATGATTTAACTAGTATTGTTTCTGTATGCTGCATTCACTGCTTCATAATTATATTTGTTTCTTTCCTTTTTTGTAAAACATATTTTCTGCAACTACAGCTTTCTCATTAATAAAAATATTGTTTAAACTAAATAAATATTGATGATCAATTTGACTATTGTGAATTTGTTTTGTTAATCTGCTGTTGCTGTATGGACATTGGCAATTTCGCCTGTTGTGAATTTTGTTTTCTGCAACGATTGTTTTGCACTACATATGTTATTCACAGCTTGTGGTACTGGATGGTGTGGAGACCATATATTTTATTAGAGCTGGTTTATGTATAGACACTTGAGTAATGATTTTGTTTAGATTGCCATCGCAATTGACTGGGACCTCTTCAGAAAAATAATTCAGGTTAAAATAAACAAAAACGACCCAATGAATACCTGCGAGCTCGAGCAAGCATGTACCAATCTCAGTGAAGTCATTAACAACACTCTTGATGAAATTTGTCCCAAACAGACAGTTAAACCGCGGGCCAACAGAATAACTGAAACCACACTCCAAATAATAAAACAAAAAAGAAAGGCCTTCCGTGCATACAAATCAGAACAACTTCCAACTAAAAAGGTCGAACTTAAAGCCGTGTATAATCGCCTCCACGGCGAAGTTAAAAAAGCAATAGCAAACGACAATCGCGTGAGATGGGAAAAAGCAGCGGAAAATCTAAATGGACTCAGGGAGACTAAAAAGTTTTGGGATACTTTTAAAACCCTTACTGGACAAAAACATAAAGACGCCAACAGTAAGGCACTAAAGATCAACGTTGGAACTATGGCCCTGGATGACAAGGCGAAGGCTAGCGCCTTTGCTGAGCTCCTTAAGAAATATCATCGTCCACATGAGGGCGATAGGTTTGATGACGAGTTCAAAGAAAAAGTAAACAAATTTGTTCAAGACAACAAAACAACGTTTAACGATGCCAACTTCAGCCAAACGCCCGAGGACGGGGATGGCCATGAACTCACGGAACCGATAAGCAAAGAAGAAGTGGCTAACACAATTAAAAAATGTAAGTCTTCTTCTTCCCCAGGAGGGGACGAGGTCTCATACAAAATCCTGAAACAATGTCCCAACACTTTTTTTGGTAGACTCACTAACCTCCTAAACTGCTGTCTCTCTAGTGGATACTTCCCAAAATGTTGGAAAGTAGCTACAGGAGTCATGATACCCAAACCCGACAAGGATTTGAGCAACTCAGCTAATTACAGCCCAATCAGCCTACTTAGCTGCATTGTAAAAATTTCGAACGGATTCTCACGACTAGACTCCGCAGCCATCTCGAATCAATCAGCTTTTTCAATAAGTGGCAAAGGGCATACAGGAGCCAAAGAGAGAGAATCGAGCATGTTTATAGACTGGTAAATTATATGAAAACGGCGTTCAGTCAAAATGAAATAGGAACCGCGCTATTACTCGACGTAGAAAAAGCGTTTGACTCTGTCTGGCACAATGGCATGAGATACAAACTAGCTAAAATGGGGCTACCTACCAAAATTCTAAGGATCATATCATCATTTTTATCTGATCGAAAAATCAAAGTGAGGGTCAACCGCGAAGTGTCAGCCGGGGTAAAACTCGAAGCGGGCACTCCACAGGGTTCGGTCCTCAGCCCGCTTCTATTTATAATATATGTGAATGACATTGACAAACTAGGGAAGAACCATGTTGAACTATCTCAATTCTCAGACGACAAAGGAATGTGGACGGCCAGTAAGTCTGGAAACATAATACAAAACCGCCTGCAGGATACCATCCGCGACCTGCAAGACTGGTGCGCTCTGTGGCGCATCAAGCTAAATGCCACGAAAACACAAAGAATCACATTCTATAAAAAACAAAGGAAAAAGCCTGTCCCCAATATTGAGCTTAAGCTTTACGATCATAAACTTGAAGCTAGTAATGAGGCAAAGTTTCTGGGATTCAACCTGGATAGCAGTCTCAATCTAAACAATCACATAAACTCAGTCACCGTCAAAGCCACTAAACGCATCAATTTCCTGAAAATGATTAGAGGTAAAAATTGGGGAGCCAATAAAGAAACTCTCCTCAATCTTTACAAATCATATATACGCCCAGTATTAGAGTATGGGGCCATAATAACAAGTGACCTGAATAAAACCAACATTGAAAAACTACAACGGGTCCAAAATCATGCCTTGCGTGTGGCTCTGCGCAAGCCCACGTGGACATCGATAAAACAACTTCACGAGATAGCAAAAATAGACACTATAGCAATGCGCTTAAAAGATCTTCAAAGCAAAACTCTAAATAGACTTCAAGACAGTGAATTAATAATAGAACTCAATGCGCATCGCGTCCTCAATAGGAAAACTAAATAATCTGGGGCATGTCTATCGAAAGGGTTAAAGATTACATCATTGTGATGGGGTGAGCCAGGCACTCTGTGACCTAAATTTAGAACTGGCTGCGGGTGACACGATACGCACGAAAGCTTGCCTCTGTTACCAGTGGGAGTTGCAAACAGCGAGGAAAATCTCCACCTGCTGCCGGGTCTCCCCTCCCTGAGATATAAATCTCGGGGAAAAAATGCTGGCTTCCCCATCCAAAAGGACGGGAAAGTTGTAAATTAAAAACCGAATTGCTCTAATTTCCAGCTCTCTATCTTTTCTACCTCCTGTATCTCATCAGACACACGACCAAACTGAATGACAAACTATGAGGGATTGAAACAATCCTCAAGCAAAGATGTGCAGAAAACCTAACAAACGAAGGCAAGGATTGAAACAATCTTGCCAGCAAACAGCCCTTTTAAGGGCCTTTTTTTTTTTTTTTTTTTTTTTTCTGTGGGTGGGAGGGGGGGTGTTGGAGGTCATTTGGAATTCCCGAAGGATAACCAGATACCTCAAAATCACATACGGCATCCTATCTCCCAGAAGGCTTGATGGATGACTCCCGGTTTTTTCAAACTAAAATGTTGGAGCTTTCTCCATTCCTTTTTTGTAACCGCTATGGTCATATACCGGGGCCGCTACCAAACCGGCGTTGCTGTTTGGTTTTCTTTTTTCTTTTTCCCTTAAAATTGCCATCGCACAACATTATATTCTGGCTCGCCACCATGGTGGGACTCAAACCTCTACCATCGCCATGCTGGAACCGAATAGAGCCCAGTCTCTAATAGTCTTAATGACGTTGAGGGTTTGGTCTTTGACAATCTATCACTCAAATGCAAACTGCCGGGAATTCTAACCGCGTGCATATCCCTTCAGACCCCATCTGAGGCAATAGGAAAGCTAGGCCTGTGTGATCCAAGATCCAAGGGAAATAAAATAAGGCTAACCGGGTCGCAAGGGATTTGTAAATCCCACATCGTCCCTGCGCGCCTTCGGCGCGCTGAAACCTTTCATTCATTCGATTGCCATCGCACATTATATTCTGGCTCGCCACCACGGTGGGACTCAAACCTCTACCATCGCCAAGCTGGAACCGAATAGAGCCCACTCTCTAATAGTCTTAATGACGTTGAGGGATTGATTATTGGCAATCTATCACTCCAACGTAATCTGCCGGGAATTCTAACCGGGTGCATACCCCTCAGATCCCATTTGAGGCAATAGGAAAGCTAAGCCTGTGTGATCCAAGTGAAATAAAATAAGGTTAACCGGGTCGCAGGGGATTTGTAAATCCCACATCGTCGCTAAAACCTTTCATTCATTCATTCATAGATTGGTTTCATTTAATGAGTTTGGCAATATTCAGATTTGATTTGTAAAGTTGTTCTAACTTTATTTTTTTATCGTACGTCTATTATTGAACGTGTTTTGTGGATCGATTTTTGTCAAAAATCTGAAGGCTGTTCTCAATAGAGACTTTTATCGTACGATTTTTCTAGAAGGAGTCTTTCGATAAAAGAAGTTGGCATCAAACGCGTTTGATTGTTTCGACAAAAATCCTGTCAGTCGTTTACTGGAAAAATCGTACGATAAAAATCTATAATAGGAACACGGCTTTAGACTCGTTGATAACTTTCGTTCTTTGTGGGCTATCTGAGAAGTTTCCAAAATGGCAAGAAGCTTGGCATTTGGTTAAATTTACAAGCTGGCAGGAGGTATACAAATTGTATATGCCCGTGGGAACCTCGAGAAGTAAAGTAGTGTTTGTTTATTATGGTATTCCAGCTATGTTTTGCTGATTCACCAATGCCTGGGGTAGAAGTACTCTAAAATGGGCAACATGAGTATAAACGATTGACTAGACTGTATCTCCATGTCACAGTCACGATTAGCCATTGTTGCAGAAACACGTGGCCTTGCTTACAATTTCCTTATATCTCCTGTCAGCTTCGGAACTTTACAGCCAGCTGATAGGTTTCGTGGACCGGTCTGTGCAATAAAATTTGTCCGACAGGTGTCAAACTTTGAAGTTTTGCACCGCAGTATTAACTCCTAACCCGCTAAGTATTTTAAAAAATATTTTTCATCAAATCTAGTCATGGCTGCTAAGAAGCAGCCATGACTTGATTTGGTGACAAATTCATGAATGGTTGACTCGAGACATCACCGGTAAAAAGCTGATACCGTTTGCAGGTCAAAATTTGGTTAAATGTACTCAGATTTCATTCCTTTCAGTGGCAAGAGATTTCCTGTCCAGGGCAGGAATATCCACCAGCTGAATGCAAGGAGGTTATAATAATAATGAGCATATTTTATATAGCGTAAACTCACCGGTATGTACTCTAAAGCACTGAACAGTAAAATAAACAAAACGAGCTTTTAACCATCAAAGCAACTAATCACTGACAAAAGAAGGTAGTACTACATGTTAGGAATTATAAGTTCCCAAAATCCTTTCTAAAAAGGTATGATTTTAATTTTTTTTAAAAACGGTTTTCTAATGTCTGAACTTTGAACAGGCAAAGCTTTCCACAGTCCACGCCAAACGAATGAAACAGCTGTGCAATTCATTAGTTTTGAGCAGAAAAGGGGCATAATAATAACACTTTCATCGGCCGTATGTTTGTCGCAGTTCTCGGATGAGAAGGCGTTTGCTGTGCCAAATCAAGTTAAAATATTTGAATTTTGGTTCAGTTTGAAAGGAATTTAGTACAACTTACGCGGCGTCAACAAAAAACGCTGAACATAATAACCAAAATATCTAATACAAAATTATTCCTTTCCAAAGTGTGATTTACTGGGATTTCCGGGTTTGGTTATAAACGATAACTTCACAAGTGAATTATGCAATCAACAATTGTGTCACGTATCCGTGCGCGCAAACAAAGACGCTTTGCCGTGGGTGTAATGGGGACTTCATTGTTTTTTTAACCCTTCACCTAATATGAAAAGCAGACGACACTTGCAAAAAAATTCTTGAATAGCTATTATTTTCATTTCTTGTCTCAAAAACGTAGGTTATGACCCCTCATTGGAACGAGCTCGACGAGGGGTCATAATCTATGTTTTAGAGACAAAAATGAAAAAATAATGAAAAGTAATTGTCGATTTTTGAGAATAGCGCTGGCCGGTACGTTAGGTAAATGGTTAAATAATATAATTATCGTTAATAATGAAAAATAATAAACAGAGTAATCGCTTGACTGGACTGGTTACGTGAAATAATTCATTCGAGGCGAGGGGCTATATTGTAAAACACTCGTGCGCATTCGCGCACTCGTGTTTGTACAAAGCCACTCACCTGGAGTGTAAGTCCACTAAAATGGGCAACATGAGGATAAACGATTTGCTGGACTTGACTTTATATCCATGCTGCGGCCATAATTAGCTATTATGCATAAATATGTGACCTTAAAAATAAATAAATAAGAATATTTATTTATTTATTGGTATTTAAGGTCACATATTTCTGCACAATGGCTAATCATGACCTCGACAGTTTTACGGGTGGAGGAAGTACCCGGAGAGAACCACAGAGCAACGGCGAGCAACTGTCAGCTCCCCAACATACTAACTCCACACAAGCAGGGTTAGCATTGGTTGAAGACAGGTGCACCATGGACGTGCAGCACGCCTTAGTACGCAGCGTCACCATGCCCCCACGTGGGCAATGGGGGTGAAGTGTCTTGCCCAAGGACACAACGCGATTGCCGCAGGTGGGATTCGAACCGAGGACCTCTCGGCTTGCAACCTGCACCTCTACCTACTGAGCCACCGTGCCCCCCCATAAATAAGAATAATAAATGAATAAATTAGTTTTCGTTCTAGATAAACGGCATGACGTTCGGCGACATTCCCGACATATTTCATCATGAAAATCGACTTTCATTAAAGGTATTTTCCTTATAATTATAAGAAAGTTATTTCCCATGAAATTATTAGACAAGTGAGGACGGTCCAAATTAGAAGCAAGTAAGTTTTGAAAAACATCTATGACAACAGGAGAATATAAAGCGAAGTTTCCTTTTGTTCCTTTCAATAAACGAAAACAACAGACAACTCACCTACCAGTCTATTGTTTTCGTTTATTAAAAGATATAACAGGAAACTAACTTGGCTTTTCATGCCAAACTAATTAGAAGCAACACCTTCACAGCGTCACATGCCTCATTAGGAATATCTTTCAGCATCACAACTCCCAACACGACGTCAGTGTCCAATTTGGCTATTTGTTCATCGAATGTTGTTTACAGTAATTTGCAAATTTTCATGCTTGCCGGGAAAAATAGCAGACCTCACCTCCTATACTTTTATATTAACCCTTTACCTAACATGAAAAGCAGACGACACTTGCAAAAAAAAGTCTTGAATAACTAATTTTTTTCATTTTTTGTCTCAAAAACATAGGTTATGACCCCTCGTTGGAACGAGCTCGACGAGCTCGTTCCAACGAGGGGTCATAACCTATGTTTTTGAGATAAAAAAAATGAAAAAATACTAAAACTTCATTGGCGATTTTTGAGAATCGCGCTGGCCGGTTTTGGCCGTTACGTTGGGTAAAGGGTTAAAGGAAAAGGACAACCAGTGTCAGAATATTTTGTCGCGAAGCGCACACTGTTGAGAGAATGAACATCAAAAGATGGTGAAAGACCGTTTTCTTATTTTGAAATGGAATTCAACAGAGAAAACGAGTCAGACATTCAAGCTGACTGAGGGTAAAATAGTAAAAAGGACAGATTCTATATTTTTATTCTACTGTTCAGGAAAATGCCTTAACCCTTTACTTACACGAAAAGCAGACGACACTTGCAAACAAAATTCACTTAAATAACTAATTTTATTTATTTTTTGTTTCAAAACCATGGGTTATGGCACTCATTGGAACGAGCTCGGCGAGCTCGTTCCAAAGAGGGGTCATAAGCTATGTTTTTGAGACAAAAAATGAAAAAAATAATTAAAATTAATTGGCGATGTTTGTGAATAGCGTTGGCCGGTTTTGGCAGTTGCGTTGGGTAAAGGGTTAAGCTTGTGAAATGATGCTCACATCGATGTTACAAATTCGCTAACGTTTCTAAATTCCAATATTTATATGAAATTCCCATACCCTTATTGTTAAATTTACTGGCAACTATAGGAAATTAAGGGAGCTAACTTTTCTGTAAATCACTTTAAAAAATTGTCAGCCATGAAGTCATCAAATGTCATTGGTTGGGAGGAGTTATCGCGTCGATTCACTGGGCGCAAGTTTAGGAGGACAGTTTGAGAAGCGATGTTTTTCCAGCAATCCAGTTGTACAGGAATCGGGGATGGGTAATGATTGTGGAGCGCGGTGGTCCTGTCATGAAATGCTCACAAATAGTACGTCGATCTGCGCGTTAATCTACGCGTTATGATCATAGTGGGGCTATCAAATTCTGTACATGTGGCCTGTGCACAAGCAATGTTTCAGCCAATGGACCCCCGGGTAACCCGGAGGTACATTGACAGAAACATTGCCTGTGTTTGGTATGAGTAACCAGGAGAACCTGCCGTGCTTTGGATGGCATTCGATATGGCAATTACGCGCAATTCCTACGCGCAACTAAGCCCAGATAAACGCACAGTTTGTGGCAGGACTCCTAGTTTTAACTGTACAGTTGTTACGCCATTGGACTTCAAAACGAAAGGTCCACGGCTCGATCCCCGCCAGGGGTAACTCCGTTGCATCCTTTGGCAAGGTACTTCATTCCGATTTCTCACGTGGGGTCAAGGTGGCGCCTTATACTAAGGTGTACTTCACCGCGATGGTGCATTTGTTGTCAAGCAATGCTACGTCTGCTTGTGCGCAGTTAGTACGCTGGGGGGGGGGGGGGTCTTACAGCTGCTGGCCGTTGCTCGGTGGTTCTCTCCGCGTATTACGGTTTCCACCACCCGTACAACTGTCTGACACGAGGTGTCGAAAGTGTCGTTAAATCCCAATAAATAAATAAAAATATAGATTAAGTTCTCACTGGAACGGACTTGTGCCGGTCCAAAATTTCGGCACCATACAGAACGGTATCCCCCAAGTTGTACATGTATTGCATATATATGGCTCTTTAGATGCGCATTGTTAATTTCCGCGGAAATTGTTACTTTGTTGACCATCACCATCCCAATAAGAGTAAAATCCTCGCCCTCTGAGGGGATGAGAGCTGGCGTAATTTCTTTTATGTTTACGGCGCCAGTCGCAAATGTCCCGATGCCAACCGCAATACCTTGCAGTGATTGGTCAATGTCTCGTTGATTTTATTTTATGTCGCCGGGCACGCGCATATGTCTACTGTCAGCGATTCTTATGTCTACTGTCAAGGAAAGCGTCTCGTTGCCATGAGTAACGGTTCATCGCAATGTCTTTTTTCACTTGAAATCAACTGAGACAAATACATTTAACTGAAGTAAAATACACAAAAAAGTATCGTTACTACGCACAAAAAGATTAGCTATGTAAACATGGGTAATTATTTATGAAACCGATTAGATTATAAGGTCTCTTTTCATTAATTTACTGTAACATAAACTGAAACGAATCGAGAGCATCTCGCCCTGTTGATTGTGTACGTAAACATTGAAAAAAGGGAAATCACCCCAGTCTGTTATGATGAAACAACGTCTGCTTTCTAAATTCCAATTCAGTTTTACTTGTGTAAGAACGGGACATATACGTTATTCTGTTTGTTGACAGGGGACATGGTATCACGTTCCCTGCATAAAACATATATTCAACCGAGGCGTTACATGCAGGGAACTGAGCCCATGTCCCCTGTCAACAAACAGAATAACTTATAATGTTACCATCTGACGTCACCACGCGAAATATTTGAAATGATGTCGTCCGTTTCGTAATTGCCTCATCAACGGAGTGACCAGCAAGCCGCTTCATTTTTCTGGGCTTTTCACATATGCAGCAGACAGTGTTTCGGATGAAGTGTTGTTTAAATTATAAACCGATTTATGATTTGAATTGGGATAGGATGAGCTTATCTGTTTTGTTGATTATTTATCTAGTGTCGTCATGGGGTACACGAGAGGTTTACTTACTGAACCTGTGATCGTTAAAAGTTACCTTGAATGAGGCAACTTTTAACGATCACAAGTTTAGTAAACAAGCCTCTCGTGTAACCCACGATGAAGGTTTTGGGCTATGGGTAGTGTCTAATTGGAACATATACCTTGTTGTGATGTGTTGACGGTAACATGATCTGAGGTTTGAGGCTCGGTTGAACATAAGCTCCGAGTCGCAAACATCAGACCATGTTACCGTCAATTCATCGCATCAACTTATAATGCCGTTATAATATCGCGATATTTATATCAAAATGAAACGTTCTTTCAAGTAATCCGGTAACTATTGGCAACCAAGTAAACATAAACACAAATATCTGAATATATATTTCAATATTTAAGTTTATATTATATGGCTGTCCGTATCTAACAGTTGGCACCAAACGATGAGACGTTGGTATGACTTGTATTTGATAAGTAATTGTCATGTTAATTTCCGATTTTTGTGGCAATGATAATAAACTGCAGTCAAAATCCCAAGACATATGGACTTCAACTTATTATTGTTATTGAGAATAATTTATGCTACACTACACTCAAATTTGGATGTGTTATACGCCACGTTCCACATGAATACCGATTTGTGAAAGTTCTATCGAGTCATATGACCGTCTGCCTATACCACAGTGATTGTGTGCCCATCGGGTTATTACTAATGTGCACGTGTATCCAGCCCTCTGAAGTATATTATCTCTATCATTGAGGTGCTTGCATAATTTTATCTCCCCGACGAATCTCGCAGATCTCCCGACGAGGGTTGATGGGGGGGGGGGGGGGGGGGGTAACCTGTCCCGGTGTGGTTGGGGCTGCCCCCCCCCCCGGTGCCATTCCAGGTTGAAAAATAAAATGAATTAACTTACCCGTAGTAATCCACCACGGCAAGAACCTGTGTTTGAGACCCAACGCTTTAACGGCACAGTGACAAATATTCTTTGAAGAGGAGATTTATACCTTATATTTGCACCTCTGGTAATTAGCATTATTTTCTACTGATTATTCAAAGAAGAATTGTCGCACTACAATTTGCACCTTTATCTAATGATGTGCGGAACATTTTATCGATAACCCGATCAGGCAAGCGTTCTTGAGCCGCTTGCATATTCCACAACACCCATATGGTATTTTTACGTTAATCCTTTAGCCAAAGTAATAACCAAAACCGGTCAGCGCTATTCACAAAAATGCCATTTAATTTTTTTTTTCATCTTTTACCTCAAAAACATAGGTTATGACTCCTCATTTGAACGAGCTCGTTCCACTGAGGTGTCATAAGCTATGTTTTGGAGGAAAAAATGAAAAAATTAGTTACTCAATAATTTTGTTTGTAAGTGTCGTCTGCCTTTCATGTTAGGTAAAGGGTTAAAAATACTCTCTTTCTCCATCAAATCGCGATCTGGTTACAAAAGAATTAAAACAGTTTTTATCAATAAAGTATTACGAAATACTGATACCTAATCATGACATTCAGATTCAGTGTTCTCGCATGCCTTTCTACAGTGTTGTAGTGAGAAAAGTGGACAGAGTATTTCGACCGATCGCGACTATTTTATTAATAAAGTACTGCGAAATACTGAGACCTAATCATGAAATTCAGATTCAATGTTCTCGCATGCCTTTCAACTGTTTTGAAGTTTGAAAAGTGGACAGAATATTTCGACCGATCGCGACTGTTTTATTAATAAAGTATTGCAAATACTAAGACCTTATCATGAAATTCAGATTCAATGTTCTCGCATGCCTTTCTATGTGTTGTAGTGAGAAAAGTGGACAGAGTATTTCGACCGATCGCGACTGTCTTATTAAAGTATTGCTAAATACCTAGACTCAATCACGAAATTCAGATTCAATGTTCTCGCATGCCTTTGTGCAGTGTTGTAGTTTGAAAAGTGGAAGGAGTATTTCGACCGATCGCAACTGTTTTATTAAAGTATTGCGAAATACCTAGACCTAATCATGAAATTGAGATTCAAATGTTCTCGCTTGCCTTTCCACCGTGTTGTAGTGAGAAAAGTGGACAAAGTATTTCGACATTACATAAGCAGAAAGCGCATTTCGACCCGATCGCAACTCAGTCGCAAACGGGTCGAAATGCACTTTCTGCTTATGTAATTTTTGTAATTACAGTTCTGAATGCACTGAATAATACCAAAATATTGGTGTGGCATTTTATTCACTCGAGTCAACAAACAAAACTGATTACAGTTTCCCATCTGAAGGCCAACTTCCAATTTTGCAATGAACTGTTTAATCGTTTGCAATGGTCAAAACATGTCGTCACCTGGGTGCTAGAATGTTCTATGTCCCCTATGGGACATAGAACATTCTAGCACTCAGCCGGCGATGTGTATCTATCTTCGCGTAAACGTTACTTGATAACGAATTGGAAACTCCTAATGGGTTAAGAAGGCAAGGACACTTTTCATTGAAAGAACATATATTGTTTTAAAAGTTTTATTCCAAGAAGGGTCATGGGGAGCGCAACAGAAATTGCCTTATAAACTCTATAGGCTAACAGGGTACCTGTTCTCCAAAAGGAGAATTGTTCTACACCTCATTATTCTATAAGCCCCACACCCGTAGATCATTTTCTGACTTTTTGTCACTTGGAATCTGGGGTGTCTGTGAATTACAGGTATTATGGGTTACTATAAAAACTTAAAAGTTAACCATAGTAACTCGATTCTCCTTCAGAAATAGCAAATATGCTTTATTTTATGAATTAGAATATTGAAAATTTCATTTTATTATATGCTACCCTCTGAATTATCGCAAATTATCTAAAACATATTCCTCAGTAGCTTTCCAAATGACGTCGCATCACGTCGCCTTGAAGGTACTATCAGCTGATCTTTGTTTTTGGTTTGAAACGTACGCATTTGGGGTTGAATTGGGCGGTACATTGTGCAATGAAATGTCTCACAGCATATAATGAAAAAGAAAATCTGCTCCAGTTTTGTCAGTATCTGGAATTATCTCATGAATTGTGGACCTGAAAGTTTTTATTTGTCTCGAGCGCTTGGTCCACACGATGATTTTTTTTCATTTGCTTTCTAAATGGCGTTACGCTTCGGCGCGTGACGTCACCTTGAATGTCGCACTGAACGTAACTATCAGCAGCTTTTTGTTGTTGTCTTGAAACTGTTTGTAGAGTGGACCTGAAACTTTTCGGTCCACACTCATGAGATAATTCCCGATAATCACTAAAACAGGGTAGATATCCTTTATATATTAACATTTGCACACTTTTATGCCCATTTTGCGGATGTTTTGCTTTTATTTACGCCATCGCACGCTACATCGAACGACAAGTAGCGTTTCATTTATTATTTTACTAATCACAAACTGCTCCAAACGACATCATTATCAAACAACTGAAGTACCGCCAAGAAAATGAATGACATTTGACCTCCGTTAATTTTAGAAGTTTTCCCCGTAGGGGGCCTCAGGAAGTAGAACAGTGCTCGAAAACAAGTTTTGCTTTACATGTAAAATTGGACCACTGTGCCCGAAAGTGACCTTAAACATCAATAAATATACAACTCGCGTAGTGTACGTTACTGACATCATGTTATTACACATCCGTTCAACTTTAAACCCTTGTATTTATCGGAATAGCCGCTATGACATAAATGATTTTGTATTCAATGGGTGATGTACAAGCCGGAACTTTTTCCCAGCACCGTTCATACTAGTTCCTTTCCCATCAAGTCATTAGTTACGCTTTGAAAAGTTTCCAAATTTCGTTTTTCAATTATCGGCAGGCTGTCGCATAGTGTGAAAATGAAAACGTCCAGAGCAAAATAAAGTCGGTTCGTTAACCAAAAATGAGATAATATTAAAAAAAACCCCAATCATTTCCAACCAGAGCATTAACGCAGTCCCGTAGCCGTCTCATTTTGTGGATCCGTTATATTTAAATCGGTCAACTTGATTTCGATAAATCTTCGTATATCTTGACAGGCTTCGAACTTCTTTTAAAAATGTTTCTCCCAGCTGTTTTGCAAATCTGCACAAATTTGTACTTATATTTTTACTAACAGTAATAGCCACCTAATGGTTAGGCGTGAATGGGCACCAGCCGAAGAGAAACGGCGATACGAATTTCAACAAACACTGGTTACGAAAAGGTTGTTTTGATTTTTTATCGACCCATTTGATCAGTACAACTTCAAACAAAGCAAACGGACCCTTCACCTTTGGGTTTAAACTTCGGAATTAAAATTTGTTATTTTAAGTTCATTTTAATGCATAGGATGTGTAATAAACACAGAACGCGATGTTGGTTTGAATCGGTGAGTGCTTAACATAACTCGCTGGAATATATATATTTCGTGCAGGAAATACACGTATAGATGCTCGTCAGTTATTATTGCCAACCTACATATTTGCACTGAACTGTACAGCTTTTTGTAGATAAACAATGGAAGAAATCCTTTTTACTGAATAGCCACATTGTCATTGAATACAATTTTTCCGCGTTTTGGACATATAGCGGAAAGATAATGTCTTCAGGCACGTAGCAACGTACATAGTTGCAGGGTTAATCTAGTGGTGTGAATTGTTGTAATTGTGAATTGTTGTTATAGTCCGTGCTAAGCTGTTTGACGCAGGTGCGGTCAGGAGGAAATAGTCATTCTGGTCGTCGCTGTCCACCTGTACAGATGCTTCTTTGTTTCCACAGTTTGTTTTGGGTTACTGGGGGATGTACTTTTTTCTGTACTACAATTAGTTTTATTTTCATTGCAAGTATAACGTGAGGATCCGTCACCTTAACCCCGAGGTAGTGAGATTGCATGCTACGAACACAGGTTTCCAGAGCACTTCTTCAGAAGAAAACAGAAGTTTGATCTCTGGTTTTCCTGGGTCGCTGAACCATCTATGAGGGGGTTTTCTTTCTGTCAATACTCTAAACTTTTGTGCCGAATCTCGTTTCTGTAATATCATCAATCAACTGCTGGCCTATGGTCTGCGCACGGCCATCTTGTGCTGAATATAATGGGTGTAATTTGTATGTGTAGTGGAGGGAAGACTTTGTTTTCAATTAACAGGGGTATTCACTTATCCGGAATTTGCTCTTCTTTTTTATGTATTTTCGTGATAAACTCAGCATTTATTTTATTATATCTTGTTCCAGAGTGCTCTGTGAAAAACCGAAATGCCTACTCAGACCAAATGGGCCCAGAAGCATGGGAAATTTGCTGCTTGTTGGAGTAAGTTTTCGATAAGTTGTAAGTATTTTTTATTATTCGGGAATACCCGGACGTTAATTGACAGATCAAATTTGTACTAAAGGTATGATAAATGGTTTGGTGTTTGAAAACGTTAATTCGAAGATATCAAATCAGTATGGAATGTAAAGATAGCAAATGTTTGCTACGTATTTTTCTCTTATTCACGTCATCTCATGCTAGTACCATAAATAGATTACGAACGGTTTTTATTATTAAATACACACATCTGTCCACAAAAATAACACGAGCAAATAATTGGGACGAATTTTGTAACGCGACTGATGTTAAACCTTTGGACCCTCATGGTATATTCCATGCCAGTTCACAGCTACCAACTGGTAGAATCTATATTCGTCACTTGGGGGATTTATTTATTGGTATTTAACGACACTATTGACAGCCAGGGTCATCTCGTGTCGGACCGTGTTACGGGTGGAGGAAGCCGGAGTACCCGGAGAGAACCACAGAGCAACGCCGAGCAACTACCAGACTACCCAACGTACTAACTCCACACATGCATGGTTAACATTGATTGAAGACAGGTACACCATCGACGTGCAGTACGCCTCAGTACACAACGCCACCGTGCCCCCACGTGGGTGATCGTGATAAAGTGCCCTGCACGTGGACACGACGAAATCCCTGGCTGGGATTGAACCGTAGACCTTTCGATTCGAAGTACAATGCCGTAACCACCGATCCACCGCGCTCCCTACTTAGGAAGACAAATCAATATTTTCAACCTGCAGTCTTGGGTCAGCACGTTGAAAATCTTGAATGGTCTGCAGCACATGTACTTTATAAATTCGACGCGTATCACGAGCTTTCGCATCCAAAGGATTATCCCTTTGAACTCGGGTGGTATCTTCCATATCATTTCAATGACAGCAACTGGAAGAGTCCATGTTCATTATTTAGGGGTAGACCAATTAATATGTTAATAAAATATTGATTGGTCTACCACACACATGCACTTTGCATCCATCCTATTTGATAAGATTATGAGGTATCATGTTCCTGGTCGGAAAAAACGGCCGCTAGGGTTCAAAGGGTTAAGATACAAATACTTCTGTAATATACGTTTACCAATGCCATTATATTGGCTTGATGATTAGAAGCGAAATTGTTATTTCCATAATGACTGGACCAACCCAGCACCATCCGACAGCTCAGGTTCTGAGACTGCCGTCGGCTGCTTCCGCACTTGCTGGGATGCTGCGATGAGCTGCGCAATCTGCGACAGCAAGTCCGTTACGGAGGCCAGAGGAGCAGCGGTCTTCTGTCGTTTGGCCGCCGGCTGCTCCTGGGGCAGTGTGTCCGAGATGGCTCTTTTCTGCGGACGTCCCGATGAATGAGGCCTCGTCTCATTGGCTACTGTATGGTGTGACTTCTTTGACGAAGGGTGGACCTTCTCGACGCTGCAGGCTGGATATCAGAAGTCACGTAGCCAAGGTGTGGTCGCGTGTGCTTGGTGGACGCTGATGAAGAAGCCGACCCCGGCTGTGAACTGAACGGAGCGTCCCGGAAACGCCTAGCGTGGGTTATAGCTACTATTCACAAACAGCTATGATAATGTTCACTTTTCCCGGGGCTCGGTGGCGTCGGGGTAACCGGTTCTCGCCAGATCACCGAAGTTAAGCAACGTGGAGCGCGGTTAGTAGTTGGATGGGTGACCATTTCAGCGACTGATTCGCGCTCCCGCGTCGTGTCCTTGGACAAGGCACTTCACGCCGATTGTCTACATGGGGGCGAGATGACGCTGTGTACTAAGGCGTACTGCACGTCGATGGTGCGCATGTCTTCAACCAATCTAACCCTGCCTGTGCCACGGTGCAGAGTTCAGAGTTACGATGTTGGGGAGCTGACTTCTGCTCGTCGTTGCTCGGTGGTTCTCTCCGGGTACACCGGCTTCCTCCACCCGTAAAACTGTCACCGCCATGATATGATCCTGGCTGTTAATGTGTCGTTAAACCCTAATAGTTAAATAAATCCACTTTTCAAACTATAATCTGTACACACAATACACTTATTATACTTCAAGGCTTCAACCCACGAGCAGCTTCTAAAAAGTAGCAAACGGGTAACTAGTAAACAGAGGAAAGACAGATAATAGCCACAATATGTCCAGATGGGCCTATTGTTATAAATATTGACATACCTTTTCATCAACAGTAAGCACTCATTAGTGGATATATTATTCGACACTGTGGATGCATGTGTGAAATAAACAGCTAAACCTGTTCATAATTGCCTTACACCATTACACATGCCGAAGTCTGATTCAATAACACTACACCTACCAGTAATAAGGGCGGAACACATTCATTCAAAAGCACAAATACTCACAACATGTACATCAACAGTTGCTTGATAACATAAGCAAAACCCAAGGCGTGTAAAGTAATGTGTGCAGAGCCTTCAGCTAAAACTAGAAGTGCAGTCACAAGGTATGCGCTTATTTTGACATAATTCCGCATGGGAATTGCGCGAAATCTTCCTATCAAATGGCATTCAAAGCACGACAGATTACCCTGGTTATCAATAGAAAGCATAAGTAATGTTTCAGCCAATGAACCCCCGGGTTAAACCCGGAGGTCCATTGGCTGAAACATTGCTTGTGCATACGGTATATGTATAGAATTTGATGCTCTTACTATCGTCATAGCACGCAGATCAACGCGCAGAATGACGTACTATTTGTGGGCAATTCATGAAGGACTTCTTATTTTAACCGTAAGCATTGTAGAAGATATGTGTGTATATGTGTGTATAATAACTGCATCAACAGCTAATTAACCACAATCTTTGCCAATGTCGCTTATCAGTTCTAGTTTTACTACCAGTTTTATCAATGTATGTCTTGAATCATCTGAACTGCTCAAGTGCTTTTTGATTACATCCAAATGAGAACAAACCTATAATTGGCTCAATAGACTAGTTGTTCAGCTTCCACTAAAATGAAATGCTATGCATGATAACATCCGTTGTTGCACACCCAAATTCGGAATTTTCGGATATCACCCGAGGCCAGAAATAAGACAGGACTTGTAACGGGGTCAAATCATTCCCCTTTCAACACATATGGCACTGTCGGAGATACTCAAACTTAGTGGTAGCTCAGAGGTTTTGTGGGATCGCCAAAGAAGAAACCAACTGCTCCAAGTTCTAACAGATTTCCTCTCCCAGAGTTGTAACTGACTGGGACCTCAATCCCAGATCTATGATATCAAGCCTGTGTATGGCAGAGAAAGTAGCTTGAGAGCGAAGCGGCTTCAAAACACCCACCTTTGTGGCCTTGCATATACGTGCATGTTCTACACAACATTGTTCATCCAACTTAATTGTGACGTTAACTCCTCTTGATATCAAAGGGGTGGGATTTTCGGTCCTCTCTTGGCAATGGCAATTTTATGGCAATGTTCGCATCCTGATTCGTTGACAGGACCCAATAAACCGAAATCAGTCCGTCCTCATGTCTACGCCAATTTCACACAGACCCCTTTCTTGCGCGTATCCATCTACTGACATGCTGCTGATTCAACATTTGAATCTTATTGAGGTCCCATGGCCTCGTAGTGAATGTGGATGCATTTACCCTAAAATGAACCCTTTCAGCAGCACATCCACCTTCGTATTCCCCGTTCTCAACTGTTCTTTCAATCTTTTAGGCTCCCATCAGGTCGGGGCACGCTGAGGCCTGAAACGTCTCCAGTCACTCTCGAATTCTAACAGGCGATCAAGGCATTTGCCACTACCCACACGGAAGCTACCGATACAGTAGCCTGTATGCTACAACAAAATATATTATGGGCCAATTATACACTCGTACCTGATAGCATACATGTACCATTGAATTCCGCACCTACCTGCAAGCAGGTCTTTGTTCCTGCTCCCTCTTATCATTATGACGTCATTATATTTTTTTTTATTTATTGGTGTTTAAGGTCACATACTTATGCACAATGGCTAATCATGACCGTGACAGTTTTCCGGGTGGAGGAAGCCGGAGTACCCGGAGAGAACCACCGGTCAACGACGAGCAGCTGTCAGCTCCCCAACATCGTAACTCCGCACTGCAGCACAGGCAGGGTTAGATTGGTTGAAGCCATGCGCACCATCGACGTGCAGTACGGCTTAGAACACGGCGTCATCATGTCCCCATGTGGTCGCACAGTATCCTCCAACAAAAAGGAACGTGTTAGTCGTGTATGACCAATATGGCATCGCGTCAAAACGGCAAGATCCATTCTACAAAGGTTACTAGACGGGTAGTGATCAGAAATAGTTGGTCGGAAGCGAAGGAGCTTGTTGTTTGTCGCTCCATCCCAATCCGCTGCCATGCCGATTTGACGTAGTTACTTATATTTGGTTTGAAGTCACTGAAAGGGATGTAAAAATCAGTGATAGGCTTGGTTAAAGCCTGTTTTGCTGCATTGCCTGCTGTGGTGTTACCAGCGATACCTACATGTCCGGGTAACCAGCAAAACACTATATCATATTGGTCAGACATGAGAGTTATTAACTTCCCACTAAGTTCCAAAATAAGAGGGTTCTTCAACTTGGGGCTGAGTAAATCAAGTAAAGAGGAAAGAGAGTCGGAAAAAATAATCGTCTTTTCCTGTACATTCTCGATGTGTTCAAGCGCGAGTTGTAAGGCTTTAACTTCAGCTGTGCAAATAGGACCCTGGCTCGGTATTCTGATAGAGGTGATATAATCACCAATAACAGCAGCTGATGATACTTTGTTACCACCTTTAGATTCACCTATATAGATCCTTGTATACGTACTATACTTGGACTTAATTTCGGCATATTTTGGTGTAAACTGCAGAGAATTTGTATCAGATGTTTTGGTAGATACAAGGTCTAGAATAACTGTAGGTTTTTTTTAAAATGCCAAGGAGGAATATGTGATTTACGGTTTTCTTTTATAGAATCAGAATCAATTTTAGCAGACTCCATGTAGAGGTCTGAACCACAGTAATAAGCAGGAATTTATGGGTCAGCCAAAAGTTTAGTTACATACTGGAGGGACAATGTAATTCGGCGCTTCTCCAGAGAAGGCTCCTCTGCTTTAACAAGCATCAAATTTATTGGTGATGTTCGAAAATCCCTTGACTAATTCTAGTGCCACTATTATGAATTACATCAAGTGCTTTGAGATATGACCTCCTTGCCGAACCGTAAACTATACAATCGTAATCTAATTTTGATCGAACAAGAGATCTATACGAATGGAGTAATGTTTTTTGGTCAGCACTCCAATCAGTGCTACCAACAACCTTCAGGAGGTTCAGTGCTCTCTTACATTTAACTTCTAGTTGTTTTATGTGAGAAGTGTTTGTTGTCAAACAACAAACCTAAGAATTTCACTTCCTCAACAACTTTAATAGGACTACCATCGATTTCCAACTCCGGATCGAGGTGATGTTTCCGAAGCCTACAAAAATGAACACAATTTGTTTTTGTCTTTGAAAACTTAAAACCATTCTCGGTAGCCCATTTTTGAATCCTGTTTAAGCACAGATGAAGTTTGCGCTCTATAGCATTCATGTTTTTGCTGATTAAAAAGTCATCGACGTACAATGAAGAATCTACCATATTCTCAATTGCATCGATGATACTATTGATTTTCACCAAGAAAATGGTAACAGATAAAATACTACCCTGAGGAATCTCCAATTCCTGTTCGTGAGGATCAGATAACATTGACCCAACACGAGCCTGAAATTAACGGTCCTTTAAAAAGTTTTCAATAAAAAGAGGCATACGCCCTCCCAACCCCATGTTAAAAAGATCTTTTAAAATCCCAGGCGTCCACGTTGTGTCATGTGCCTTTTCCAGGTCAAAAAAGATGGCGACCACATGTTCTTTTCTGGCAAAGGCATTTCTTATAAACGTTTCAAGTCTAACCAAATGATCCACAGTACTTCTTTCTTTTCTGAAACCACACTGAACATTCGCAAGTAGATTGTTCGATTCCAGAAACCAGACAAGTCGATCATTGACCATCCTTTCCATGATTTTGAAAGACAACTTGTTAAGGCAATATGCCTGTAATTACTAGGGTTGCTTTGGCCAGGACTGTAGAAAGTGGTCAGTCACCCAAATGTCATTAAAAATTGATAATAAAAGTTTAAATGAAGATTGAGGAGGCCAATTTGTTTGAAATTTCTATGTTTTGTTGTAATTAGGGTGTTGTTTTCCTTCAGGTGTTGTACAAATGATTTTGTTTCTTTTCCTTTAATCTTTTTAATCATTTTCCAAATTTTAGTGATTGGGGTGTTTTGGTTAATCTTAGAAACATAAGTTTCCCAAGAACTTTTCTTTTTTTGCTTTATAAGTCTTATTGTTTTTGCCCGATTTATACGTAATTTGTCTAAATTATGTGTAGTTGGTGACTTGTTAAATTCCCTTTCAGTTTTCTTGCGATCCTTTATAGCCTGTTTACATTCATTATCAAAGCATGGTTTGGTGAAACGTTTTGGATTTGCCGAGGTTTTAGGGATGACTGTGTTTGCAATATCTAACAACTCGTTTGTAAAATGTGCTATTTGGTCAGCACTATTCTGACATTTCTCTCGTTTGGGGCGTTGAGAACAAAGCGATGAGAAAGTGTCCCAGTCAGTCTTTTTAAAGCCCCAGTGGGGCACATTCCCATCGTCCTCCGGAACTACACTCTCCAACACAGTTGGAAAGTGATCACTCTCGCACAAGTCATTTTCTACCTTCCAAAAAAATCAAGGAAGATAGAAGGACATGCAATTGAAAGATCAATTGATGTATACGAAACAGATGCGGGATGTAGATAAGTGTCTGACCCACCACTGAACAAACACAAGTCATCTTTTGTAATGAACTCTTTTGCAGTTTTACCTTTTACATCTTGTTGACTGCAGGAATACCCCAAAGAGGGCTATGGGCTTTAAAATAAATCGCCCATCATAATGTATGGAGTTGGGAGTTGTTGGACCAGCGACTCAAGATCGTTCAGCTGCAGCGTTTTACTTCGTGAAACGTAAATCGAACAAAGTGTAACCGTTTAGTCTAAAGTTAGGCGTGTGTAATGGTACAGACCTGTGAATAATATCGTTTCTAACTAAAACAGACGTTCCACGAACATGAAGACCTGTATCATCTACCCAGGCATTATACGAAGTATAATGCTTAAAAGCTGAACGATCCTGAGCCTCAGAGCTCTTTAAAAGAGTTTCCTGCATACAAAAAAGCAGCAGGTTTATATCTTTGGCTTAGAAGACCCAGTTCATTAATATTCGCTCTAAAACCTCGACAAGTCCACTGCATTACTGTAGTATAGTATTGTTGGTTGTATTATCCATATTTTGTTGAAGACTGGGATGGTGGATGTGTTATTGGTGAAATAGACCCAGTTGTTTTCTTGGGTGATTTCTTCCTCGGGGACGTGTTCTGATTCTGAAAGCAGTTGGGGCGTAGTTGCCAGAATGTTTCTTCGATACTCTCACCGACTTCCGTCTCTTCTAAGCCCTCGAACCTGTTACGGGTAATAGGATCTTGTAAATTTTTTGGCGTTCTATCAGATAATTGCCTTTGTCTTTCTTATTTCCTTCTCTGACTCTGACTCAGATTTGGTTGTTGAGATCCTTGTTCTTGCTGTGCTTTAGGGTTTGGTTTGTTTTGATCATTTTTCTTATTAGTTGTTAATTTTTGTTCCGTTTTCTTTTCAGGTTTAGATGTATTTTTTCTCTGATTGTGATCTACGTTGCTTTCCGATGGTTCTGTAGTATTCTGTTGTGTTTGGGTTGACTGGTTGACTTTCTGTGATTTGCTCAATTGTAAACGCTTGAATTAAGGACGGAATAGTGTTGTTGTTAAGCCTCGTCCATGGTGTTCGACAACTGATTTAGTTTGTATCTGTTATTTCTAAGTTGTTGCATACGATGGTGATGACAAATTCGTTCCAGGCCTTGAAATTACAATCTCTCTGGCTTCTTTAAATGTAATATGTCTCTAACATTTGACTTTCTGAATTTCTTTCTCCCGTTTCCAGACAAGGCAATCCTTGGATGAAGCTACATGATTTTCCTGAGAGTTTCAACAATTTATGGTATTATTACAGGGCCCTTGGTGTTGTTGGCCGCATTTGAAACATGTTTCCTGTCCTCTACAGTTGTTTTGCCCGTGACCATACTTCTGACATTTGAAGCATCGGAGTGGATTTGGAATATACAAGTCCACTCAAATGTTCATGTAACCCACTGTAGTTGACTTTGGTGATCGTGAAGAGCCAAAAGTTAAAACATACGCATTGGTTTTTACTGTGTTGCCATCTTTTTAAAGTTCTATTCTTTTTACATCTGTGATATTCTGAGATTTAAGTTCTTCCTTTATTTCCAGTACACCCATGCCAAAAAGTTCTCTAGTTCTCATTACGCCTTTACTGGTGTTCAAAGTTTTATGTGAAATGCAACAACTTTTATGTCGAAAATCTTATCAATTTTTAGTAAATTTATTGCCTGAAATTCCGTCCTACATTCTACTTATAACAAGCCCGACCTTAATTTTTTAACTTCCTTTACTGAGCCTGCAATTCCTTTTATAGTCTTTTCAATAGCGAATGGATTGAGCGTTGATGCACTTCTACCTTTTTCTTCAGTATAAATAATAATTAACTTCGGCCAATTCGTTTCAATGGTGGTGCTTTCGTGATCTGAGTCAGGGTCTGATAGAATCAATTTCACTTCATTATCCCCGTTTTTTTTTCTGGTGTCATTTTTTCCATGTTTTTGTTTGTTTTTAATTCTTCAGTCCATGCCTCTCGCCCTTACTCCAAGCCCAACCTGGGGGGTGGGGGTGGGGGGAGGTTCCAGCTCAACACGAGCTGGAGATAAAACCAAGAATACACGGAAAGCATACTCTCCCACCGTTGATGCTAATACATACCGCTGGGAGATTGATCAGTAGCGTTTACGGGAAGTGCCAGGTCGTGGAGGCCATTCAATCAACCATTTCTCTAAAAAAGTGTAACTAACAACTACTTCTGACAACCAATGCAGACAGTGCAACAAAACGGAAGATGTTAAAAAAGTATTAAAATCATGAAATGCCAGCACAGGGAAGAAGGATAAAATCAAACGAAAGGAAATACCTGATTGAATGACCACCCAATGCCCCCGACGTGACACCCAATAGGCTTTGGGTGGGGGCTCCCGATTGGCCAGAACGGGCTATCCGACCATCCGTCTACTCCTGAAGTTGGGGCCAAAGCAGTGTGTTGGACATTATCTGAAAAATGGAGACCAGGGCCAAAGCAGTGTTTACGACTTGATCTCCATCTTGGAGATTGCCCTAACCGGGGCCACTAGCCCTGAACTGCCAGGATTCCTTCCTCCGGGGCCTTCAGGATGCACCTCACGGGAGAACAAGGTGCCTGCAAGATGGTATTAGCAGGAATGGCCATTTTGGTTCGGGGCGGAGTATTCGTATATTCCGCAGCAAACCAGCTCAGTTGAGCAAACCTGCTAATATAAAACCAGCAAACCTACACAACTGAGTTGGCCGTCCTCTATCCGCCACCCGAGGACCCGCCTAGTAGGGGATGGTCAAACCCCCTACGTACTGCAAACCATAGGCTCCCATTACTGTAAACCTGATTTCGTTTCAGCACCCCTCTCATTCTCTCAATAATAATACACACTTGAAAAAGGGTTGTGTGGTTTAAGATGGGATGGTCTTCATGTAAGACGCATGGACTACACATGACATCTAAATACTAACCAAATATGTATAAACACATTTTTTTGTTACTTATAGTTCGTGCGCCTTACATGCAAACCATCCCTTGAAGATAGTCAAAGAACATCAGAACCGCAATACAGCATATAGTGTAGATGCTGCAGAGGACTGGACACTTTCCACGGGAGGGCAATATTTCCAGGGACGCAATAATATTAGATTCCAAACACAAATTATAGGAATAATCATCAAAAAGTTAATTAATGAAGCACCGGGTACAATCCAGTGCTTCATCAATTAAACTTTTTTTTATGACAGTTGTTATTACCTGGTAAACGCAGGCGTGCACTTCACCGCCTATGTGTGGATTACGACCCGTCCACTGCAGTTGTACTACACAAGATTGATAACAGTTCTTTGAACGTTGAAAATTACGTTACCACACGTTACTTTTTAAACGAATGCTAGGAATACTTATATTCCAAGCATTACTCATATTTTGTCGTTAGAATATGGACAATACATGGAATATACCTCAGATAACCAAATGATCAACATTTTTGGTAAACCTGTATTCGTATTCCTATTTGGACAACGAACAGTTGGTGACACGGGGATAACGACAATTTGTGTTGAATGTTTATAATGCATTATTATATACTTTATAAATAACCCCATTTCTATTGGCTGGATCGTATACACGTGACTAGTACTCAAAAACCACTGTACACCGGTTTTCTAGTGAATATCAACTTTTAAATATAGCTCTTGGAAATCCCATCTCTAGGTCTTTTTCAATCGACGTGCATGCGCAGTCAACCTGCCTTCCGTCTTTTTTTTGTGTTATTATGCAGATGATAACTGTGTTATTGTTAAATAAAAGTATTTCTGGTTGATATAACTGAACTTTTAATTGACAAATAGAAGATTGTTTTTTTGAGGATGGTGTATATAATAAAAAGGTTATGGACTTTTGTGTTGGTGAATATGGTGTAATATGAACCTAAACTTTTAACTTATATATTGACCTCGGCTAACGCCTCGGTCAATACAAGTTTTTTAGGTTCATATCACATCATATTCACCACCACAAAAGTCCATAATTGTATAATATTTCACCCATGTAGTCATTTTCACACATATATGAGTCCATGAAAAACTTTATATCAAAGTTATCTACAGAAAGGACTATTGGACTTCTATGTTAGAGGTCCCGAGTTCGATCCCCGTCCGGGACGATCCGCGTTGTGTCCTTGGGCAAGGCACTTTATCCCGGTCGCCTACATTGGGCACGATGACGCCGTGTACTAAAGCGTACTGCACGTCGATAACCCTGTTTGAGCGGTGCTTGAACAGAGTTAGTATGTTGGGGAGCTGACAGATGCTCGTCGCTGCTCGGTGGTTCTCTTCGGGTACCCCGGCTTCCTCCACCCGTAAAACTATCACGGTCACGATTAGCCATTGTGCATAAGTATGTGACCTTAAACACCAATAAATGAATATAAATAAATAAAACTACAGAAAGGAGTGGTGAATTCTACATTAAGGTCAGTTTTCAGAATCCTTATATAACATTTGTTTCATTAAGTAACGTACAATGGGTAAGATATTTTTCGAATAAAATTTTACTTTTGACGAGTCTAAAATCCTTACATATTGTCTGCATTTGTTAGGTTCTTCATGATTTTAAATTATTTTCGGAATACTATTGCATCTTGCTTGAGTAAAAGTGTAAAATAAAATAACCGTAACTGACAAACGTCTCAACGGCCAGATCGCAAAAAACCCGCCATTCTGTAGCCCTTTCCATATACTTCCAGAAAAATAGGTTTAGAAAGCCCCCCCCCCCCCCCCCACACACACACACTGCGGGTGGTCAAGGTATCTCATAGTCTACTATTCTCAACTGCGTTGAATTTTGTCGGAACATCTATATCTCTTTGCGTGCTGCTGGTGGGTATTCCTGCCCAGCACAGAGTTTCTCTTGTCACCAAAATAAGTATAATTTAGGCACATATAATAAAATTTTCACCCTGTAAATTGAATGGATTTTATCACCAAGGATTTCTTATTTCACATTTGGTTTAATTTTTCATCAAATCTAGTCATGGCTGCTAGACAGCAGCCATGACTAGATTTGATAAAAAATATCCTGAAAATACTCAGCGGGTTAAGAGATATACAGTACAGTCGCCGTTGACTGGTCGTAATCCACGGGTGGGCAGTTATGTCCAACAGCCAGGTAATAAAAATCATCATCATCAAAATTATAATTAATGAAGCAGCGGGTTGTACACGGGGCTTCATTAATTATATTTTTTATGCTTATTCCTGCAATTAGTGGTTGCAATCTAATATTATTGCGTCCGTCGAAATACTGCCCATCCCGTGGAAAGTGACAAGTCCACGACGGCCATACTGTATGTCTATCTATCCGATAAGGATATTGTGAAATCATTTGTAGAGCATCTACCAAAATGCGATCTGGTAAGATTCGGCCTCTTGAACTAGGATTTTTTCTAGTTGTTTGGGAGTCACAAATACCAACCCCTTCCCCGCATACCCCTTGATATCGATCAAAAAACGGAGAAAATCACGGTCTGTCCCAATCTATATCTTTTTGGGTAAAAAATCAGGTTATTTTTTGACCGTCAAAATGACGTTTTTGAGCAGCATGTTTCAAATTTCCAACTTCATCGGCAAGTATCCAGTGACTTAGTGTTACAGCTTTTGACTGCACAATTCTTGAAGTGATAACTTTATTTGGTCAAGTTGATTTAATAAAGTTATTACTTCAAGAATCATGCAGTCCAAAATTACAACCGTTGGTCAAGTGCAGAGCTCCATTCACGTCGCAGCCCCTTCTTAACTGTTGGCATAGGAGTCAGAACCTGCGGGCGGGACTAGACAAAACATTACCTGAAAGCCCGTATTTTAATTTTTTGGTTTGGTACGTCATCTAAAAGGGCGTACCAAACCAAAAAATAAAACACAGTCTTTCAGGCCATGTTTAGACTGGGGGATGCCTAACCCAAGAATCCTGGACTCCTGGTTGAAACCCTCCCCCCAAATTTCCGGGCCCAGGAGTCACCACCCCCTCCCTACCCTCTCCTCGGCCCTGGAAACTGCATGCGGCTGCCTTGAACTTCTGCGATTCTCGAATAAACTTATTGAACGCGTACACTGTCGACATTCCGAAAAAAACTGTGCATTAAAACAGTATAACTGCGCGCTGTTCAAACTTGAATACCTGAAGTGAGTCATATACAAGGGCATAATAGCAAAGTAGTTCCATAATAATTATACTTTTGAGAAATGTTTTTCCTCTCTTTTCGTATATAGAAACGAACAAGGTCCCTCGCAAATGCGTTTCGAAAGCTTGTGTTCTCTAAATAGTAAGGTAAACAAATCGTAACCAATACCGCGGCTGTACTATACAGTTGCAAGATACAGATTTTGCCTAAGAGGCCCCTGATACACATTACATATGCAGTTGCAGGATAAGATTTTGTATCAGGGAGGGATCCTGATACACTTTGCGTTCTGGTAATTACGGACCGATACATTCTTGTTGTTAGATGGGCAAAAGAAACAGTTTCCCTCTCCACCTCATAATCACTCGCAAAAACTCCTGGTGGTGATGGGGGGGGGGGGGGGGGGAAGTGGATTGGCTCCCGATAAGCGTTGTAAGACATTGAGGTGGGTAGATGGTAATTGCCTTCGCTTCCTTTTTCTCCTCCATTTCTTCCTTCTTCGTTTCGGATCTTCTTTTTAGTCTCTGAGAATTTGGCAGGTGATGTCTCCTTCAGATGAGTAAACCTTGAGAAAAGTACCACAACTCCCTCAAGATGGTGGTGGTGTCATCACAAATTCCACGGTTAGGAGAACGATCTCATCTCTTACCTAGAGAGTCCAATTAAGAGGATAAGAGACGTTCAGAGCCACCAGGTTCTCTTGATTTCCGTTTGAAAATCCAAATTACCAGTTGTAATTCATCAGTTAAATTTGACCTCGTTGTTCTTTATGAACCCGTAATTTGATTGGCCGAGAGCCGGTCTAATTTCATGTAAATGCACTCTTACCGTTCTCTAATTGCCGGAAGCGGGTCAATTAGAACATGTCTGTATCCATGCTACGAGCGAGCAAACCGCTCCTATCACAGATCGAACACATCCCGGAGATGTTTTTAGTAAATTTGATGATGGCAAATAGACCGAGATCGAAAATGACATTTTTTTATTGTGTTTCTTCAGATAAACGGGTTTGGAGACTTTTTCACCTCTGACGATGACATGAATTACAATGGAGATAAACGACATTTGTTTCGTTAGACATTCTGAAATTTGACTATGGAAAACTATTTCTTATTTCGCCCCTTCTGTAGGGACAAAATTCCCAGAGACATCAATCTGGCGGTTGGGTGCGAACCTGTGAATAATAATAATAATATCTGTTTCCGTTTTTGCCCCAAATTTTAAATCTACAATATATCCAGTGTGTGTGCGTGGGGAGGGGGGGGGGGCGCCGAATTCCATCGTCGACCCTTTGGGCTGTATCTTTGTAGATTTGAGACATATCTGACCGCGGTAGGGAAGGATCGGATTTGAGGAAGGCTTCGTAAATATGGTGGTGCACTTCTTTTTCCTCCTTTTTCGGGGGCGACCTGATGACATTTTTTACTAAAGATATTGGTTCTTCCTCCAAGTTCGTTCATCTGTTATCTTAGTGAGGCGATGATCTGGAGAGTCCAAGTAAGAGGACGGGAGACGTTCAAAGCCACCGGGGTTCTCTTGATGTCCCTCGGAAAATCCAAATTACGAATTGTAATTCATCAGTTAAATTTGACCTCGTTGTTCTTTCTAAACCCGTAATCTGATTGGCTGAGGGCTGGTCGGCTCCTTGATCTAATCTCAGGTAAACACTATTACCGTTCTCAAATTGCCGGAAGAAGGTTAATTAGAACATGTCTGTATACACGCTACGCGCGAGCAATGGCGCTAAACCGCCCCTATCACAGATCGAACACACCCCGGAATTGTTTTCTATAGCAACGATTGTTAGCGTCCTAGCTTTGATGTTCACCATGAAAATTCGATCATGGCAAATAGACCGAAATTGAAAGTGACATTTTTCTGGTTGTTTGTTTTCAAATAAAACAGGTTTGGAGATTTTCTTCAGCTGTAACGATGGCAGGAATTACAATGGAGATAAAAGTCTCTTGTTTCGTTAAACATTCGGTAATTTGACTATGGAAAACCATTTGCTAACGGGCCCCGAATGTCTAACTCAACCAGAGACGTTTATCTCCTAATTGGAGTGAGATCACACCTTGTCCAAGGTGTGAGTTATAATTATAGTACCAGGCGATCGAAGAATAACTGTAAACACCTCACAGTTAATGAGGCACAGGTGGTGTTCCCACCGTGTCTCAGAAATGACGAATCCAATGAACTACAGCGATAGCGTATAATTAAGATAATCACCAATTGGGAACAAGACACTTCAAAATGTGATGACCAACAACAATTTATATGTGAAGGTGCGTAACATGATAATATATCACGACTTAATGACGGAATACAATTTGGTATACAGTTTAACCATCTCTCTAGAATAAGTGGCAGATGACAGTATAAATATTCTTTAACCCTTTATCTAACATGAATAACATGAAAAGCAGACGACACTTGCAAAAAAAATTCTTGAATAACTATTTTTTTTCATTTTTTGTCTCAAAAACATAGGTTATGACCCCTCATTGGAACGAGCTCGACGAGCTCGTTCCAATGAGGGGTCATAACCTATGTTTTTGAGACAAAAAATGAAAAAATAATTAAAATTAATAGGCGATTTTTGAGAATAGCGCTGGCCGGTTTTGGACGTTACGTTGGGTAAAGGGTTAACCCTTTCAATGATGAATTCAAACAGAATCGCACCTCTAACTTCAAACTGCGAAAGCGTGCAAATTACTCACTCTAATGGCTGCATTGGATTTTCCATCTATGATCAAGAGAACCCTGTTAATGTCGCTCTGGGCGTTTCTTGTCCTCTTACCTGGACTATCCAAGCGATGAGTGTCCATCTAACTGTAGAATTTTAGACTAAGGAAGAACAACAACCACCTCCTTCGATGAGAGGTAGTGCCTTTTGTGAGAGGACCACCTGTTACAATTGTCCTCGCCCACAGAATACAGGACCATCAACAGACAAAAAGAAGAAGAACAACAAGACGAAGAGTCCCTCGACCAAGCAAACGGGCGCTTAACGGGTGAAGAAGTTCCCGTGAAGGAAGAAGGAAGAGAAGGAGACGAAGGCAGAGAAAGTCGCTACCATTGCCAACCTCAATGTCCTGAGACCCCTAGTCAGAGCCTCATTCCTGGGGCAAAACCGGAGGATAGCGAGGTACACAACGACAATGCGGCGAAGATAGAAACTGGCTTTCCAAACCCTCCATCACCAATCTTTACCGAGGAGACTTACCAGAACACGGAAACCATCTGTAAGAGAGTAGACGGGGAACTAAAGAAAACCAACCCACAGCCCCACACCATCGAAGGAGGCAGAAGCAAGCAAACCGGCGGCCAGACAAACAATCTAAACTCTAACAGTCATAGATGAGCGAAAGGGACTGAATAACCTTAAACCGCCGCTCTTCACCTTATGCACACCGAAACAATCATCCATTTTTTAAAAAATACAGAATTCCTAAATACACTTCTGTGATCATAAAATCCGGATCGCAGACGGGTCACGACCCGCGCCAGGAACGTCGAGAAGATGACCTATTAGAGTGCTTGTAACTATGAACCCAATTTGTTCCGACTGTTAGGGAGAAATAAATAGGAAAGAGGGGTCTGTGGAACTATGATGTAATATGGCAAACCAGTTTAATGTTTTGAGGTCTGAAAGCTTGGATGAATAGGATGTCAGGCAATGATTTGGAGTCTGGCGGGCAGAGGATATGGAACAGGGGGAGAAGAGAGTCTGATGAGTGGAAGGAGAGTGTCAATGGTGGACAAAAGCGACGGTAAAAACAGGGTCATGATGCCCCTGTCGAACAATAGGAGAAAGAAACATGGTATCCAGGGAAGACAAGGGGCATGTGATACAGGGTCAGAGGGGAGAGGCAAGAGGTCAGCCAAAAGGATGTTGGTTGTTGCTGTGGTGTCTTTTGTGTGAACATTGACGACAATGAGTAACAACAATAGAACGAAGATTCATGGAAAACCTACTTGCAATCTGCTTTTTCAGCCCCGGTGATCTCCCTTGTTCCATGTACAGAATAGCCGTCGTAGACTGGTCACTTTCCACGGGTGGGCAATATTTCCACAGATGCAATAATATTAGATCCCAAGCACGAATTATAGGAATAATCATCAAAAACTTAATTAATGAAGCACCGGGTACAACCCGGTGCTTCATTAATTAAAATTTTGCTGATGATGGTTTTTATCACTTGGTAAACGCATGCGTGGCAACAACTGTCCACACTTGGGTTACGACCTGTCCATGGCGACTGTATTATAGTTATTTTATATAACAAAACTTGAAGCTTTTCTAATAGTCATAATGAAATATCTTATAACAATTGAACTTTTTATAAATAAATTTGAACTTTTGAAACTTTAAGGTTTGAAGTCCGGAAACTTTAAAACGAAATTACAATGTTTCAGAAAGTCTCCTCAATGAACATAACCAAATGCAATTACTGCAGACTTCAAATTTAGTCTTTCTCGTGGAACTGACAAGAGACAGGATCTTGTTCTGATTTCTCTGGGAATGGGTGCGTTAGGGAAAACTGTGTCAGCGTTTGATGAAACTGCCTGGTTGAGGCCACCCAAAGGACTACTGGTAGTGTCAAAACTGATATCAGAGTTTGAGACAGTTTCTGATGTCACGTTACTACTACTAGTCAGTGTCAGGTCTCTGCGATAACGCCTGACTGTGTCTTCTGTGGTTGGTATGGATATCATACATGATCTTTGAGAGTTAGCTAACCAACAATACCATGAGTCTTGCCCCAGGTTGTAAATGTTTGGGGTGTTTGCACGGTGACGAGAGTGATAATTTAGTTTCAACTTTTCTCGCGCTCTCGTTTCTCTCCCTCACGGGCAGTTGAGAGGTATGGTCATTTCGGCTCCCATAACTTGATAATAATCGAATATTGATCTGAATTTTTCTACCCATTAAGAGTTCGGTTGGGCTATATCCGTTTTAAAGCGGGGTTGGACGATAAAGCACGATAGCCTTATAAGGATCAGTGGCTTTATTACGTAGTTTTTTAAATGTTTGACGGCACGTAAAAGCCACACGTTCTTCTTCCCCGTTACTTTATGTGTTATGTGGCAATGTGGACTGCTTGCCTAATGTCGGAACTCACAGTCTTTTTCAAAGTCTCTAAATAATTTTAACCTTTCACCTAACACGAAAAGCAGACGACATTTGCAAACAAAATTCTTGAATAACTAAATATTTTCGTTTGTTGCATCAAAAACATAGCTTATGATCCCTCATAGGAACGAGCTCGTTAAGCTCGTTCCAATGAGGGGTCATAAGCTATGTTTTTGAGAAAAAATAATGAAAATTAAATGGAGATTTTTATGAATAGCGCTGGCCGTCTTTGACCGTTATGATGGGTCATGGATTAATGAGTACTATGGTCTACAATCTTAACAAACTAGATCTGGTACTCCACGGCGACTGAATATTGAATTTACATGGTTTATGATATATTCATATATGTTGTTGTTGTTGTTAACCTAGCCTTTCGGCATATCGCGAAAAGTAATCTACAACAAACAGGTAAGTTGTGTTATTGTAGTAAAACGAATCTGTCCCACACTTTTGCCAAGGGCAGTAGTAGGAGATGTGGAGATCGTGCCCCACTTGCCGGATCTCATGCCGGATCTCATGTGACGTCATAGTCACGTGACACAGTGGCGCCATGTTGTGTTGTCACGGTAAACCGCGTGAGCGGCCATCTTGTGACGTCATCTCCATAGTGATGCGTGGTGTTACTCGAGGTAAAACGGAATCCCACTTATGGAGTCCCTTTTTTGGAATCTCTATAGAATCCCTTTGTAGGATATGACCCTGGCTACAGAATCCCCTTTTCCTGAAATGAGGCTAAGAGTCGTATGTCGAGTCACTCGAACGAGCAATTGCTCTATAGCTCATTTGCTCGGTAGACTTCGAGTCATTCGAGCAATATTTCGAGTCACTTGACCGAGCAATTACTCTAAAGCTCATTTGCTCGATGGGCTTCGAGTCATTCGAGCAATGACTTTTCAGTAACTGCTCGATAGCTTATTGGAAGTATTTGGAATAGGTATGTCCCAGGGTGGCCCAGAAGGCTGGGCCAAACAAGTAATAGTATCCTTAGATAAGTATCCTATAAAAAGTACCCTCAAATACTAATACAATAACAGGCCATAGGTATCCTCAAATACCGAAATGAGTCGGCGAGCAGTATGTCGAGTCACTCGATCGAGTAAATACTCTAAAGCTCATTTGCTCGATGTGCTTCGAGTCGTTCGAGCAATAGGTCGAGTCAATCGATCGAGCAATTACTCTAAAGCTCATTTGCTCGATGGGCTTCGAGCCGTTCGAACAATGACTTCGGTAACAAGTCGATAATTATTGGCTTTGGGAATGATATAGGCTTTTGATATACACAGTGGAGATAACTCTGCATACAGATTACGGGAAATCAAGCAATCTGATTGGTTAGTTAGCGCCAGTAAAGTGAACTGAATGGGTGATCTAGATAAATGAAACACAAGAGTACTCACAGGGTCAGAACTAACATGAATAGACCGGAAATAGCTAAATATAGTAACAATAAGCAAAGCTGTTCCAGTTGATAGGCCCTTCTACTCTACTGGAGTATACTCCAATTCAATCGAACTCACCCCTCGGCCCCCTCGGTACCATAGCACTACGTTCTAAACCGATAAAATGTTATCTGTAGTAAATAATGTCAATTTCGGTGATTTATCGGAATTGTCGGGTTTATTTGGGTAATTCTTCGAATCGGGAAATTACTCTTGTACAAAGGAACATACCCCTCCCAACATACCCGTGTCCTATTATAAGCCTTTGGGTGACATAGCAACCACATGCACGTGCTACCATAGAAACCAAGATGGCGGCCTCCAGTATACAAAATGGACGACGGAAACACGTATGACCCTAACAACACGCGCTGCGTACTAACATCACGCATCACTATGGAGATGACGTCACAACATGGGCACTCACGCGGGTTACCATGACAAGACAACATGGTCACGTGATTATGACATCACATGAGATCCGGCATGAGATCCGGCCAATGGGGCACGATCTCCACATCTCCTACTACTAACGGCGTTCAGGAAATGATGAAATGATCAGGGTTTCCGCTTGTTCGTTACGCTTTTCATTTATGAACCATTGTCACCATCTCTTGAATCTCCGCACCCATTCCGGGCCACCAAACCGATGCACGTGCAGGTTCACGATACTTTAGTATGCCAAGGTGTCCGTCGTGCAACTTTTTTTAAAATATCAGATCTCATGATTGAGGAATCACTAAACATTAACCCTTCAAAAGCAATCCATTGATCACAGTAAGTTCAGAATGCACCGACCAATACAGTCTGACAAGTTCTTTAACTGGAGATCTTTCTGAAGGCCAATCATCTAGAGTACAGTTTACTATCTCTTCACAAACTGGGTCTTTAAGTTGTTTAGATTTTAGTTTTTCTCCAATCATTCACTTGTGGCGGGTTATGAGTTAACTACACAGTTTTCATATAAAGCTGCAGCCTCTTCACGCAAACTTTCTGGAGATCTTGACAGTGTATCAGGTGAGTACAAATCTTTCTCTAGAACATGAGAAATTGTATAAGTGAACTCATTAAGTTCATGCAGAATCGCTGCACTCGCGGTGGGAGTCCACTTAAGGTTTTGCCACCCAGTAATGACACAAGTGCCTTACAGATGAAACTAGAAGTCATGTCACAATTAGCGCAGAAAATGCTCGTTTTGTTTATGCGTTCCTTGCTGCAGAAGGATGAAGTACTCTGAAACACACATGAGCGTTTGCACAGTGCAATGCATAAAATAATGCTCTCTTAGTGAGGTGAGTAGTGAACGTATGAACTGAACCGATGAAACAGAAAGAAAATATTGAAACTGCAGTATGTGGAGGGCGGATTACTACTAAATCGGTGTGGGCGTAGATTTTTTTACTTAGTAATTATTTACAACCTCTGAGTTCAAAACACAAGAAGAACTTGCCAACTTTTCATCACACGGATCACCGGGTTGCCCCGGGTGGTCCGTGTGTTGAAAGTGCGCAAGTGTTTCTTGTGCTGTTATGAACAATTATAAACACATTTCGAGTGAAAATAAATGGCGCTGCGATTGAGTGGAAATCCACTCTTTTCATTCGAATTTTAATATCTATTTACGTCATAACATGTTTCTCCTCCACTGCATGTGTAACATACGTGTGTCCCGGGTGAGATAGCAGAGAGAGACAGATGTACTCCACCCCACCAACGTGACGTTATACATTAATAACGTTATTATGACGTTATGCATATCGTATCAGTTTCTTGCTACCAACTAATTCATACTGGCGTCATCGGAATGCAGTGTGATCAAAGTTGGATGCTCTAAAACTCTCCAACCCTCAAGCTGCTACCGTTCCTAATCGATTTCTTGGGGCGCGGTGGCTCAGTTGGTAGACGTGCAGGCTTCAAGCCGAGAGGTCCTCGGTTCGAATCCCACCTGCGGCAACCGCGTTGTGTCCTTGGGCAAGACACTTCACCCCGATTGCCTACATGGGGGCACGATGACGCTGTGTACTGAGGCGTACTGCACGTCGATGGTGCACATGTCTTCAACCAATCTAACCCTGCCTGTGCTGCGGTGCAGAGTTCAGAGTTACGATGTTGGAGAGCTGACAGCTGCTCGTCGTTGCTCGGTGGTTCTCTCCGGGTACTCCGGCTTCCTCCACCCGTAAAACTGTCACGGTCACGATTAGCCATTGTGCATAAGTATGTAAACACCAATAAATAAATAAATAAATAAATCGATTTCTTGGTATATACCTTTGGGGTATACATAACTTGTGCATGCTCTTTCCGATGGTGTCATCAGTTTCTCAAAACAACGAATATAAAATGAGTTGATTGAATCAGCACGTGACTCCCGATTACCTCTGGCTAACGTAATCGCTGCATGGTGGGGGGAGGAAAATCAGCATCGATGCGTCTGAAGGTGGGAATTGGGAAATTTCACCCTCGGGGCAAGATATTTGAACCAGACACTCGGCAAGCCTCGGGTCTGGTTCAAATATCTTGCCCCTTGGTGAGATTTCCCCATCCCACCTCAGGACTCATCGAGGATCATAATAATCCCAGTAGATCTTAGGAATGATGTTAATGATCTCTGTGTACAAGTATATAATTGTTCAGATTTGGGAACGTTGTTTTTTTTACAGGAATTGAGTTACGCTATTTGTACAGTTTGACAGGGACAAAAGTTACTAAAAAATAGTACACAATACAGTCATACACTTCCATCAAGAAAGTGACTAAACCTATTACATGCCCATGTTATTGCTAGTGCTTCCTTTTGACGTGCTCAAAGCTATAGGCCTTCGGATACCGTTCTTCTGAATTTGGGTAATAACCGCACCTACCCCAAATGATGAAACATCAGCAGAGAGAATTGGGTGTTTTTTGGTCGGGTCGTACAACGCTAAGACCGGACTTGAACTCAGTTCTTGCTTGATGGCATTGAATGCAGTTTCCGTTTTTGGTCCCCACATGAACTGGTTATTTTTTCGAATACCACGTAGTAGGCTGGTCTTCTCCGCAAGATGAGGCAGAAACTTTCCCATCTGATTGGCCAAACCCAGAAAGTGACGAACGGTTCTAACATTTTCTGGCGGTGGCATTTAAATTATTGCCTCAAACCTTTTAGGGTCAGGCTTTATACCTTGTGCACAAATTATGTGTCCAAGAAATTGTAGCTCAGGGTTTTGAAACTACCATTTATTTTTGTTGAGTTAAGCACCTGACTTTTCTAGCCGGTCTAGAACTGCTGAGTGTCTTTTCTCGTGTAATTGGTAACCTTGTGAAAAAGATCGCCCAAATGGCTTTATGAATGTTGTGAACAATGATGACTTGCGCGAAAGTTGAACTTGCCAAAACCCGGAGTTGGCATCAATTTTGCCTTGCACTTCTGAGTTTATGAGTTATGCAAGGGTCTGGTCAACATGTGGTAAAGGATGGTTTTCACGCTTTACATTTTCGTTCAATTTACCCAGGCCGACAAGTATTCGCACTTGATTATTTGCAGCGTGTTCAATTAACCAAGCTGTTCCATACGTACTAGTTAGTCTGTGTGAACACACAGACTATAGTTTTTGTACGGTTTCTTTTTCTTTTCTTTTTTCTTCTTTTTATTTTTCTTATTCTTCTTCTTCTCCTTCTTCTTCTTCTTCTTCTTCTTCTTCTTCTTCTTCTTCTTCTTCTTCTTCTTCTTATTCTCCTGTCTTCTGTCTTCTATGCACTTCCTTGTCCTCACGATAACTCGAAAACGAATTGTCCCATCTCGCTGATTTTTGGCATACTGGTAGACATTCACAACTGCAGAAACCTTTGGTGCCAAAGTGCCATTAAGAGAATGTCTCTGATTTGTACCGTTCCATCCCTCCGAAGTGCAAAAGCAGGTACTCTCAGCTGAGAAACTTAATGTTTTTCGCTTTATTTTCTTAACATTTAATTCTATGTGGAATGGGACACCCTTTCAGTGTGCCTTCCAAAGTAAGGAATTCTTAACCCTTTAGCCATCATAATGGCGAAAACTGGCCAACATTATTCACAGAAACGTCTATTCAGATTTAATTACCTTTTCATTTTTGCTTGAAAAACATAGCTTATGACCCTTTATTGGATTGAGCTCATTTTTTAAAGGATTATTTATTTATTGGTGTTTAATGTCATATATTTCTGCACAGTGGCTAATCATGACCACGACAGTTTTTCAGGTGGAGGAAATCGGAGTACCCGGGAAGAACCACCTGGCAACACGAGCAACTGTCAGATCCCTCACATACTAACTCCACACAAGTTGTGTTAGCATTGGTTGAAGACAGGCGCACCATCGATGTGCAGTACGCTTTAGTACACAGCGCCACCATGCACCCAGTTGGCTATGGGGTGAAGTGTCTTGCCCAAGGACAGAGTGGGGACCTCACGCCTTGCAGCCTGCACCTCTGCCAACTGAGCCACTGCGCCCCCATTTAAAGGATTAAAATGGAATATTTAAAGGGAATATGTTAACCCCCTGAAGATCTTAATATGGGGGCATTATTCAGAAAGACTGGGAAATGCATTTTATTACACCTTAATGCATTTCTAAAGTTTATGAATGTATTTCATCACTCAAATTAGTGGGCAGAGCCCAAAATGTCCATTTCTGATTCGTGTATCGAACCCTTTGAATGCTGGTCACATATATGCCTTTTCTGGTTTCTTATAAAAATTGTTATGATTCCTGTATTAATATCTGTAAATGCTGTTAATGAAAACTCATATCTGATTTGTTTTAAAAATATTTTACTCCGGAAAATAAGCCTCCATGAATTCTCTTTCTGTATAGTTTATTCCTGATACTTTTCACACAGACTTGAATTTACTGGGTGCGGTAAATTCTGTTTCTCTAGTTTACAATCTGCTTTGTCAGCTTCAGTGATCTCCTCTGGTCCGTTCACAACAGTAGTTATAGTCTATTTTATATAACACAACAGTTGCGTGGAATCGTATTGTGTGAGGGTTGGACAGGACCGTTTGTAGTCAGGACAGTCTAAATTGAACAGTTTGTGTTTTCCGGGGGACAAGATAGTGGACCTGAGGGATAGGCTGGACGGTATTGTGGCAGGATCTGGACCAGACCCAGTGGTGGTGGTGATGCACGTGGGAACAAACAGTTCTAGGAAAGGAGGTCAGTCCAGTTGGTGGAGACATACAGAGATTAGGTAACTAAATTACTAAGTTCCGCTAAGCTCGTTCCGGTGAGGTGTCGTGAGCTGTGTTTTTGAGACGGACATTGGAAATTTCCAGTTATTCACAAAATTATTCTTCAAGTGTCGTCGGCTACACGTGTTGGGTAAGGGGTTAAGTTCCTTTTCCCTTTCCATTCTCCTGTTCTCTCTATTGCTTTTCTTACTCTCTCTCTCTCTCTCTGGTTCTTATGTTTAAACAAGCTAAAAGCTTACTGCTGAATCCTTTCAACAAATCTCGTTCTTGACTCATTACTTTAATACATACCATTGTATTGTGCACTCTGTATGACAATCATGTTGTAGTTTATTATATGTATGCATCATATTTTCTCATGAATAAATATTGTTTAAACTAAAACAGGTAAGTAATCACAATATGAATGCGGTAGAGGTCAGGGGTCAACAAACCCGCCTCTACTTTAGGAATAAATTCTTTCAGTGTTAAACCTACTGGGAAAATTTATCATCCTACTAGCACTTGTTACTAGGTGAATAAAGCAAAAATTTATCCAAGACTTTTATTGTTCGAATAAACGTTCATTTATGGGATAAAATTTATTTTCCAGATTCTCCATTCATACTCTACAAAAAAATAACAATCAGACTGCCATAATACCTTTCAATAATTTCGTATACATGCACAGATAAAATAAATAACTATAGCGTACCAGAAAACATACACACAAACACACACACACTTTTCTCTCTATTCCTGATAAAGTGATAATGGAATGACGCTATCACAAGCCTAAGTACGCACGGACACATGCACAGACACGTGCGCAGTCACATCTAATACGAAGACTACACATACTTCCAGATTATCCAGTTGTACGTTGCACCGCCAAGGCAAACTCGGAGAGTTTGTCTTGACAGTATACACCGTACAATAGGATTATTTCATGGCAAGTGAAATAATTCAATGCTAACCCTGCTTCTGTGGAGTTAGTATGTTGGGGCGCTGACAGTTGCTCGCCGTTGCTCGGTGGTTCTCTCCGAGTACTCCGGCTTTCTCCACCCGTAAAACTGTCATGGTCATGATTAGTCATTGTGCAGAAACATGTGACCTTGAAACACCAATAAATAAATAAATGAATAAATAATAAATGAAATAATAATTTCGGTGTTAGAATCAAAGATATTAATGAATCCATCTAAATTCTAAATTATAATATCTATTAAATAAAAATTACCTAATCTGTGGGATCAAAGTCTTCATTTATATATTAGAAATATTCTTTGAATCTCTTAGATCAAATGACGAAAACTTTAACTAATAAAATCAACCCAATATTGACCCATCAACTATGTACAATTCTCCTACAATCACAACCTGATAATATTGAGGGTGAGGGTCAAAGGAATATGAAAAATGGGAATCGAAACAAACTAGGGGCACATTGGGGAGAATTTAAAATTAAAGCTAGAAAATATGTCAACTGGGAATAACGTTCATGAGTTGGCGACTCAATAGTCAAAAGTCTAACAGATGCTGGTAGGGAAAGCATAGGCAGTATCAGAGTGACGACAAAGGAAGAGCTACAAAAATGCAAAAAAGAGAGGAAGGAAAATGTGCTGCTGTTAGAAGAAGAAAACACAAGAGGGGTGGGGGGGGGGGGGTGGAGTAAACAGCCACTAGAAATGCCAAGAAGTATATAAAGAGGCAAGGAAAAGTTTTAACCCTTTACCCAACGTAACGGCCAAAACCGGCCAGGGCTATTCTCAAAAATCGCCAATTAATATTTTCATTATTTTTTCATTTTTTTGTCTCAAAAACATAGGTTATGACCCCTCATTGGAAGGAGCTCGTCGAGCTCGTTCCAATAAGGGGGTTATAACCTATGTTTTTGAGACAAAAAATAAAAAAGTAGTTATTCAAGAATTTTTATTGCAAGTGTCGTATGCTTTTCGTGTTAGGCGAAGGGTTAATATAATCAAGGACAAAAAAGGAAACAGTGGAACATATATCTAATTAAGACAATAAGGAAAACAAGGTGGTAAAGTTCCAGTGTATTCTGGAAATGCATAGATAAAACTAACAAAATCATTACCTGACAGAGTATTAAGGAGGATGGCAATAGCACTGGCGACCGGGACAACATTGCAGCAGAAATGGGTATAGAGACATTGAATGGGGATACAACGTGTAAAAGTAAAGGATAAATGGACCTGGGAAAGGAACGACAGAAAGACAGTAATTGACTGTGTACTCACCGACCAAGAGCTGTCGAGGGAAGTCATTGACATGGACATACCTGACGATGAGGAGGGTTAATATTTATTGGGGTTTAACGACACCTTCGACGGCGAGGGTCACCTCGTGTCGGACAGTTTTACGGGGTGGGGAACCCGAGTACCCAGGGAGAACCACCGAGCAACTCGAGTAACTGTCAGAGTCCTCAACATACTCATACCAACTCCACACACCAGGGTTAGCATTGGTTGAAGCCAAGTGCGCCATCGACGCGCAGTACGCCTTAGTACACAACGCCACCGTGCCCCCACATGGCCAATGGAGATGGGGAGGGTAAAATGATAGAAGATGGAGGGAAGGGGTTCCACCAGAATGTGAGATTAGAAGTACAGAAAATTTATCCAAATTAATGAGCAGTGAAATTGAGTAGGGAGAAGTAGGAAATGCGGTCACCAAGTTAAAGAATGGCAAAGCAGCAGGTACTCACGAAATTCCAAATGAGTTTTTAAAAAGTCTCTATTGAGTATTTCTCTATTAGCTCGCTCCCTTCCCTTAACCACCCTGTCTGAATGTTAGAGTTCCACACATGGTTAAACGTCGTTTTACACCATCTGCTGTTTTGGAGGTTTAACAGATAATTCAGGCACCATAATTTTCGCATATCTGTTCTACCTTTCACCAACATCCAACCGAGTTCCCCTCTTCCAGCGCGGCTGCGTTACCTGATGAACTTCAGAACGAAATGGTTTCGCACGCTGAAGGCGCGCAAAGAGGGTATGAAACGAGCCCCTTTCGATTCTGTTTTACGGTGCATTTGGCGCATCGATGTCATGTCCGGTGTGGCAAAGGAGCCAATGGTTAGGGTACTCAGTGGCGTCGATGTGTCCTAGTTTTTCTTCGGAGGTGGTGGATGTGAAGGAACGATCGATGTTGGTGGTGTTGTTGGAAGCGGGTTTGAGGACTGGCTTGGTTCAAGGGATCAGGGGGTGGCATATAAACATATATCTTACCTTCTACAAGTATCTGGTAATTTCATTGGTTCAAAGACGTCACATGCAGACTGCATATAAAACGATATACTGCCTGTCAGCATCAATATACGCTGACAGCTCTGGGTAATCTCCCTTTTGTTCATTGATTATTCAAAATGGCGGCAGCCGATAAACGCTTCAAGTTGACAGATTGAGTGTTGGAAGCCTATATTTGGTCTGCAGTGCCGGTTAGGCAACTTAAAAGGCTTCATATTCTGTGGATGTGTGTCGTGTTACCTTCGAAATGAAACTGTTTGGTATGTATGAATTTGCCTTGTTACAATTTATGGGAAAGTGCCTGTAGGCACTCTCCCATAAATTGTAACAAGGCAAAGACACGTGAACACATTGTGAGAATTCTCTCATTTAATTTTGATCGCTGTTATTAGTTCTGTGCATCGATGCAGCAGTCGGTAATTAATAATTTAATTATTGGTGTTTAAGGTCACATATTTATGCACAATGGCTAATCATGACCGTGACAGTTTTACGGGTGGAGGAATCCGGAGTACCCGTAGAGAACCACCGAGCAACGGCGAGCAACTCCACAGAAGCAGGGTCAGCATTGGTTGAAGACAAGTACACCATCGACGCGCAGTACACAACGCCACCGTGCCCCCACGCGGGCAATGGCGATGAAGTGCCCTGTCCAAGGACACAACGCGGTTGCCGCAGGTGGGATTCGAACCGAGGACCTCTCGGCTTGCAGCCTGCACCTCTACCAACTGAGCCACCGCACTCCCACAGCAGTCGGTAAGATATATTCGTTATACAGTTTGTTAGTGGCCTAATATGGTATATATGGTGTCCGTTAATTCCATATTGGACTCGAGCTTCGATCGCGTCCAATATGAAATTAACGGACACCATATATATCATATTAGGCCACCAACAAACTGTGTTACTAATATTACACAGAAATTATAGTGGCTGGAAAAAAACAGCACAGTAATTACAGAAACTTAATTTGATTATGTAAGTATAGTAGAGTGTAGTAAGAATACTGATGGGGTGGGGGTGGGGGGGGGGGGGGGGGGTATTTAGAAAAATGTCTGATATTAGTCATATTGGAGGTAACTGGAAATTACTAACACAGAAACCTATAGTAATTATATAAGTATAGTAGATTGTAGTAAGAACACTGGGGGAAAATATTTAGTGAAATGTTTGAGAAATTTTGACAAGGGAGATTGGATGGCTGTGTCTCAAAACGTTGAAAAAATGAAAATTTGTACCGGTGTGTTTACACAAGAGAACAATAGGCTTAAGGCTATAGTCTGTTTCTAATTAGGATCGGGTATTTTGCGGGAAGGGTCTATAACCGTGGGGAATAGCCATGGGTGTCTGTTGTGTAATTCTCACTGACGTTTGAATGATATGTAAAGCTTGAGAAGCGTATCTTTGTTTGCGCCCCAATTTTTACCTCCGGTTATCTTCAGAAAATTGGCATGGATGCCAATGACTTGTACGTATATATACATTACGTGGAAAACGTATTATCACTAAATCCCCCACAGAGTGGGGAACCACCCAAGCAATAATTGCAAATTTGTTGAAAAGCATAACAAGCACAAGCAATGTTCAAGTCAATGGACCTCCGGGTTATACCCGGAGGTCCATTGGCTGAAACATTGCTTGTATTTTTTGTCCACATGTACAGAATTTGAAAGTGATACTTTGGGTGATAACTCTACTCGCCGGGTGATTTAATTACAATCCTCTCTCTGTGTACTCAGTAAACTCTGTTCACCGACTGTATCTCTGATTGAGCTCTGAACGCAGAATCATCTCACGAGTGACCACTAATTGGATATAAACTACAAGTATTGTCAAAGCAAACTTACCGAGGTGTGAATTTTAGTTTTTCGATGTTCTGAGAACGCACCAATTGGACTGCATATTAAGCATATTAGAGGTAGTCCTACCACAAGTAGTAACAAATTGCCCATTCTACACAGAATGAACACTGGGGGAAATATCTAGATAAATGTTTGAGAAATTTTGACAAAGGCGATTGGCTTGCATGTTAGTCATATTAGAGGTAACCGGAAATTTACAGAAACTTATAGTAATTATAAAAGTATAATGTGTAGTAGGAACACTGGGGAGAAATATTTAGAGAAATGTTTGAGAAATTTTGACAAGGGAGATTGGACTACATATGAGTCATATTGGTAGCCATACTACAAGAAGTAATACATTGTCCATTCTACACAGTTATTTTCCTCATTTAAAGGTAGATACTGTACCCCCTGGTCGACAAGGGACAAGAGGGTGGCATACAAACATTTACACGGGAATCATAGTAAATGGAAATAACTTGCACAGTAATTACAAACTGCTTTTGTAATTATATAAGTATAGACACACACGCAAACACTCACACATACACACCAGACCCCGGACCGAGAGAGAGAGAGAGAGAGAGAGAGAGAGAGAGAGAGAGAGAGAGAGAGATGATAAGTTAAGTGTGTATTTCTTATATGCTAAATAGACATAATTATTTTATTACAGAAAAACAGGGTTAATACAATTTAGCATGTGTTGGAATAAAATTGTTACTGTAGGGTAAACACACACATGCATACACACACATCTCATACAGATATATAATAATCTTACTTGGATTTAGTATTAAGGTGCTATAAATAAGTAAGAGGAAATTGTTCACTTTAAAATTCCCACCTCTGATATTCCATCAATTCAAATTAAATGTACACAAATTATACATCAAATTGAAGGTTGGGAGGAGCAGAACACGAAACATATATGTCATCAACTCATAGAGTAGACAGCAGGCACCACTGGTACCTGGAATTCTGCTACCGTTGAATACATATATTTTGAGTGTTCCATACCTTCATTTTGGTGTATACTTTGTGTACATTTAATTTGAATTTAAGGAATATCAGAGGTGGGAATTTCAAAGTAAACAAATTTATTTTACTTATATAGTACCTTAACCAAGCGAATACAGTGAATACACTTGGATGACATCTAATGTTGTTCTGTTTGTCATGGTTATGCCTCCCCACACCATAACCAATCCACCACCAAAAACATCGTGCTCCCTAACGGTTACGTCATGGTATCGTTCGTTCCGCCGCCGCCACACTTTGTTTCGCCTGTCGTGGAAGTCGAGAGTGAACCTAGATTCATCGGAAAACATGACGTTGCTCTACCGACGATTGTCCCAGCGCTGTCGTGCTCTACACCAATTACGCCTTGCTGCGATGTGACGTTCAGTCAAACGTGGAATTATTCGAGGTCGTCGAGCGTACAAATTCCGGCTGTGTAGTCTGACCACTTTCTCGCATATCTGTCGCTCGGTGCTGCTGCTGTCCAGTTTCTGAGGCACTTTCATGGCAGTTAAGTAATGTTGTGGTTCGGATGAAACGATCCTGGTTAGCAGTTGTCGCCCTTGGACGACCTGACCGATGTCATCAGCATTGCCTGTCTGACGGTAGCGTGGCCACAACCTGCTAACCACCGATTGAGTAACGTTGAGAATTTGAGCCACTGCAGTCTGTCGTCTGTTGCCAGCTTCCAACATGCCAACGGCACGTAAACGTTCGTCACGTGTCAGTCTTCGCACACCTCAAAAGTTGCATTTCGACCAGAAACTATTGATGAACGAGTTTATGCCAAGAAAAGAAAGATGAGACCTCCGAAAAAGCCCGTCCAGTGCAAATAAAAATTTAAAAACGTACCCCTTAGACGTTAACGCGGCGCTCATGCGAAAAACCTGCAAGATTTTGATCCACACTAAACTTAGTAGCATATTGATGTGTCCAATCACGCGTATCCAATACCATTTCCCGAAAATATTAACATCAGTTTGGATATCCCCTACTTTTTTTGAATAGTATATAATGCATGCAAAAAATCGGTGGAAAAACGTGGTCCTCGGTTAGACACTTCACCCCCATTGCCCATGTGGCGTTGTGTACTGCACGTCGAATATGCACCTCTCTTCAACTAATGCTAACCCTGCTTATGTGGAGTTAGTATGTTGAGCCTGATAGTTGCTCGCCGTTGATCGGTGGTTCTCTCCGGGTACTCTGGTTTTTCCACCCGTAAAACTGTCCGACACGAGGTGTTGGAAGTGTCGCTAAACCCAATAAATAAATAAGTAAATAAATAAATAAATAAATAAATAAATAAATAAATAAATAAATAAATAAATAAATAAATAGTGGAAAAACGGGCACTCTTCTTCATTATAGATAACGCTCTGTTTATTGTGAGTGACAATTAGCAAAGAAACTTTCGTTAATTTTAAGACCCTTAGTTCATCGACTTTTCACAGTTTGCGATTCGATTACGGCGTTAATTCCGCCTATATAAGTAAGTATATATTAACCCTTAACTCGACATGCCTTACTACTACGTTTAACTATAAACCATTGTTAATTGTGGATTTGGAAAAATTTCCGTCTAGTTTCTTACATAAAAGAGTTCACCAACCATTTGTTAGTGAGCGAGTTTCTATGAAGAAACACTTGTACCCTACATGTCATGTAAAATATAACCCTTTCGCCGCAACATCCGGGAAACTCCTTACAATGGAGTTACATTTCAGGCAGGACTTAGTGTGTATCATTCTATATACATTTATATTTTCTGTATATACATGTACTCACCGTTTTACCATCCATTCAATTAATTGTGTCAGACCATCAGAAACACATCAAGTGAACAGTATTCTCCAATCTATATTATCTAACAGCATTGTTAGCCTTTGTGTGGCATTCTCTGTATTAAATGAAAACGAATCACTTGGTTTTTGAAGTAGTATTAGTTCTGTCAACCTAGATGAATATCATGGCGGGTAACATAAATGACTCTGACGATTCATCTTTCAAAATGTAGATATTACCTACTTGATGAGTTTCAGTCGTCTGTTGGAAACATTGGGCATACATTTTCATTATTCCATGTCAATGTCCAAATTATTATATTATAATAAGTGACGTGTCTGATCACTTGGGCACATTTCTGATCGAAATGGAGCACATGAAGACCGTTAACCCAGCTTCCGTATAAAGACGTAAAATGAATCAGGAGACTATTCAAAATTTTAGTAGCATTCTTCTTCACACCTGTGTTAGATTCACCGTATCCAAATATAGCTTATGATACTTTGATGAATCTATTTTGTAATGCATTTGAACAGGCATTCCTCTTGTAACAAAAACGACTGAATAGTAAATTTGTAAAACTGCAGCCTTGAATGTCCAGGAATCCTTTATTATCCTCCAAATAAAAAGATACAATTTTATCACCACCAATTAAAGTCCTCAACTCAGCAGAATATAAAAAACTACAAAAAGTACTGTAAAATATTCAAAAGTTAAAAGACAAAGCAAAGCACTATAATATATTGAGAGTAATTGTTTGACTCGACTGGTTACTTTTAATAATTCATAAGAGGTGAGGGACGTTGTACAAACACGGGTGTACGAATGCGCACGAGTGTTTTACAATATAGTCCCTCGCCTCGAATGAATTATTTCACGTAACCAGTCCAGTCAAGCGATTACTCTGTTTATTACTTTTCATTATTAACGATAATTATATTATTTAACCCTTCACCTAACGTAACGGCCGAAAACGGCCAGCGCTATTCTCAAAACTCGCCAATTAATTTTCATTATTGTTTCATTTTTGTCTCTGAATCATGGGTTATAACCCCTCCTTGGAACGAGCTCATCGACCTCGTTCCAATGAGGGGTCATAACCTATGTTTTTTAGACAAAAAATGAAAACAATAGTTATTCAAGAATGTTTTTTGCAATGTCGTCTGATTTTCATGTTAGGTAAAGGGTTAAAAAAACAAAAAACAATGAAGTCCCCATTATACCCACGGCAAAGCGTCTTCGTTTGCGCGCACGGATACATGACACAATTGTTGATTGCATAATTCACTTGTGGAGTTAACGTTTATAATCAAACCCGGAAATCCCAGTAAATCACACTTTGGAAAGTAATAATAAAAACAAATATTACAGGAAAATCGAAATAACCTACGTAATATCTGGAAAATTCTAAATGACGTAATAAAAAAGGCAAAAATTGACTCGTCAATGACCCATCACATCACTGTAGGGAAACAAACGTATCAGTGATCCAGTTAGTATTACTCGGGAATTTAATATTTTTTTTTATAAATATCGGAAACCAAACAAGAAGTCGGATAGAAAGATCCAATAATTCTATCACCGATCCCATGTTTGGCAGCTACGCTAACAATTTCTTCATGAATCCAACTTCTGAACAAGAAGAGCTTGATACTGAAAAATGCATGGAAGACAAAAAGAGCAGAGGTCGCGACAACATCTCCCCTTTCCTGGTGAAACATATAATTCCCATAATTGTGCCCTCACTTGCTCACATTGCTAATAGCTCATTTGAACAGGGTGTCTTCACCGACAAAATGAAAATTGCTAAAGTGATTCCGATTTACAAATCTGGCGATCACATAACGTCAATAATTACCGCCCGGTGAGTATTTTGCCTACTTTCTTTAACCCTTTACCTAACCTGAAAAGCAGACGACACTTGCCAAAAAAATTATTGAATAACTAATTTTTTTCATTTTTTGTCTCAAAAACATAGGTTATGACCCCTCGTTGGAACGAGCTCGACGAGCTCGTTCCAACGAGGGGTCATAACCTATGTTTCTGAGACAAAAAATGAAAAAAATAATGAAAATTAATTGGCGATTTTTGAGAATAGCCTTGGCCGATTTTGGCCGTTACGTTAGGTAAAGGGTTAAGGTATGGGAGAAAATTATTTATTACACGCCTGCTCTATGTAATCCCCATCTAAAGCAACGGTAAAACATTCGGAAAATGAAAATCTGTTCTGCCCGTACGTGCGAAACGGAAATCGTTGACAGACTATTTTTAAATAGAAGCGAAATTTCACTGGAATTTTCTACAAATCGTGCAACGCAATTACAATTTGAATTCGCTAATGATAGTTGAAAATCGTCCCCTGAGTTCCAGTGTGTGTTCTATGTGGCAGAAGGAACATAGAACACATTAGAACTCAGGGGACAAAATAGAAACACGGATTCTCTTGACAAATTTGTTTGGCGATAAAATGTGTTCTTTTTGTTGATAGTTTTCCAATGAATTGCTGAGTGTCCTTCTAATATTTGGTTTTACAGACGTGAAGGCGCGTAATAAACACAGAACGACACGTGTGTGTAAATGGGTTAATCGATATCGCACTTGTGCCATCGCGGAAGGATAAAACTCGAGGCCCGCGGCCTTTCGTTCTATCCATTCGCGCTGACACTCATGCCATATCGATTAACCCATTCACACACGCGTGACGTTCTGTGTTTGTCTGGTCGACTTCTTAATTTTTTAAACAAATTTGATATCCTAACCCCCCATCAATATGGTTTTCGAAAAAATCACGCCACAATTCATCCCGCTCTCCAATTATTGAGTCATATGGCTGAGGAATATAATGAAGGTAGTAAACATAACACACTCTTTGTCTTTCTTGACCCTTCAATGGCTTTCGACTCGATAAATCACAGTATCTTATTAAGCAAGTCGGAATATTTTGGTATTCGTGGAGTCAGCTTAGAATGGTTCAAGAGTTACCTGTCCAAATAACCAACAAACGTCGCGCTCGGAGATCATGGGTCATCCACAACCTCAGTTACTTCTGGAGTGCCACAAGACTCCAACTTAGAGTCGACCTTTTTTCTGTTGTATGTTAATGACCTTTGTCAGACTACATCCTTAAATCTAGTGTCATTTGCCGACGACTGAACATTGCATTCATCGGGACCAAATTTTAATAATCTTGTATTTCATATTAATTTTGAACTAGAAAAAGTATATCTGAGTTTTTCGGTTAATTACCTCCTCCTCAGTACTATTTATGTATTTAAATATTGAGGTTTAACGACACTTTCGACAGCTAGGGTCACCTCATGTTAGACAGTTTCACGGGTGGAGGCAGTCGGAGTACCCGGAATGAACCATCGAGCAACGGCGAGCAACTGTCAGACTCCCCAACATACAAACTCCACATAATCAGGGTTAGCATTGGTTAGATCACTGTCGACGTGCAGTACGCCTTAGTACACAACGCCATGGTGCCCCAAGTGGGTAATTGGGATTAAGTGTCTTGTCCAAGGACACAACGCGGTTATCGCAAGTGGGACTCGTACTCTTGGCCTGCATCTCTACCAACTGAGCCACCGCGCTCACTCCTCAATACTAAAACCAAATTTGTCATTATAAACCATACGGCGTGAAAGTTAGGCACTTTCGTCTTGTTCTTGTACAGTACAAATAATTGGTTCAAAGGCCTGCTTGGGCTATTGTGACATTAAAAAAATATGTCCAAGTGACTGCCATAATATGTTTAGTCTTCGTAATATAGGATTTGGGACGAACGTTCCGTTTTGACTTTATTTATTTTTGTATAATAAGAAGACAAAATATACAAGACATATGTCCACTTAACATTCGTTTAATCATTTAAGAGGTTGTGGTGACGTAATCGGTTTTCTTCAATTCTCTCCACAAACGACTTTCTATTTATGGAAATTCCACAATCATTTATACAAAACTTAGGCTTATGTACAAAAGTAAGTAAAATTTTAACACATCCTTTAGAGTTATTGGAGATGATACAATTGCAATTCACCATATATCCTGGTCTGGTATGCAGAAATGCCACTTATTTTTATAATCGTTTCTCTCTCTCTCTTAATCTTTCTCTCTCTATCTATCTCTCTCTATCCCCATCTTCCTGTTTATTCAGGTTTATTCACTTCCTTACCTAGGTGGACGACGTAGAAAATAAAATATATTTTTATATTTAGTCTTCCTGTAGTCTAATAAAGTATCACGGCAAGGCACCCCCCTAAAGCGATAACTAGAAGGATAGTGGAGTGAGACACTCATTATTGCGGTGGCGTGATTCGGTTGAGGCGGGGTGGAGAGAACAAACCAAAGAAAATAAAACTCTACGTTTTGCAGTTACAAACTTTCAATTTTCTGAGAAACAGAGAGAGCATACATTTTAGAGATTTGGATCTACCTGAAAGAGCATATCTACTGCGTGAAATTTAGGCACTTTCATCTTGTTTCCGTCCAGAACAAATAATTGGTACAAAGGCGTGCTTGAGGTACTGTGACATTCAACCAATATGTCCAAGTGACTGCCATAATATATTTTGTCTGCTTAATTTTGGAACTGGGACGAATGTTCCGTTTTGCCTTCATCTAATTTTGTATAATAAGAAGACAAAATGTGCACTTAACATCCGTTTTAAATTACAATTATAAAGAGCAATCTTTTTAGAGGTGGTGTTGACGTGAATGGTTTTCTTCTATTCTACCCCCAAACGACTTTCTTTTTATGGAAATTCAACAAGCATTTATTCGAAAAATAGGCTAATGTAAACAAGTATGTACAATTTTATTAACACATATTTTATTGGAGAGAATACAAATGCAATTCACAGTATGCCCTGTTCTAGTATACAGAGATGCCACTTATTTTTATTATCGCATCACAATAAGAAATCCCCACTCCCCAACGTGCTAACTAGAAGGATATGCAATCGGTATATATGGACCGTTGTCCCAGGGGAGCTATTTTAGTGCTCGCCAGAGGCGCTATGTTCCATAGATACGCCACTGGTCCCATGCGGTTATTTATTTAATGGTGTTTAAGGTCACATGCTTATGCACTATGGCTAATCGTGACCGTGACAGTTTTACGGGCGGGGGAAGCCGGACTAACCGGAGAGAACCACCGAGCAACGACGAGCAGCTGCCAGCTTGCCAACATCGTAACTCCGCACTACAGCGCAGGCAGGGTTAGATTGGTTGAAGGCATGCACACCATGGACGTGCAGTACGTCTTACTCTTAGTACACGGCGTCAACGTGCCCCCATGTGGGCATGCGGGGTTAAGTGGCACCATTCAGTTAAATTCATATCGGTCGAACACATTAATTCCCTGAGTTACAGCACCTTGTAGTTTCTCTCATTTTGCCGATGCGCAAATACCCTAGCAACAGATATGTGTATATAGTGTCGGATAATTAGTACATTAGACGTTAGACGCCGGTACCTCCACCCCCCCCCCCCCTCTCACTCTCTCCTTCTCGCTCCCCCATCTTCCTGTGTGATTTATGCAATTCCCTAGGCGGATGACGTAGAACATAAAATATATTTTTATATTTTGTCTGATTGTCTCCCTGTATAGTCTAATGAAGTATCACAATAAGGACCCCCTCCCCCCCCCCCCCCACACTCCCATAACGTGATAACTAGAAGTAGGAACAAGGTGATTTGGTACTCAATCACCCGCCATGGTGTGTGTCGGTGGAGATCGGGTGGAGGTGATTAGAGGAATTAGAGGTCCAGCATGGCTGTACCATGTCAACTAACCACTGTATACGGAAGTAATGGTTTTCGCGCGCCGAAAGCGCGCAGGGACGGTTTGGGGAGCAAGCCCCTTTCGCCCCTCTTTAACTCTATATGATTTTGATTTGTCTCGACGTGGCAAAGGAGGGAAGAAGTTAGGGTAATCAGCGGCGTCTGTGTCTTCTGCGATTTTTCTTGGGAGGAGGAGGATGAGATGGAGAGATTGTTGTTGATGGCGTTGTCGGATCGGGAGGAAGAGTAGGGCCTTCTTTGGCGACGTACGGCCTGATCCTTGCTGCTGTTTCTTGGGATCTTTTGTGATCACTGAGAGCAAGTTCTAGCGCAGTCCTGGTAATATATGTTGGGATCTCTGCTTCAATATGTTGGTGGTACCTGTCCTGGAGTGAAGCTCGGAAAGTGTCATCCTGGATCTCCTCCTCCAGGAATGCCTCCACGGACTCCGGGAAGCTCTCCTCCTGGTCGGACTCCTGGTCGGAAGAAGCCGGAGAAGCAAGAACCGGAGGGGTGGAAGGTACGTCATCTGGGACAACTTCCTGACCCATTAACAGATCTTCCTTCTCCATCCCCTCTTCGTATGAAGAGTCTGATGGTTTAGAGATTGGTCTGTCACCTGACGACCCACAGTCCTCCGGACCCTATCCTGGGAAGGGGGTGCCCAGCTGGACAAGAGTTGGTCAGGGGTGACAGGTGTTGCCCCTATGGCGCCCTCACTTGCCTCCTTCTCTTCCCTTTCCTTCTTCTTCTTCTCCAGCAACTCCGTCATTCGGCGGGCATCTCGTTGTCTGGCGGAGGGTCCCTTCTTTCTCTTCTTCTTCTTGGTGGTGTCTGTAATTCTCCGGCGGTCTTTATCCAGCTTGTCCGTGTCTCTAGGAGGGTGACCAGTGTGTGTGTGTGTGTGGGGGGGGGGGGGGGGTCCCCTCACGAAAGGTGCTACACCTCTCCAAGGACAGCGGTTCGGGTTCTTTATCAAAATCCACTGTCAGGTGAATTTAACCCTTGAGCAACTGGATACTCCAGGTGGTGGCAAGGGTAGCCTTCACTCTGACAAATGTTTCTTGTATCACAAGTGGGAGCTCCATTGTTCAGCTGTTAGCACCTCGGAGTGCGAAAAATGAGAAAATGTCAAACGATGAACCCTCCTGTATACAAGTATACCAAGTTAGTAGAAACTGACAAAGTAATTAGTTAACCAATGCGAACACCGGCTGATTGAGTGGACGTAATTAATTAACACCAATCAACTGGACTGTGACGGGATATTGACTGGTGTGAATTATTAAGTTCCTTTGTGTGTGTAATTTTGTAAAATATACCGAAAATTGTCTGAATTAGTGGGAACAGCGAAACATCGATCTGCACAGTATTATAAATCACTACAATGCACTATAAACTGCTGGTAGTCCAGGCACATTAGACATAAAAATGAGAAAGTAAGGAAAAAAATCGGAGAAAGCTGATTTTTTTATATGTTTCCGGGACACACATTGCGGATAAAGTGTGAAAAGTCCCCGCGAATCCGAGTTGAGCTTTTTTAGTTATAGCGTTTTTTTGATGAAAAAAAAAATTTAAAAAAAAATTCGACCCAGCTCCATATTTCTCATTCTTATTCGCCTTAGTAGGGTGAGAATCATAAATATCGTGCTGAATATATTGAGAATACATATCCCCAACAGAAAATGCCAACTTTGTACCAATCCTCACACTCAATGGTGAAATATTCACGAAAATGTACAAAATTACGAAAAAAAATTTATTGTTTTCATACACACAACGGTACACAACGTCCATTAAATCAAATCTACGACTACTTTGGGAGTTAAATTATATATCAAAAATTGCAGAAAAGCAGTGGCTTTATAATGATATATAACAATAGTCATTTATTCCATAATGAACTGGTGAAACGTGTGAAATATTAACCACACCCCCTAAACTCAAATTCAAACGGCATCGACTTTTCTCATTCAAATACCGTATTATACGTTTGTCCAGTGACGTTTGACCAACCACTTTATATCAAAGCAGTGGAGATTGTGTCTTCGTCAGATAAGTTGACAAAAGTTTTCGTTAGACTCGGCGGCTTCCATATGATTATGTCATATTTAGGGGCAATTGGTTCGATCATGGCTGGTAGCGGCTTGGATGAACTTTGGGGGACTGTTTATGCTGGTGGGTCAATCCATCATTTGATCAGTGGTCATGCATATTCAAGAGCAGTTCGTGCCCATCTGCTAACACAAATTGCCATTACAAAACTTGTGTTTGAAGAAAGCCGAACACTAGATAACATAGACTGCACAGAAGTCAATGAAATATTCTGTGGACTTGCCAGAGGTGACTGTACAACAGCTGACGCTGTCAATCAAGAAAGTGTCAACCATCTACTGTCAAAATTACACGAACTGCTCCAGAATACGTCCGTAGGACGCACAGGAAAGCTTTGGGTACAATACTACGAGCAAATAGGTCTTCTCCAGTTGTTCTTGAGAGCAAAGCGCACAGGCGACTGGGAACTCCACACATATTGTGTTCGCAATATGATTCCAGTATTTCACGCAGGTGGTCATTTTGCATACGCAAAAAGTTCTCATCTCTATTTGCAGCAGATGAATGAGCTAACAGAAATAATGCAACAGGATGATTTGAAGTTGTTCACTGAGAAAGGTTACTTTACCATAAGGCGCTCAGATAAATTCTGGGACGGGATATATTCTGATCAGACCATAGAGCAGTGTTTAATGAGAATGTTCAAGCTCCCTGGTGGTCTCACACATGGAAGGGGAATAACCGATAGCACTGTTGCGAAATGGGTACATGGACTACCTCTTTGCCTTCCGATATGTAATGCTCTCGAAAATTTTGTTCATGTTCACACTGGTCATGGCGAACAACATCGGGATCTCCGTCAAAGTTCACAATTGACTGATGCCAATGATATTACCAAATTATTGAACTGGCTCAGAGTGCATTCCCCCTTTCAGAATAGAGATCCACTACAATTAGTCTCTATAGCGACCGGGCTTGTGGCCGACGAAACTGTGAACTGTGACCAAGTTCGCAAAATTGGTGAATGTTGCGTATCGAATGTTGTAAGCAAAACGTTCAACAGCATCAAACTACGACGTGTTGACACTGTGAAGTCTTTCGCATCGATGGCAAATAGCATCAAAGTCCGTGGAAGTAAGGTAGTGATTGACCCCACAATTCTGTTCAACCGCATCACATGTGTTATTCAGTCACAAGCAGAGATGGAAGAGTATCTCAAATATGAACTCGCCCCGAAACCACCAGCATTGTTTGATTCTGCTGGAATGAGGAAGACACAGAAAAGCACGCTCGGTAAGATCCTCAAAACATACGGTTCCGAGCAAACTAAAATCCCAGAACATTCTCTGTTTGTTGTAGATGGTGGATTTTTATTGAGGGCAGTTGTATGGCCTAAACAGTCGTCATATAAGGACATATGTACATCATATTCCAATTATCTAGTGAGACATTTTGGGGCGAACGTCGTGGTTGTTTTTGATGGTTATGCTTGTACAATGTCGACAAAGGGCATGGAACAAGCCCGTAGATCTAAAGACAGGTATTCCATTGATATCAATATCTCACCCGAGTTACCAGCCACCACACCCCAATCCGATTTCCTTGCAAATGCCAAGAACAAAACCCAACTGATCGATCTTCTAATGCAGGAGCTATCTGCTATCAATATTCAGTCCAAGCAGGCCGAGGCTGATGCTGATGTACTGATAGCCGAAACTGCACTTGACATCGCTCAGGATGACAACAATGTTGTCGTTGTGGGAACAGACACAGACTTGTTAGTCATTCTTACCTCTCGAGTTCAACCGGGATGTAATATTCACATCATGTATTCCATTACCCCAAACTTACTAGTTTCAGTTAGTGAAATAGCAACCAAAATGGGTGACCATAGAAGCAACCTCCTTGTAGCACATTCTATAAGTGGTTGTGACACTACTTCTGCACTCTTTCGAGTTGGTAAGAAGAAAGTATTCAGTACAATTGTCTCCGATGTTACTAGCGACTCACAACAGTATGTCAACACAATTTTGGCGGATGACAGTACACCAAGTGCAGTAGCCGCTGCCGGGGAACAACTTCTCCTGATCTTATACGGGAGTAAAACTGTTTCCTCTCTCGACCAATATATATATGTCACTTACAAGCGTTATGTAGCAAAATCTAAACTGAATAAACCCATCGACCTAGCCTCACTCCCACCAAGCAGCGATGCTGCACAACAACATGTCTACAGATGTTATCTCCAGGTCCAACAATGGCTGGGCACTTCGCTTCCTCCGACGGATTGGGGGTGGTCGCTAGACAATGGACTTCTTGTACCGACTGCAGCCACAAAGCCATGTGCCCCCGATAACCTACTGAATCTGATCAGTTGTGGTTGCAAGAGTGCTTGTACAAAAAGGTGTGGGTGTAAGAAGGCAGGACTCTCTTGCTCAGGTTTGTGTAATTGCAGTTCGGATTCTTGTAACAACCACAGAAACACTGTCCTGTCGGAAATTTCTGAGTTCGATGAATAATATGTATATAGGTCATGTCATTTCTGTATATAGCGTTGATAATAGTCAATGTAACTTAATCCATGTTGATTGATTTGTACATTCTGTAAATATTATTTATTGATTTTTGTACATTCTGTAAATATTATTTATTGATCTTATGCTGCCAGACACAGACGTGTCTGTTCGGTCCCAAGCCCGAAAATAGTTGAGTTCTCATGCTGACGAATTTTATGCCAAAAGGGGAACTCGGCCAGAAGCAGAGGGGGTCTTCCATAATGTCTATTTTGTAAGCAATGATAAAAGTCTTCAAATGGTGGTGGATTTTTTATCGTCTGTCCAACTAGCATCCCGTTCTGTACTACGACCCTTTGGGCAAATCCGTTAGGAAAATCGTCATTTTTTGCGTAAATCCGATACTTTTTTTGTGAATTTTCAATAATTTTTCGCAGAAATTGTCACAGAATGCACATTTTCCTCTAGGTAAATGTATATTAGACATTATGTAGCTCGAAATACGCGTAAACAAAAAATACAGTTGGATCAATTCGAGGTTACAAAGTTCGTGCGATTTTTTTTTATTTTTTTCAAACGCGTTTTCGAAAAAAGGCTGTAGAAAAAAAAGCTCAACTGGGATTTTAGGGGACTTTTGTCTAATCGTTCAGTGACATGACATTCCCTGAAAAAATCAGCTTTCTCCGATTTTTTTTTCCTAGTGAAACCTAATGTTCTTGGGCTATGGGTTGTTTTTGCCCGTGTGAGTGGGATTCATAAAAATAAGCAAATTGCGATTTATGAACATGAAACACTATTTATTTTTAAAAGACGAAATAACCCTTTTCATGGTGATTACTGAACGCATATTATCCAACAAATAATAAATAAACAAAATGCTAAGAGTGCATTCTTGTACCCTGTAGTAACTATGAACGGAGAAGCTACCGGTCTGGGTCAGTGGTGGCGCCAGGGGGGGGGGGGGGTCAGGGGGGCTAGAGCCCCCCCCCCCCCCCCGCGTCGGAGAGGTCCAGCCCCCCGTCGGAGATTTTTAGTCAGTCCGTCGGAGAGTCTCGTAAACCCAACTTCACGAGAAATTTCCGACATTCGAATGCAGATATCTCGTCTTGTCAGTCTCGAACCCGTGCAGCACAGGAACTTTGATAGAGAATAGTGATTCTCACGAAATTCCTTGATGTCGTTCGTCAAACTGGCTTTATAGATGAAATATTTCCCGACCTTATTATAATATGTTTACTTTAACCCTTTACCTAAGGTAACGGCCCAAACCGGCCAGCGCTATTCTAAAAAATCGCCAATTAATTTTCATTATTTTTTTCATTTTTTGTCTCAAAAACACAGGTTATAACCCTCGGTGGAACGAGCTCGTCGAGCCCGTTCCAACGAGGGGTCATAACCTATGTTTTTGAGACAAAAAAAATGAAAAAAAAATAGTTATTCAAGAATTATTTTTGCAAGTGTCGTCTGCTTTTCAGGTTAGGTGAAGGGTTAAATAATCAACAAACATACTCAATTTGCTTCTATTTTGGTTCTCCAATTTACCAATTTTCACTCATTTTCCTTCATTTGGGAGGTCAAATGTTATAGCCCCCCCCCCCCCCCCCCCCGTCGGAGAGGTCAGCCCCCCTGTCGAGAAATCCCTGGCGCCACCCCTGACCTGAGCCCACTCATGTCCTAAAGTCGCCCAGATCGCAGAACTGATATGAACTGTGCATATATAACCTGACACGCGAATGGGATGGCCACTATACGGGACTAATCGGATATTTGCCAATTGGAAAAGTTAAGTTCTATTTGATTTGTCGGTGCAACTTTTCGGCTTTCGTTGGTAAAACGACGCGGGTTTTTTTTTTGTGTTGATCCATAGCTCAGAATGATATGATAAAGCTCGCGATATGTGCTACAAACGTTCTAACCTGACCAAGGGTTCATATTCGTTTGGAAATCGATTGTTTGACCAGTATGAAGTGTTTATGGTTTTCAAATATTGCCCACGGCATAATTTTATAAATTTTTAATGTATGATGACACCGTGAATATGGTCGCACAAAGTAGCTGTAGCCAACGTAAGTCCACTAATATCATAAGTAAACCATGGCTAGGTATATGACAGATTAAATAACCAACTGAAGACAAACTACCCGTGGAGTGGGGCGTGTACAGCTGGACTGTGGCTTCACTTGTTCACTCTTTATTTGTTCATCTTTTTTCCAATTCCATGGGGTCAGAGTTACATAATGATATAAAATTGAATAAATAATACATTACATGACCGTAATAAACGGTACAAATACAGAAAATTTATCACCACCAGTACCCAACACTCCAACCCCATGCATCCCCCTCCCGCACACACATACACCCATCTACGTAAACAAGATTTCGCACTTACAGATACACTAGAATCTTCTCTCTCTCTCATTTTCTCTTCCCCACTCTCTCTTACCTTCATTTTCCTCCAGCAGTTCGATTCATTCATGTCCCTAAACAATTTCACCTTTTTTTCATATGCTGCATGTATTTTCTGTATCCAATGCAAGAGAAATAGAGAAATAGTCCAGGACTCCGTAAGTCTGATGGTCAGATGAGCGACAAAGATCCTCCCCACCCCTCATCTCTGTCTACGATTTGCAAAAGAATGGCTCAAAGAATGTTACATGTGGTAGGGGTTTACCAAAACCGCGAGTCAATCTAAGCTGCATGCATGCAATTGGACAAATGCATATCAGTCGAAAATTGAGGCCCTGAATTACAACATCTTGTTTTATTCACTCAGCCGATATGTAAATAACATGACATCAGGCATTTGTTGTACATAGTATCGGATTTTTAGTGTATTGTCGCCCCACCTCTCTCTCTCCGATAATTAGTGTATTGCCGTCCCACCCCTCTATCTCTCTATATCTCTCCCCCTCCGTCTCTCCCTCCCTATGTTGCCCTTCCCTCCCTCCTTCCCTCCCTCCCTCCCTCCCTCCCTCCCTCCCTCCCTCCCTCCCTCCCTCCCTCCCTCCCTCCCTCCACCCACCCACCCACCATCCATCCATCCATCCATCCATCCATCCATCTATCTATCTATCTATCTATCTATCTATCTATCTATCTATCTATCTATCTATCTATCTATCTATCTATCTATCTTGCGCACTCTCTCTCTCTCTCTCTCTCTCTCTCTCACTCGTTTCAATGTACCCCACCCTCTCCCACTGTAACACCAGATCACCCATTTGACATCACACAGTGCTAAGATGATGACGTGGTACACAATTTAGCATTTAGTTACATCATATCTTGATAAAAGTTGCGTTTTCTTTTCTCTAAAAATTTCCGAAAATTATTAACCCAATTATTAACGTAGCGATGTTTAAAGTCAGTCCAAAACAAAACACAAAAGAAGAGGTAGACAAAATTTATAAATTTAGAAGCGAGCCTGATAACGAAAGAAGTAGAGAATTCGAATCTGCAATGTCCAGCAATCCTTACCTGGGGAGTCGGTAACACCAGCCTCTGAATCGCTGAGAAAACGAGTTTTGGACCACAATTATTTTCCAAATGTACCAGAGGATACCTGCGGACCCTCACCACTAACATGGGAATATCCCCCTCTCGTACTCCCACCTTGCCGATGCGCAGCGGCTCGGATAATGCTGTGTATCATACTGTCAGCCTAATTGGCACCTCCTTTGGATCCACCCTTACCCCCCCCCCCCCCCCTTTAATATTTGTTTACGTGGTTACGTTCCTGACTGTGACTCATTGTAGAGTCCGTAGTTCACGCCTCCGCTATCCTCTACACGCTATTATGTCATATAGCATGTGGACTGTGGAGGATAGCGGAAACGTGGACTACAGACTAAACGTTATTAGTGTCGAAAGACCTGGAACATTTGCACCATCCATCTCTAAGTTCTCAACCCAATCATGTAGTATTCGATTGGGTTAAGAACCTAAAGGCAGACAGTGCAATGCTCCAAGTCTTTCAACACTAATAATGTTTTGTTCTTAGCATTGGCACCTGACATACTCCAGATAGATTGGTCAGTTTCCAACATCCAGGTATGCGTACCGGAATTAGATGTGGTGGCGTGGAGTTAGATATTGGCAACTATAGGGTATATCGCAATTTGCGACCCATGTTCAGTACATTGAACTGCATACAGGGGTTAGTTGACATGGTAATTCGCTATCTTGTCTGACATCAGCCATTGTCACTAGCATTAGCAATATGCATACCGCGGCCGACCAGACATATGCGACACTGAGTATTAACTGGTGTTTGGAGCTTCGGATTTCCGTACCAAATAAACCCAGTGCTAAAGCTAGGCACACATCTACGTATTACAATCCACGGACCGGTCCATTACCAGACCACCATGGGTGGACCGGTCCAAAGCGACCCAACGACGGCGGTGCGATCCGGTACGCGGTCCAGCCCTGGACCGCGGACTGTATCGGTTTTTTGCAGTCTGGTTCGCATCCCCAGTCCTTGGGTAAGGCACTTAAATTCCCATTGCCTTCTTGGGGGCACGGTGGCGCCGTGTATTAATGCGTACTGCACGTCGATGGTGCGCATGCCTTCAACCGCTGATAACCTCTGGGTTAGTACGTTGGAGAGTTTGGCACATGCACACCACTGCTCGGTGGTTCTCTCCGGGTACTCTGGCTTCCTCCAACCGTAAATCTGCTCGATCTTTTAACCTGGCTGGTGAAAGTGTCGTAAAACCCCCCAAAATAAATAAATAAATGTTCCAATGTATCAATGTGCTGGAAGTTTATTCCATCCCCCATGTTGTAAAATTTGCTACAGTACAGATCACTATCTTCACAGTGCATTCTTTAGAAACGAATAAATAGAATGCAAAATATGGAATGATTATCCTTAAAGAGTAAATATTTTACAAACTACAAATCTTGATGTCACTTCAGCCCGTATACCTAGTGTATAAATTTACATGCCGAAAGTGTATATCGACACTAATTTCAAAATATGGACATTGATAGTGAAATCATTCGATTGTGTTAGAATGGGTTAATATACAGGCCAATATCTTCTCAGTTAGCTCTCTTTACCCATTTCACACACACGGTAACAAATATAACGAAAACATTCTATTTTGAAAGAGAAAATTGACTTTAGAACGAAGTGTCCCCAATGTACAATTTTTTTACATGGCATATATTTTGGGTGTTTTTTTAAAATTCATTGTACCGTCTTTCCTGCAAAACCCCCACTCAAGGTCGATATCTTCTTTTGTTCACACCGCTAATCACATTTAACAGACATTTTGTTGGTCTAAGACCAATGTACCGAGCTTGAGCGATGACGAAAACATCATGAGCGGTGAGCGAACGTCCGAGTGAAACATGTCCAGTTGGGCACTAGTCCGGAGGATAATGTTCGGCATCCCACTCGGACATAATTCCCTCAGTAAAAGTAAATTTTCCAAAAAATCCACCAGCTTAGAGAAAATAATTAAAATATTAAATTTCACTTATATGAAAATGATAATTTTGTAGCGTTCTTTATTTATTTTAATTTTGTTTCAATGTTGGTGATGTATCACCTTTGAACTTTTGTCTGATATTCTAAAGACTTCAGATATACCGACCGTTATATTATAATTAACTCAAAGGTAGGCAAACTTTCATTATTTATTCATTAAACCTTTACCCAACGAAACGGCTAAAGCCGTCCAGTTCTGTTCTCGAAAATCGCCAATTAATTATCATTATATTTCCATTTTTTGTCTCACAAACATAGGTTATGACCCCTCTTTGGAACGAACTCGACGAGGGTCATAACCTATGTTTTTGGGACAAAAAATGAAAAAAAAATAGTTATTCAAAAATTTTGTTTGCAAGTATCGTCGTCTTTTCATGTTCAGGGAAAAATATTTTACTGTAGGATCTCTTAGAGATCTTTTTTTTATCACACATGCCCACACGGAATTCCTTCATTTCGATTTTAGTGAACTTGGTTAGAAAATTTCACAATAATACGATGGAAATTAAAGATTCTTTTCATCAGAAATTTGTAAGAAAATAAATGAGTACATAACGGAAGAAGAGTAATTCATTTATACCTCCGAAACTAACATTGCGATCATAGAAATATATTTATTATTTATACAAGAGCTGAAACGGTTTTCTTGATCGATTAATCACATGGATTAATCTTAATCAATCGATTAATCACCAGGACTAATAGGTAGCTGAATAACTGCCGTGCCGCTGATGGTTTACAGCATCAACCCTTTACTCAACATAACGGGGAAAGGGGACCAGCCATATATACAAAAATTCTCCATTGACATTTTATTATGTTTTCAATTTTTGTCTCAAAAACATAGCTTATGACCCCTCATTGGAAGGACCTCGCTGAGATCCTTCCAATGAGTGGTCATAAGCCATGTTTTTGAGACAAAAATTGAAAATTTACAGCAATTCCAGAAATTATTTTGAAAGAATCGTTTGCTACCCTCATTGGGTAAAGGGTTAAAAATCACCATTTCCAGCTACTGATACGGTATAATGATCATGCAAGTGAACAAGTATGTCAGAATGTAACTATGCTTTACATGCTTTACTCTGTCTCATATAACTGATGTGAGTCAGTGCGACAATGTTTGTCTGTTTTGGAGATGATCATTGGTTAATCGATTAATCGAGTAACCGTTTCAGCTCTAATTTATACCATGATTACCTATTCTACTTTATATAAAAAATACCATGAAACTTTAAACAACAACCGTGGCGAACACGCCAGCAATGGGATTTCAATAGTTAAAATTCACACCTACATACGGAACGGAAGTGGTACCCCTAAACCAGACGGCCGTAAAGAGCTTGGAAATCCTGCAGAACGATACAGGCCGATGGATAACGGGGTCGAGTAATGCCGCAGCGCTAGAAGCAATCAGGGGTGAGCTTGGGTGGATGAGGATCAAGGACAGGATAGACCTGTTGAAGCTCGGTTATCTTAATTATTTGGTAAATCTCCCCGACAGCCGATGGTGTAAAGCAATGTTCCTGAGAATTTTCAACTCAAATATCAAAACGGGGTGGATGGTCCAAGTGAGGGAGCTAGTAGAGAACTACTCATTGGAGATCTCGGACCTGGACGTTGGGGCAAACCAGGGTAAAAAAATCGTCAGAGAAAGGGTCATGGAGGATTGTAACCGTAATTGGCGAGAGGGGGTCAAATCAAAGAGGTCTTTGGGTGGCCTGCGTGATAAAGAGAAGCCAGGTTTTGAAGAGTACCTTGATGGCACCTTTGGGGGGTCACTGTTGTTCAAGCTGAGGTCGCGCTCCCTGGAGCTGAGGGGAAAAATTGGGAAAGACGGTGAAAGGGAGTGCCAGATGTGTAACTTGGACATGGTGGAGACCCTGGAACACTTTCTTCTAGAATGCCCAAAGTATCAGCCTAAAAGAATGAGATTCACTGGGCGTATAATGGGGAAGTGGGATGGGAGAATGAAGGACATGTGGTTAGGGGGAGACTCAAAGGAGAGGGTTAATATGCTAATCGGAGAGATTGGGAAGAATGGGACAAGGGATATTATCAAGCAGTTCGTCTCCGAGTGTTGGGAGGAGAAGAGGGAGTACAGGGGTAACCATGGCCTTCTCGTCCGAGAACCGCGACAAATCAGCGGCTGGCCAAAGTGTTATTATTATTAGTGGAACTACATGTATATTCAAGTTGATCGTTGGTGACTTAGACTTGAATGCAAACTTGCTTAAATTTATCGCTCACCGCCCCGCCAAGAATGAAATGAAAGCGGCAGTTATTTATGATGCTTTTAAAAGAGTTTACCTCAGAAGATACCAAACATTACCAAACATGCGTTGTCTCTTGTTCATAAAGCATCCATAACTTGAAATTGTATGTTATGTTATTGAAATGAAAAAGGACTCGTGATTTGCGGGTTTCTTTTTCTATTTCGTTTCGGCGATAAAATTGACCGTCCACCGGTGCTCTTGAAAACAAAAACAGATTCTCAGGTGTTAATATTGAATATTGTATTATTTAACATTCAAACTCATTAATTTGACGACCATGGCATAAATAAAATATACCCAAAGTAACTTGGTGTAACAAATGTTTACCACTTGTGGTGAACTTTTGGTACACCAAGCCACTATGAGTATATTCTATATTTTCATAAAGACAAAGAAAACACAAGTATAACTGAAGTTGTTTTTTTTCTGGACGAGTGTTTCTTTTTAAGTTTGAACTAGTCTTTTTGTTATGTTTTCTTCTCCGTGGTCTGATTGGACTGAAAAGCTTCCCGTGTGTGCGTGAAATGTAAGGGGAAAGAAATGTTTTACTACAACTGATATCCTAAGGTAAAGTAAAGGTGTTTGTTTTTTCTTTTTATCAGGCCCTGGAAAATTCTGTTGACGGCATGCGAAACAAAACACACAGCAAAGAGGCTGACGGCGTGATTTTAGATTGCAGCCTCTTGACCATCCTGTCGTCTGCTGAGAAGCATGATTTAAAAATGGACTCCAGCTGGCAACAGCTGATTAAAAAGGATTAAAATGGATGCAATACACTATCGCTGCAATTGTAGGTTTACCACCCGCAGACTGCAGAAGGTATACATGTTCTGCCACAAACTCCTTTGAACTTATTGTTTCGTGTAAGCAACCTCTTTCTCATTTGTTTTTTGTGAGATTGAAAATTAATTTAAATAATCGTTATCACGTGAAGCAGTGGAGAGGAGTATGGTATGCCAGTCCATGCAACCTCCACCGCGCCTCAGTGCCGTTTCTAAGAATATAAATATAGCTAATGGTGAGCGACCCGGGATCCACTGACATTAGAGAAACGAACAACTGAAGAGACAGTGATAGGTAATTGAAAGAAAAAAGCTAATGTTTCCAGAAAGCACCCTCAATAGTCACAGCCATGAGCTGGCCAACCAACGAGAAGTCGAAGATGCTTCCGGATGGAGGGACCTACCTCTGGGGATATATCAATGGATGAAAATACTTTTACAGGCGGCAGGCTAATCCTCATCCTTGAGATGCGAGATGGGGAGAGTTGTGAAGTATGGGCACCGCAGAGTCTAAACTCTGAACTGTTGAGTAGACTCAAGTAATTATGTATATCCTAAGAACTGCGTTGTACAGTACGTGGAGAGTGTATTATAACTAAATCACCCGCAGAGTGGAGATTCCACTCGAGTAATAATTGCAAATTTGTTGCAAAGTATAAGAAGCACAAGCAAAGTTCCAGCCAATGGACCTCCGGGTTGTACCCGGAGGTCCATTGGCTGAAACATTGCTTGTGTTTTTGTCCACATGTACAGAATTTGGTAAATAATACTTTGGGCGTCAGCTCCACTCCCCGGGTGATTTAGTTACAATCCACTCTCCATGTACTGTACAATGCGGTACACCGTTGCGTAAAATGAGGAACAATATGCTGTACAGTTCTGTGCGCAATGTTATGTAGACAACGCACATTCCTGAATCTGCACGGCACTACGAGTCAGATTTCTGGTTTTCCATTCAAACACTTTTGGGCAGCATTTAAGAAAAACAAGCGACCCAAGACAGATTCTCAAGACAGGCTCTCGGGTCTTCTACCGTTTCGGTTGGAGGAAGCTCTAGACCCTGTCAGATGCGGAAAACACCGGCGTGCCCCACATCGTAGAATGTTTTCGCGTCATGGGTGCCAATTTCTACAATGTCGATATGCTGGCATGTTTATAGCAAAGAACCGTCCTGCCTGGCGTGTTGGATACTTACAGCTCTAGGTGTGGGTGTAGTTCGGGCTGTGTAGTTCGATGTACCTATTGTTCTGAATGTTATGCAAATATAGCAAGGAATGCGGCGTTGGTTTCGGGGAGGTCTGCATGTACTTTGGCACGAACTGTGGCTTTAGGTTCGGAGAGGTTCGAACGTATTGTGGCTTTCTCGTCGTCAAGTCACTGTGCTCTTCGCGTTGCACGGACTGCTCTTGTAGTCGTGCTTTCAGCACGTCCAGCCTTTTCCGCTGTGCTTCTATTCCTTTCAACGCTTCTGGCATCTCCAGCTCTCCACATTACGTCTCCAGATTTCCTCATTGCGCTACTACGGCCTTCTTGGATTCCCATCGCGAATCCAGCTCTTCCTTTTTTGGAAAGATTACTTGCCGTTATACTTCCAGCTCGAGATTCTCTCAAAAATTAGAAATTACAATCCGGAATTTTTTCTTTGCGAATTCCCGGTGCAAATCTAGGATTGTATCCGGAATTAGTTTAAGCAATATTTTAATTCCGATCCAAAATATTCAACACAATTATAACAAAGCAAATGGTACAAAAAGGTATGGAAAAGGGATCCAGCAGCACGCTAAAGCTTTTGTAGGCTGTCTCTATAAATCCCGAATTGCTGAAAGTGTCCCTGTGCCTGTAATTTACGAACCTCGGTTCTTGCCCATGATTTTCTGATGGAATAGTCACGAACTGATCTAATCCACCAGGAAATTATAGGGTGGATTAGAATCAGCATTTTCTGTCTACTAGTACTACCATTATTATACAATCCCAAACTGTTGAAACAGCAATGCAGTTTACCGTTCCGGGAAGGGTTGTATTATTGGCTTCACCCATTTTAGCACGGAGTCCAATATGAGGGTGTTATACGTTTCCTGAACGGGGACTAACAAATCATCTCTATGGACGAGCGGCGAGTTATTCAATGTGAACTTGTCCATTCTCAAATGATGATGTCCGGTCGTTCATGTCGTGATTCCTCTGTATGGTCCCTCAAAGTAATAACTGTACACATAATTAATGCTGTGTGGCCTTAAACCCATTAGTTTTTGATAATTAACGGGCTGAATTGTACACACCCAGGTTTAAGGGGGAGTGGAAGAAGAGAAGCAAAGAAAAGATTATACGATACAGCACTACAAGGTGAAAATAAGGTTACACGATATTATTGCGTTTATTTTGTCTCTACTTCTAGATATAATGAAGATGTTACTTCTTTGACAGAAGATTTGATTACATAAAGAATATTTTATTTTATTTTAATTGTTTTTCTTTCCCCAAAACAAATACACAGAACGACACACCCTTGTGAATGGGTTAATCGATATGGCACGAATGCCAGCACGGCCTCTCGTTTTATCCTTCCGCCATGGCACATGTACCATATGGATTAACCTATTCGCACGTGTCTGTCGTTCTGTATTTATTACACGTTTTCACGTCTATAGAAACAATTGCTAGAAGGACACTCAGCAATTCATTTGACAACTCGTCCCTTGAGTTCCAATGTGTTCTTTGTGCCAGTAGGCAGCCAGTAGGCACATGGGACACATTGTAACTCGGAGGACGAACTAACAACAAGAAGAATACATTTTATCGTCAACTAAATTTGCGAGGGGAATCCGTGTTACTATATATAGACATCGCTAGCGATTCAAATGTCAATTGCGGAGCACGATTTGTAGAAAATTCAACCAAAATTCTGCTTTTATTTAAAAATTGTCCGTCAACGATTTCCGTTCCTCACATGTGTGCGGAAGAGATTTTCATTTTCCGCATGTTTTAATGTTGCTGTAGATGGGGATTTCACAGAACAGGTGTGTAATAAATCGTGTTTCCACATCCACTCCTCGAAAATGGTATTCCACTCACAGCATCGTATCCTTCCCAGCAATGACAGGCTATTTTTTAAGGTTTTGAAAGTAATTATTTTATTTTATTTTATTAAGGTTTAACGACACATTAACAGCCAAGGTCATATCGTGTCGATGAAAGTTTTACGGGAGGAGGAAGCCGGAGTACCCAGTGAGAATCACCGAGCAACGACAAGCAGCTGTCAGCTCCCCAACATCGTAACTCCGCACTGCAGACACAGGCAGGGTTGGACTGGTTGAAGACAAGCGCACCCTCGAAGTGCAGTACGCGTCATCGTGCCCCTTGAACGTAATTCAATATTATAAAGGGTTGTTGCGGTAAAACAAAATAAGGAGAAAACAAAATAAATACAAAAGTTCACTGCTCGGATTCGGGAACGATTTTTATCCCGGAGTGGGTGCGCTGAGGAAATTATCCGAGCGGTGAAATATTGTCTATACTCTCTGCACACTAAAATCGAATATCAAAATTTCAAGTTGTTAAGTTTCACATAATGCAACTAGGAACTCAAACTTAATAAGTTACACAGGAAACCTTTTGCAGTAGTATATCAGTATCACAGTTACCAACAATAAGTATATCAGTATAACAGCTACCAACACTAAGTATATCAGTATCACAGCTACTAACACTAAGTATATCAGTATCACAGCTACTAACACTAAGTATATCAGTATCACAGCTACCAACACTAAGTATATCAGTATCACATCTACCAACACTAAGTATATCAGTATCACAGCTACCAACACTAAGTATATCAGTATCACATCTACCAACACTAAGTATGCCAGTATCACAGCTACTAACACTAAGTATATCAGTATCACATCTACCAACACTAAGTATGCCAGTATCACAGCTACCAACACTAAGTATATCAGTATCACAGCTACCAACACCAAGTATATCAGTATCACAGCTACCAACACCAAGTATATCAGTATCACAGCTACCAACACTAAGTATATCAGTATCACATCTACCAACACTAAGTATATCAGTATCACAGCTACCAACACTAAGTATATCAGTATCACAGCTACCAACACTAAGTATATCAGTATCACATCTACCAACACTAAGTATACCAGTATCACAGCTACCAGACCTAAGTATATCAGAATCACAGCTACCAACACTAAGTATATCAGTATCACATCTACCAACACTAAGTATATCAGTATCACAGCTACTAACACTAAGTATATCAGTATCACAGCTACCAGCACTAAGTATATCAGTATCACAGCTACCAACACTAAGTATATCAGTATCACATCTACCAACACTAAGTATATCAGTATCACAGCTACTAACACTAAGTATATCAGTATCACATCTACCAACACTAAGTATATCAGTATCACAGCTACCAACACTAAGTATATCAGTATCACAGCTACCAACACTAAGTATATCAGTATCACAGCTACTAACACTAAGTATATCAGTATCACATCTACCAACACTAAGTATATCAGTATCACATCTACCAACACTAAGTATATCAGTATCACAGCTACCAACACTAAGTATATCAGTATCACATCTACCAACACTAAGTATATCAGTATCACAGCTACCAACACTAAGTATATCAGTATCACAGCTACCAGCACTAAGTATATCAGTATCACAGCTACCAACACTAAGTATATCAGTATCACATCTACCAACACTAAGTATATCAGTATCACAGCTACTAACACTAAGTATATCAGTATCACATCTACCAACACTAAGTATATCAGTATCACAGCTTCCAACACTAAGTATATCAGTATCACAGCTACCAACACTAAGTATATCAGTATCACATCTACCAACACTAAGTATATCAGTATCACAGCTACCAACACTAAGTATATCAGTATCACAGCTACCAACACTAAGTATATCAGTATCACAGCTACCAACACTAAGTATATCAGTATCACAGCTACCAACACTAAGTATATCAGTATCACAGCTTCCGCCACAAAGTAAGTATCCACTTTGGGTCTTTGTTTATCGAATGTGTTTTTCCAGTAATTAGCAAGTTGTTATTCTTACCAGGAAAAGGATTAACAAATCTCACCACCTAGACTTTTTATATTAATGGAAAGGACAGTATTATATGTTTCGTCTCCACCTGTATTCTACTCCTTTGATTGGATAGCGCCCGTCAAACATCAGCTGATGTCTACGTCGCGTGCGGTTATGTTCTCGTCTGACGTCATCAGTTTGGAATGTGTGCAAGAGGCTCGCAAAGGAGACTGGGCGTATTGAATGCGCGAAAATATCTGTCGTTTTTAATTTTGATTATCGGCATTGTTTTATTTTATGTTGTGTTCCCTTTTAAAGGAAATCTTCGAATAATTAAAGTTAGTGAACAAAACTATTGAAGTTTCATCCCTTCATTATTAGAATGGTAGATTTATGTTGTTTTGAAACGGCGGCTAAATTAAAATTGGCGATGTCATTAAAATTTTGAGGGTCAAGGTTGATTACATCGATGTAAACAAAAGAATCGTCTGCGCAAAAATAATTGCAAAAATGAAGCGGTTTGCAGATCATTCGATTGATGAAATTATTGCAAAAAGAAAAGAATTAATATCATCAAGTACAAACGAAGCGAACAATGTAGCCGCCAAGGTATTGCGTGATTATCGTGTAGAAAAAAGACAGGATTCTAACTTTGAGGATTTTGACACGGTGAAATTGAATAAAATTTTACAACATTTTTACATGGATGTGCGTTCAAAGAAAGGTGAACTGTACAAAAGTGCAACTTTTATCAACCTCAGACATTCTTTAAATAGACATTTAAAATCACCACCATACTTGAAAAAAATTGACATCATTCTTAGCCCGGAATTCTCTGATGCTAATGAATGTTTTAAAACAGCACTTGGTGAGATTAAGCAGAGTGGTAAAGGAGACATTAAACATTTTGAACAAATTAGTGATTTTGACATGTCCAAAATTTATAGTAGTTTGTATCTTTCCCCATCAACACCCTGTGGTCTTTTCAATCGCGTACAAATGAACGTTCGTTTGTATTTCTGTAGAAGGGCTAATGAAAACATGGAAAAAATGACAAAAGAAACATTTGAAATAAAAAAGTACCAAGATGGACGCAAGTATGTTGTAAAAAAAATGGACGAACAAACAAAAAATCACAGAGGTATGGATCAAAAGAGCTTCTCAGGTCATATGCCAGGTGACAAAGTTGCAGGGATTTTTCTAGGTGTATTGGGAATGGGTCCAAGGGCCCGTGCAATTGGGAATAAAACATCTTATAGGACCAAATTCGGAATCCTGTTGATGCTGTAGAGTGGAGAAAAGTGCACATTTCTTCTCTACAGGTACATTAAAAATGAAGAAGTTGGTTTTATTAATTGAAATTATGATTTTACAGTTCTTTTATCAGCATAATATGACCAACTTTTGCAGTAAAAATCATAAATGTTATGGCCAAGTTGATACTGGTTACCAATTGGGAATTTAATGTTACAAATTGGGAAAAATCATGCCTAAATCTCATTGGGAATGGGGCCTATATTCGGCCCCTGTCGTCACCTAGAAAAATCCCTGAGTTGACAATGAATTCTGCCCTGTAAGGTGTTTTGAAACTTACCTGAGGAAGCTGAACCCTTCATGTGATAGACTTTGGCAATATCCTAAAGATAGTTTCAGTGGTTATGCTTATGATAATGAGGTGTGGTATCAGAACAAACTGGTCGGTAGAGATTCTCTAGCAAAGTTCATGCCTCAGTTGAGTGAAAGAATCCAACTTTCTAAACGTTATACTAATCACAGTATCAGGGTTACAGGTGCGACAATTTTGAACCGTTTGAACTTTAGTGCCTCGCGGATCATGGCTGTGACTGGTCACAAGTCGGTCTCGTCCCTTTCTGTTTACCAGGAAGTGTCAGATGTAGAGCAAATGGCAATGGGGGGGGGGGGGGGGGGGTGCTATTGGAGGTGCCACATCAAAGTTCAACATTTCAAACCGGGACATTTCAAGCAAACGCTGCGACCCCCACGGTCTCGTATGTACAGCCTAGAAATGTAGAACATTTAACATCCTCTATATCTTCCATTCAGTCAACGGAAACCTTTGATGGTGTTTTAGTAGACGACTTGTTTTCCGATTTCACACTAGAATCGTCTTCAAGTTCAACATCAACAAAAACAACAAATAACTTCCAGCAGTTGAAAAAAAAATCCCTCCTTCAACAATTGCACATTCAACGGAGACGTACACTTCCATTTCCATCAACATTAGTAGACATAACTATTGATATTTAAGTCGTTCTTGTGTGTTGACAACATTTTAACAATTTGAGTTTTAAACCTGTGTTGAACTGTTCCCGAAAACTTCAAGCACTTTGACAGGAATCGCAAGCCCTGCAGTCAAATCAGCTGATGTACCGCTACATGACATTTTGACGTCAGAACCTTCGGGGTACACGACGGGTTTACGTTTCCATTCATTAAATTATTTGCTTATGAAATATGCGTTAAATTATTTACTCAGTTAGTTGCATGGGGCTGTCGGCGGAACATATTCGTTATTCTGGTTGATTGACGTGGACATAGCCTGAGGTTCAAGGCTCGGAATGTATGTTCAACCGAGCCGCGTTAGCGGCTCGGTTGAACATAAATTCCGAGCCGTGAACGTCAGGCTATGTCCACGTCAATCAACCAGAATAACTTATAATGTCTGTATTATATGTCACGATGTGCACACTGTTGATATAATCAGCAGAAAATAAATTTTGAGAATATCAAAAGATAACGAAAACGTCGTTTTATTAAGTTTAAATGGGTTTCAACAAAGAATAATAATTAAACGTTCTAACTGTTTGGGATAGAAATTGTAAAAAGTCAGCTTCTGTATTTTTATACTGCTCTTCCGACAAATGCCCGAAGTTTGTGAAATGATTCACGCACTGATGATGCGAATTCGCTAATATTTCGAAATTTCAATTTTTGTATGATATTCCATGATATTCCGATACCCACTGTGTTAAGTTTACCGACAATAGTAGTGAACTATAGGAACAAGCATTTAACTCTGAATTCCCCATACCTCAATAGGTCCACTATAGGGACAAATAATACACTATAGGGACAAAACTCTATGGAGATTCCTTTGTTAACTTTGTCCATATAGTAGCCCCATTGGGGTATGGGGAATTCAGTGTTAAATGCCTGTCTCTATAGTGGCCGCCTTCACTACTGACAACTTTGGGAAAATGATGGAATCGACCTTTCCAGCAAATCTCTTCCAATGACAAAAATTGTCAGCCATGCTTCGAAATTCGATTCGATTCGAAATAGTTCCGATTATTTAATTCGATTCGATTGCAGTTTGGCTGATTCGAAAATTTTCGAATTCCCTGTATGTTTTCAAAATCAATATTCCAAGACGAAATCAGAGAAGTTTCAGAAGCGGGACCTCCTTGAACTCTTCTCCTATCAACAAGAGACCTGTGGATAGATTCTACAGAGTTGTGACTAGATTTCAACAGGTATTAACAGTTGTCTTATATTTTGTTATTTCATGTAATAATCACCACGGACCTGCGCGATCTTCTTTTGTAATTTTTGTAAAATGTACTACACTACGTTTACACTTTACGCCACTGGAATGGCTAAAAGTGGAGAAATAAATTTAAACTGAAATTGAAATTATTAATTTAAAAAAGAGATAATATTACACTGTTTTTAAAGCTTAATGTCTCTCCCTTCTCCAATGGTGCAGGTGTGTGGGATGGCCTCCGTATCGGCACTTTCGTTGCCTCGCTCTTTTCGAATACTACGAAGGGATCTCCAGCCTGCGTGGAGTGTGTCCCTCAATGCACCGGGGACAGCCATTTAACATCCCAACCCGAAAGGACGATACGTTGTTTTGACAGCATCAACCCCACAATTAATGCTGGCAGAGAGTGTTCGGACACCTCGAGAAATTTTCCCGGCCGAGGATCGATCCCAGGACCTCTGACATGAGCGACCAGCTCACTTATCCACTCGGCTACTATTTAACAACAATGGAACTGCACCTGGGGTTTCTCGAAGGTGCGCGTTTTTGTACCTCGATGGCGATAATTGAATAGCATCAGTATGTTTGTTTCTGCTGGATAATATCGAATTGCTACAAACTTTTAATTATTGGTCATGACGAATAATAATAAAAGCCCCGGGTCAGACGGTCTCACAACGGAATTCTTCAAATGGTTTTTTTTTGGGCGACATTGGTAAATTCCTTGTTCGTTCACTCAATTATGGTTTTCAAAGAGGACTCTTATCGGTCACACAACGTCATGGAGTAATAACACTGCTACCGAAGGGTAAGAAACCTCGAGAGTTTTTGAAAAACTGGAGACCAATTACGTTGTTACATATTTCTTATAAGATCTTATCTGGTTGTCTAGCGGAACACGTGAAAGATCTATTTAACTTATCCACATTGATCAGAAAGGGGTTCATTAAGGGTAGATTTATTGGCGAAAATATCAGACTAATCTATGATGTTATTTACTCTACTGAAATTCTAAAAAGCCAGGCTTACTCGTTCTTATAGACTCTGAAAAAGCCTTTGATACCGTATCATGGTCATACATCTCAAACATATTGGACTACTTTAAATTTGGGCCAATTTTCAAAAGATATATTTTAACACTGTATAATGGTATATCATCCAGCGTACATGTGAATGGGAAAATTTCGCCTCAAATCAAACTTGAGAGAGGCTGTCGACAGGGAGATCCTATTTCGCCATATATATTTTTATTATGTAGAGAACTCCTGGCTACCAAGATAAGATCGTGTAGGGATATACGAGGCATCAATATTAGGGAAATAGAATTTAAACTCACTCAATACGCGAACGATACATCTCTGTTTCTTGATGGCTCTCCCAGGTCTCTGGACTCGGCGATGGACATGCTGCACAGATTTGAAAAAGTGTCGGGATTACGAATTAACTATAACAAAACGCAAACAGTATGGATTGGTACCAAGAAAGACTGCACTGAAGAACTATGTGATAGGTGGAAATTGAAGTGGAACCCTAAATCCTTCAAAATTTTAGGGGTAAATATTTCACTCGACCTTAAGGCTATGACAGAAGATAACTATTTGTCCAAAATGAATGATATAAAGAAAACCTTATCGGCTTGGACAAAACGGAACATAAACGTTTTAGGAAAACTCACAGTAGTTAAATCACTTGCTCTTTCAAAATTAGTACATTTATTCTTAAGTCTACCCAATCCTACGAGTAAATTTATTAAATAATTGACTGATGCCCTGTATCAATTCATATGGAATGGCCACGATAGAATAAGTCGTAAAACACTAGTGTAGGAGTACGAGAGAGGTGGGATTAAAATGATTGATATACCATTATTTATAAACTCTTTGAAAATATCATGGGTCAAACGTATTGTTTCTGAGAACACGCATCTGCAAGGGTTGTTGAAAACTAGAACGCCTTTTCTAGATAAAAACTGTTTTTATCGACTCCCCAAATTATCAAAAAGTACGTTAATTCCACAAAAAACAGTTTTGGAGGGATGTATTTGAAGCTTGGCACTTTTATTGCAAAGAGCTAAAGGTAGAAAGCAGCGATAATTATCTATCGTTTAGTATCTGGAATAACGAAAATATCAAGATTTTTAACAAACCAGTGTATTTCAAAAAATGGGAAGATAACGGGGTTACATTTATAAACGATCTTTATTCGGACTGATATTCACAAACGGGAAGCGGAAAATTCCTGGTCTCGTGACTGACTTTTAAATGAATTTTAATTTTTTTTATGAATCGGGAGAACTGGTTACTAATATTCCCCTCCTTCCTAGACATTCCCCCACCAAATATTAGGTAGGATATGCCACCCACCCAGGACATTTTCTCCAATATAAAATATCAGGTGGGCCATTTTCTCCCAAAGTTGAGATGGAACATTTTTGTTCCACCTCAACTTGTTTTGAGTAACTCCATTTTGAATGATGAGCAGATTCTAGATTATTTATTTATTTATTTATTTATTTATTTATTTATTACGTCATATGTGAGATAAAGAAATTCTTGGTATCGAGTCATCTTGAAACCTTAGCTAGTTGACAAGTTCCTTTTTACCTGTTTATTAAAATCAAAGCTTGGAGGGAGGGGGTATTCGAAGTTCCATGTAGTAATGTGTAATATTATGGATCCATGCTGATTAATATATATTTATATATTTATATTGCAGTGGAAACCTGTTAACCCTTTACCTAACATGAAAAGAAGACCACACTTGCAAAAAAAGTGTTGAATAACTACGAGCTCGTTCCAACGAGGGTTCATAACCTATGTTTTTGAGACAAAAAATGAAAAAATAATGAAACTTAATTGGAGATTTTTGAGAATAGCGCTGGCCGTTTTTGGCCGTTACGTTGCTTAAAGGGTTAATTGAATAGTCACATTATCACTGAAAATAACTCAGTTAACAGGATTATTCAATTAACAAAGATTTAGTCACCTTTCTGTACTTTAGAGATAAACTGAGTATTTATTCTATTATATCTTGTTTTACAGAGCTCATGGCGCTCTTTCAAACAAGATATAATAAATTAAATACCTTTATTGGATGTACTGATGCCAACTAGTTCAATGAAGAAGAGGGATTCAGTAACTGCCAGTGTAACTTCTCAATATATTACAATTGTTTTTATTCGCTTAACAGCAGTTCATTCTATGACCCAGAATTCAAATAGCCAGTCAAATTTCTACTGAAGATATGGTAAATGGTTTTGGGTCTGCAAGTTATATTCAATTAACATGGTTTATTCAATTGAGAGATAATCAAATAAGTGGGTTCCACTGTATATTGATGAAAAAATAAAAAAATTGTAAGTAGTGAAATGAATGCGAATTTGTCTAAAAATCTATAAAATTGGTAGGAGGGGGAATATGTCCAGAGGGGGGATATATGTCGAGCCTGCCATAGTGTATGTGTGTGTGTGTGTGGGGGGGGGGGGGGGGGGGGTTACATACTGAAGGTATGGGAAAGGCTGTGGTGTCTGAAAATTATATTCACTTAACAGACTAAAGCTTAATTAGGATTAAACTTTATGGTAATGAAAAAGAATGTGATTGCTTTTGTTTCAATTTAAAAATCAATACAATTTGCAGGGGAACATGTCCAGTGGGGAAATGTCCAGCGTGACATGGAGGGCGAGATGTGTGTGTGTGTGTGGGGGGGGGGGGGGTTGGACTACACAAATATTGTGTGTGCGTGGGGGGGGGGGGACTAATTCGAAGATGGAAATAGTTACAACTTACAAGTGCAGTGCGATATTGGATGTCGTTAATCAGTACTTGGGGTGTTTTACTATACATCATTACATATACATGTAGGTCTCGGTTTGTTATTAACGTGGAGTAGGGCCTATACTGTGGACGAGGAATAGGGGAAGGGGTTGACATTTTATAGCCTATCTTGCCAAAACTATTACTTACTCTCGACCATTGGTAATCAATAATCTAAAATTATCTGGAATTGCCAGGGTTGAATGCATTTCAAATGGCTAAGTGGTTTTGTCTGGTAATTCGACGGCGACACTTAGGCCTACACACCGTGAGATTGTTGACGTTCGATATACACGATTTAACCCTTTACCCAGCGCAGACGATATCAAAATTTATTATTTTAAAAGTCATTTTTTTTCAAAAAAATTCAAGAAAACCGTATCATGTGACCCCTCGTTGGAACGAGCTCGAAAAATTTTTTCAACTGCTGAATTTGCATATTACGCGGGCGGAACTGCCGATTCGTTGGGTAAAGGGTTAAAAATAAAAACGCTTGTAAAATATGTACATATATTGTTTTCGAAGTTTTCTACTCGACAAACAAACCTGAAATGCTTTGGTCTATCAATTATCACTTCATTTTTCCTATATTTTTCATGTGTGCAATTCGCTGTTCATGTGCTTGCATTCGTGTCTATGTTTATAGATTTCCAGGCGGGAGGGGGTGGGGGGGGGGGGGGGGCGTCCAATGATTTCGCGTCTATGATTTCTGATAAGGACTATTTTATTACTGAGATTCTATTCTAGTTATTTCCTTTCCTTTGAAGCGTGTGGCAAACTCAATTAAATACTACAAATAGCCTCGCCGGGATTCGAACACCTGCCGAAAGAGTTTTCTTCGGTATCATCCCAACAAGACGAATTCCAACAAGACGAACTGATAAAATATCCCAACAAGACGATCCCAACAAGACGAATCCCAACAAGACTAAATTTCTTTTCTCATCAAATATGGGGAAATGTACTTGAAAAGGAACGTGTACATTACAATGTATGCTATTTGAAGTATTTTAGTGTTTTATTTGATGCATGTGTCTGCGAGTTTTGTTGATAAAAGAGATACAATCCCTCCCCCTCACCCCCACAAAAAGAAAAAAAAAACTGTAGGAAATAGCGTCTTGTAACGTCTTGGTTGTCAAAATTTTGTTCACATATTATTGCATTGTTACAATTAATGGGAGAGCGCCTATAGGTACTCTCCCATTAATTGTAACTTGGAAAATCCACCCGGACTTTATAATGTCACCTTAAAAATTAATTGAAGTACATTCACAGAATATGAAGCCTTTTAGCTCTGGAACCCGCACTTCAGGATAAAGCCCCAAAATGGGCTTCCAGCACTCAACCAGTTAATTGAAATCTCGTTGTCCAAAAGTATACCGTGTTAGCAGTTTATGATGGAAAACCTCAAAATAAATGGGTTATATAGTAATTTTAATTAAATTCTTCTTGTTGGGATTCGTCTTGTTGGGATGACCATTTTCGACATTCGTCTTGTTGGGATTCGTCTTGTTGGGAATAAACCCCTTCTTCGGCGCCAACTGCCCTGAGAATCCATCATGAATAATGAACACGACTCGATGGCCAGGAGCATCTTACGGGAACTGAGTGGTGACCATAAGTCACTATCGTTTGGCTAACGGCTGTGGTGACAAAAACTCTTTCGGAATGTGTCATAACCCCGGCAAGGCTATTTGCAATATAATCCGCATTCTTTCTTAATTCCACAGCACTCGGGAGATGTGCAAGAGATGAGGGTGACAAGCACTCAGATGCTGTAAGCGCATCACGAATATGGACGGCTTAAGTTAAAGAAAAGCCTAGAGGTGGTGTCCATTTCGGATTGGAGCAGCTGGGGTATATTTTCCTTAGACTTTCCCCGGGAGAGGCTCAGGGCTGAGGCTCCTCCGATGAAATTTTTTTGAAATATGATCAAAATGGCACTATTTGCAGTACTGTTTTTTGAGAAATTTTTAAACTTGAAAGAATGTCAATTTTCACGAAGTGTGGTAGGTCATCTGGAATTTCAGATGCAGATTGTAGAATTCCGAAATTGTTGCGGGGGTGGGGGTGGGGTGGGGTGGGGTGGGGGCAATGGGGGGGGGGGGGGGTGATATTTTGTGGCACTCAATCAGTGATTAACATTTCTCCGTATAGACTAAATTATTCAGTTGTTTTCCCGTGGCCACTTCCACTGTGGCGAACGCAAAACAATTTTCCTTTTGTTCATTATTACTGAAATTCTGACTAAATTGCTTAATTAGCTGACATTTTCACCTGATTGAGAATGGTAAATATTACCCCTGTGTATATTTTCTATCCGTTTCGTGCGTTGACCAAATATAAACAGGTAATCGGAGCTGTTATTCTGAAAAGAGAGACACAATATTACTTGTTACCTTTTAACAACGTTGGTACTTCACCTGGAATTTCCCGAAGGAGGCTTTTTCGTGACTCGCGCGAGACAAATGAATGATTTCAGAAATTCTTATCACTTCTGGATAATATCTAATGGACGACACAACTTTTAATTATTGGACATGACCACAGATAATTGGGAACCCATTCAATACAAATAAGTTTGTTAACATCTGTATTCCACGTTAGAGCATAAAATATATTTGTTGATGAAACGATCACACACACCACGGTGATACATCACAACTCTTAACAGCGCAGCATTTAGTCTTATGAAACAGAAATTAAATATGAAGGTGAGTGTTCTTAGTTAAAATTTAGTGGTCTATTATGTTTCGTTTATAAATATTATTGTTTTATTATTGTGAAAAGGCACCCTCGCAAATATTGATAGTGGGGATGCGGGGGTGGGGGGGGGAGCGTAGCCCATCTTTGACCGACATAAATTTGTCTAACGTAAATATACCTACATTTGTTGACAAACTATTTAGATGACAGGTCAATAATCACCGTAATTACACACGACAATCTACAATGTCGTTGAAACAGCAATGACATACTCCAATGAGTTTTACCATTCCATTGCCGATTGTCGTTGCTAATTTTAGTGCTCATCCGAAATTTTTAAAGTTTTTTTTTGGTGGGGGTGGGGGGGGGGAGGGCGGGAGGTAAGGAATCTTTCGACAGCCAGAGTCACCTCCTGTTCGACAGTTTTACGGGTGGAGGAAGCCTGAGTACCCGGAGAGAACCACCGAACAGTGACGAGTGACTGTCTAGATACCCAACGCGCTAACCCCACACAATCAGGTTATCATTGGTTGAAGACAAGCGTACCATCGACGTACTGTACACCTAAGTACGCAACGCCTCCGTGCCGTCCTCCCACTTGGACAGTCGGGATTAAGGGGCTTCTCCAAGGCAGGGATCAAACCGTGGACTTTTAGCTTGGAAGTTCAATGCCGTGGCTACTGAGCCACCGACTTGCACAGCACAAAGCTGGCAACCTCCTGTGACAGTATTTTGCGTATTCGGAGGTCTTTGAACACGAAAACTATTAGGAAATAATACTCTGCCCTACTATTGTACAATGAGGCAAAGAATTAAGAGATCAGGGCAATAACGTAGGAAATGTTTCCCTACTTGTGCAGTGACAAATACATTAGTTTTGTGAATGGTATTTCAGTAAGCTGGAAGCGCGGCGGCTCAGTGGTTACGACATTGAACTTAAAACCAAGAGGTCCACTATTCGATCCCCACCAGGGGTAACTGCGTTCTGTCATTGGGCAAGGCACTTAACACGATTACCCGCGTGGGGGCACGGTGGCGCTGTGTACTTAGGCGTACTGCACGTTGATGGTGCACCGCTCTTCAACCACTGTTAACCCTGTTTGTGTGGAGTTAGTACATTGGGGAGTCTGAAAGTTACTCGTTGGTTTTCCGCCTTCCTCCACCCGTAAAACTGTCTGACACGATGTGGCCCTGGAGGTAGAAAGTGTCGTTAAACACCAATACATAATTAAATTTCGGTAAGTTTCGCTGAAACTCGATAATAAAAAAGTACCAAATTGGGCTGATTTTTATCATGTCATATCATGTTTTTTCGAACCGCATCATCAAGGCATGCCAACTCGTTCCGACTGTGATGCCTCGAGTCTCGATTGTGGTACTTGTGTTGATATATCTGAACAGTTTTCGATATACCGGTATACCGCGTAATTTTTTGAATACCGATACCGGTGAATATCGTGCAGCTCTACGCCCTATGCAAACTACCTTCCAACATTCATACGTTTCACACAACGCGCATATGAATCAGAGAAGTACTAGCCAAGGAGAACGAGGGTTCAGAATACAGCATTGTTGTCCGTGATGAAAATAGCACGCCACATACGCAAACATCATGGGGTGCGACAACGAGCTCGGCAGGAGGTGTGACAAGGAGGATAGAAGGGCGGGCTAAAGTGCTTATCTGAAATTTAAGAAGGAAAACCTCAAAATTTACAGACTAAGCAACATCCAGTCTCCCTTGATAGGCTGATGAATGACCCCCGATATTCCAAAACTACACACCGGTAGAGCTCTTTCCTTTAGTGACCGCTTTGGAAATAATGCCGGGGCTGCTCCGATACAAACTTTGCTGTTTGTGCTCTTGTCTTCACTCAAAATAACCGCTATGATATCCCCCTTTCTCTAACTCACCACATAGTAGAATGAAGTTTCCCACCGATGTCATACTTCTGTTGATTGGTCTCCCTTGCCGAATCTCTAATGGATTAGGAGCGTTGTATCGGCCTGTTAGCTAATCACAAACTCAGCAAAGTTACGCCTGCTCCAAACATAACTGCATAAATCGCCTCGCGAAAGGAAATAACTCCCAACAGGTGGGGGTCTGGACTTCTGCGATCGCCAAAGCACCTCTACCTCCCCGTAGGCACCCAACCACAGATTAAGAACGTTTCACGGCACATTTTCTGGATAACTCAGCCCGCCTGCATAATTCGACATTACGCAGTTGAAAATAGATCAAAGGAAGCTCTGGAGAGCCTTAGCTTTTTTCAAACCGTTCATTCATTTTCCATTCTTTTGGTAACATAATTCTACCGATACCCAGACTGGAATGATAAACATGTACGGGTAGGTAGGGTAGCATATTTTGTAACAAGAACACATGAACAGATTCTATAGGAGGGGTATGTTTGTACAGGTACTCTTATTGATAATTGTGTTAAAAGTTTACCTATAGTAAGTGCTCCTACTTACTTACCCACAATTTTCAAAAAATAAATAATTAATATACGTATTCATCCACAATCAAATTACAAAATTAAATTACATTAACTGCTGTCTGTTGGAATATAAAACTACGATCTTACGCGTTAGGTTTTGTATTAGGTCCGTTGTGCAACTTGGCAAGTTTATTCCACATCCACACTCCAATAACAGGGGCGGCAGAACCAGGGCGGGGGTGCTAGGGGGGGGGGAGCTTCAGCCCCTCCACTTTTTTGCCGGGCCATGTTTTTTGTATGTATATATTTTAACACAACAAATGACTGGTGAAACAAGGGGCGGATCCTGAGCCTCCCCCACATTTTCGCCAGCTATGTTTCTCTCGTACTGGTTCAGTTTCGATGGATTTCGGATCATTTTTTTGCAGTAAGTGGCAGCAAACGCTAAAATGTATACAGTCTGTTAAAAAACCGGTTACCTGAAGTAGATCGTAATCTTACAGGCATGCAAGAACCAAATTCACTCCAGGTGAGATAACCCACAGATAGTATAATAATACCGACGACCATCCATCGCCCGATCCAGCCCCCCAAAGTGGGGTGGGGGGCTGGATCGGGCGATGGATGGTCGTAACCCTGAATAAAGTAACATAAGTTCAATTCATTTTCTGAATGAAGTGTGCGGAGATGAAGAGAATAGAAACGCAACCAGGATTTGAGGCTGACACTTGATTTTAAAGATTGTTGCTCTGATTATAAATCTCATGAGTCGGTCGGGACTAGATCAAGCCACGATAAGCTCCCAGCCTCTTTGCAGGCATCTGTTCTGGGTGTGGAGGTGAGGTGTGTGAGGGTGGTGGGGGAGGGGGTGGCTAGAAAACAGTTTATGCAGCTCGTTACTATTGCCTTCTCGAATCTACTTTGGGGTGTCGGGATGGAATGGTTTTCGCGCGCCGAAGGCGCGCAGGGACGCAATGGGGCAGGCCCCTTTCGACCCTCAGTGACCGTATAATACTTGGTAGCTGCATGTCAAGGCGTTTTAAAGGAGGCTGGTGTGTCTTCATGTGTCTGTGTCTGTTCATGTAGCTGTTCTAGAGTCCATTGTGGTGTGGTTTTGCAATGTGATTCTCATAATAATAATATTTTTATAGCATTAAAAACACACATTATTCTGTATGGCTGTACACAATTGAAAAATGCCTTGCGGAAAAGTTACGTTTAATACCTGACTTGAATGATTCTATGGAAAGTATTTCTTTTAGAAGGGCTTGAAGTAAATTCCGTAGATTTGGTCCGGCAACAAAAATGCCCAATCGCCAGCAAAACGTTATGACACGTGCAACACAATTTTGGTTGTGCAGAAGTTTTTCAAGAGTGGGATTTGTAGAACATCTGAGAAGAGAGTGGCCAAAGCCAAGGCGACAAGAAACAAAGGTGTGAATAAGCTGATCTGATGTTTTGTATCAATGAAGGATCGAGTTTTACTGATATTACGTTGATGGAAAAATAAACTCCGACAAATGAGTTTATCATGTTCATCACCTGTCAGAATTTCATCCATGAAATAGTCAAGATCACACACACCACTGCTGGAGACAATCATTAAATCTTGAATATTGAGGGACAATTTGGATATTTTAATGAGTTTGATGTGGTAGACCTATGTATATCACTCCGTCTTATCATAGCAAAGTTTGAGGAAATTTTCTGTTATTCCCGCCTTGATGTCTGAAATGCAGGGTTCCGTTTTATCGCGTACATGATATTCTATGTCACGAGTGGCACTCATGTACAGCTGTCTATCATCCCAGTAAAAATGAAAATCAAGGCCATGACACTGGATAATTTCGCCTACGGGGAAAACATAAATATTGTAGTGTAATGAGCCTAATACTGACCATTGGGGACGCTGAACCAATGTAAATAAGATTAGACATATACGGCATCTTTAAATTGTTTCGGGTTGCGCCACTCAACCCAAACCTTTCACATACCGTAACCACCAAAACCAGACAGCGCCAGGCACAAAAATTGACACGCAAATGTCATTATTTTTACATTCACTGTTTATAAACTAGCTTATGACTTCTCATCGGAACGAGCTTATTCCAATGAGGCGTCATAAGCTATGTTTTAAGGCAAAAAATGAGAATCATAATTTGTTGAAGTTTTTTTGTCGTCAACTATCCGCGTTGGAGAGATGGATTGTTTTGAGGGTAATCGCTTGTCTGGACTGGTTACGTGAAATAATTCATGAGAGGTGAGGGACGTTGTACAAACACGAGTGCGCGAATGCGCACGAGTGTTTTACAATATAGTCCCTCGCTCGAATGAATTATTTCACGTAACCAGTCCAGTCCAGTAAAGCGATTACTCTGTTTCTTACTTTTCATTATTAACGATAATTATATTATTTAACCCTTTACCTAACGGCCCAAACCGGCCAGCGCAATTCTGAAAAATCGCCAATTAATTTTCATTATTTTTTTCATTTTTTGTCTCTAAAACATAGGTTTTGACTCCTCATTAGAACGAACCCGTCGAGCTCGTTCCAATGAGGGGTCATAACCTATGTGTTTGAGACAAAAAATTAAGATAATAGTTTTTCAAGAATTTTTTTTGCAAGTGTCGTCTGCTTTTCATATTGAGTAAAGGGTAAAAAAAACCCCCAAAAAACAACGACGTCCCCATTACATCTACGGCAAAGCGTCTTTGTTTGCGCGCACGGACACATGACCCAATTGTTGATTGCATATTTCATTTGTTAAGTTATCGTTTATAATTAAACCGGGAAATCCCAGTAAATCACACTTTGGAAAGTAATAAATCGCTGCGATAGACGGCGAGCAATCGTGAAGTCAGCTGCGATACATTTCATCTACATTATATTTATTTATTTGGGTTCAATGACACGTTCAGCAGCCAGGGTCAAGATAGTATACTGCGCATTATTTTCACAGCATAAAATATATTATGCCAATTTTAGGATTTGCAATACAAGGCCTTTTGCACCAATGTATATGAAAAATTACACTCAAAATTGATCGATAAAAAGTATTGGAATATTTTATTTCCCATATATATATATATCATACCCATATATGTAACTGAATATGTGATCCTGGCAGAAGTTAAACAATGATAAGTTCGATACAACAATAGATCTTGTAACATATTTTAACCTTTTACCTAAAGTAACGGCCAAAACCGGCCAGCGCTATTCACAAAAAATGCCAATTAATTTTCATTATTTTTTCCACTTTTTCCTCAAAAATATAGGTTATGACCCCTCTTTGGAACGAGCTCGACTCCCCAAATTATCAAAAAGTACGTTAATTCCACAAAAAAAAAAACAGTTTTGGAGGGATGTATTTGAAGCTTGGCACTTGTATTGCAAAGAGCTAAAGGAAGAAAGCAGCGATAATTATCTATCCTTGAGTATCTGGAATAACGAAAATATCAAGATTTTTAACAAACCAGTGTATTTCAAAAAATGGGAAGATAACGAGGTTACATTTATTAACGATCTTTATTCGGACTGATATTCACAAACGGGAACTGGAAAATTTCTGGTATCGTGACTGACTTTTAAATGAATTTTAAATTTTTTTTATGAATCGGGAGAACTGGTTACTGATATTCCCCTCCTTCCTAGACATCCCCCCACCAAATATTAGGTAGGATATGCCACCCACCCAGGACATTTTCTCCAATATAAAATATCATGTGGGACATTTTCTCCCAAAGTTGAGATGGGACATTTTTGTTCCACCTCAACTAGTTTTGAGTAACTCCATTTTGAATAATGAGCTAATTCTAGATTATTTATTTATTTATTTATTTATTTATTTATTTATTTATTTATTTATTTATTTATTTATTACGTCATATGTGAGATAAAGAAATTCTTGGTATCGAGTCATCTTGAAACCTCAGATAGTTGACAAGTTCCCTTTTACCGTTAATTTGTTGTGTCTTGTTGGGCAGAGCTCATGGAGCTCTGCCGGACAGGACACAATAGATTAAATAAAGGTTTATATGGACCTCTTGAATATACACTCTACCAGTGAAATGAAAATATCACACATGAAAAAACACTGTGTATATATTAGATATACAGGCATATATTTGACCTATTAATCGGGGACATCTGTCTGTATAACATAAAAAGGGTTAAAAAGGGTCTGTTGTGTCTTGTTGGGCAGAGCTCATGGAGGTCTGCCGGACGGGACACAATAGATTGAATACAGGCATATATGGACCTACAGAATATACACTCTGCCAGTGAAATGAAAATATCACCCATAAAAAAAAAAAATAAAAAATGTGTATATATGGACCATTTGAATACATACTCTGTCAGGGAATTGGGGACATCTGTCTCTATAACATAAAAAGGGTTAAATCTGCTGTGCAGGGAAATACATTTTTATAAACTGTTAAAATAACACTTATGGAAAAAACATTCTGTCAGTTGTATGCTGTTTGAGGTAGCGCATAGAGCTCTGTCCGACAGGATACAATAGATTGAATACAGATGTATATTGACCTGTTAAATACACACCCTGACATTGAAATGAAGAATCTATGCACCAGAGAGAGGGTTGAAATTATTAGGTGTTGGCAGGTTCATTAGCAATTATAAAACAAAATTTGGCTTGTTGTGTGTTGTTGGGCGGAGGTCATGGAGCTCTGCCGGACAGGACACAATAGATTGAATATAGGTTTATATGGACATATTGAATATACACTCTGCCAGTGAAATGAAAATATCACTCATGAAAAAACACTCTGCCCGATGTACCCTGTGTGGCAGGATACAATAGATTGAATCCAGGTATATATTTACCTATTGAATGCATACTCAGACAGTGAAATGAGAACATCTGTTGTGTCAGTGAGAATGTTAAAATTATTTTGGGTTCTCAGGTTGATGACCAGTAAACAGTGTTTATAGTTGTTGCAGGATGGAGGATTTAATTATGAAAAAAAGCATTTTGTCCAGGGTGTCCTGTTTGGCAGAGCCCACTGGGCTTCGTTTGAGAATTAAGATTGACTGAATATGGGTATATATTGACCAATTAAATACACACTCTGCCGGTGAAATGGAAATAGTGCTTTTGAAAAAATCTGTCTGTGTATCTTGATTGGCAGAGCTCATAGAGCTGATGGATCCTTTGCACATACACTCTGCCAGTGAAATGAAAAATAGCACGTGTAAAAAAAGAGAAGTTCTCTGTTTGTTGTATACTGATTGACAGAGCTCATGGAGCTCAACCTGACAGGGTACAGCTGATTGATTACAGGTATATACTGACCGCCAGGTGCTAGTCCCTTATTACAGCCTATAGTCTGTATAACACAAAGGGTTAAATTGTATAAACTTAAAATAACATTTATAAAAAAAACGTTCTGTCTGGTGTATCCTGTCTGTGTATAACACAAAGAGTTAAATTGTATAAACTTAAAATAACATTTATAAAAAAAACCATTCTGTCTGGTGTATCCTGTCTGTGTATAACACAAAGGGTTAAATTGTATAAACTTAAAATAACATTTATAAAAAAAAAACATTCTGTCTGGTGTATCCTGTCTGTGTATAACACAAAGAGTTAAATTGTATAAACTTAAAATAACATTTATAAAAAAAACAAAAACATTCTGTCTGGTGTATCCTGTTTGACAGAGCTCATGGAGCGCTGTCGAGCAGTATACAATAGATTGAATGTAGGTATATATTATCTATTGAATATACACCCAGTCATTGAAATGATAAAATGAATAATCAGTTTACCAGATAGTGTGTTGAAAGTTTCTGTTGCCAGGTGGTAGACCTGCTTTATGATTTAGAACCTGCATAACAACTATTCCAGTGAAATGGAAAATAGTACTTTTGAAAAAAATTGTCTGTTGGATCTTGATTGGCAGCGCTCATGGAGCTCACGGACCTTTTGCACATACACTCTGCCAGTGAAAGTGCTGAAGTTATTATCTGTTGCCAGGTGGTTGTTCAGTATTATAGCCTATAGGCTGTATAACATAAAGGGTTAAATTTTATAAACTTAAAATAATATTTGTGAAAATAACATTCTGTCTGGTGTATCCCGTTGGACAGGGCTCATAGAGCTCTGTCGAGCATTATACAATAGATTGAATGCAGGTATATATTACCTATTAAATATACACCCAGTCATTGAAATGATTCAATGAATAATGAGTTTACCAGGGCGAGTGTTGAAATTATCTGCTGCCAGATGGTTGACCTGTTATTATGGTTTACAGCATGTACAACATAGGAAATTGTCAAATCTGCTGTCCTGTGAAATTTATTTTTATAAAGTTTTAAAATAGAAGGTTGAAATTATTTTGTGTTGTCAGGTTGTAGACCAGTAACATAGTTTACAGTTGGGGTTGGGTGGGAGGGATTAAATTAGTGTGTTAACATAGCACTAATGAAAAACATTTTGTCTCATGTGTCTGGTATGGCAGAGCCCGTGGCACATGAAGGATTCGGTTGACCTGTGGAATTTGAACAGCGGGAACATAACACCAATAAATGAAGAGTAATTATGTTGTATCTATTTGCCAGTTAGCTACGCATCAATGTTTCAGCTCGTGCTTTTCATTTCACTGAGTGGTTGTGTCGATGCTTAACTTGAAGGATATTGACAATGCGATCGAACCTCTTTTTTCGAAATAATAATGGAGCTCAGCCTGACAGGGTACAGCTGATTGATTACAGGTATATACTGACTGCCAGGTGCTAGTCCCTTATTACAGCCTATAGTCTGTATAACACAAAGGGGTAAATTGTATAAACTTAAAATAACATTTATAAAAAAAACCATTCTGTCTGGTGTATCCTGTCTGTGTATAACACAAAGGGTTAAATTGTATAAACTTAAAATAACATTTATAAAAAAAACATTCTGTCTGGTGTATCCTGTCTGTGTATAACACAAAGAGTTAAATTGTATAAACTTAAAATAACATTTATAAAAAAAAACATTCTGTCTGGTGTATCCTGTCTGTGTATAACACAAAGGGTTAAATTGTATAAACTTAAAATAACATTTATAAAAAACCCATTCTGTCTGGTGTATCCTGTCTGTGTATAACACAAAGGGTTAAATTGTATAAACTTAAAATAAACATTCTGTCTGGTGTATCCTGTTTGACAGAGCTCATGGAGCGCTGTCGAGCAGTATACAATAGATTGAATGTAGGTATATATTATCTATTGAATATGCACCCAGTCACTGAAATGATAAAATGAATAATCAGTTTACCAGATAGTGTGTTGAAATTTTCTGTTGCCAGGTGGTAGACCTGCTTTATGATTTACAACCTGTATAACAACTATTCCAGTGAAATGGAAAATAGTACTTTTGAAAAAAAATAATTGTCTGTTGGATCTTGATTGGCAGAGCTCATGGAGCTCACGGACCTTTTGCACATACACTCTGCCAGTGAAAGTGCTGAAGTTATTATCTGTTGCCAGGTGGTTGTTCAGTATTATAGCCTATAGGCTGTATAACATAAAGGGTTAAATTTTATAAACTTAAAATAATATTTGTGAAAATAACATTCTGTCTGGTGTATCCTGTTTGACAGAGCTCATAGACTTCTGACGAACATTATACAATAGATTGAATGCAGGTATTTTTTACCTATTAAATATACACCCAGTCATTGAAATGATGAAATGAACAACGAGTTTACCAGTGAGAGTGTTGAAATTATCTGCTGCCAGATGGTAGACCTGTTATTATGGTTTACAGCATGTACATCATAGGAAAGGGTCAAATCTGCTGTCCTGTGAAATTTATTTTTATAAAGTTTTAAAATAGAAGGTTGAAATTATTTTGTGTTGTCAGGTTGTAGACCAGTAACATAGTTTACAGTTGGGGTTGGGTGGGAGGGATTAAATTAGTGTGTTAACATAGCACTAATGAAAAACATTTTGTCTCATGTGTCTGGTATGGCAGAGCCCGTGGCACATGAAGGATTCGGTTGACCTGTGGAGTTTGAACAGCGGGAATTTAACACCAATAAATGAAGAATAATTATGTTGTATCTATTTGCCAGTTAGCTTCGCATCAATGGTTCAGCTCGTGCTTTTCATTTCGCAGAGTGGTTGTGTCGATGCTTAACTTGAAGGTTATTGACAATGCGATACAACTTCTTTTTTCGAAATAATAATTTTTGTGCAGGAAAAACTCAGTAGCCGTTTGGCTATGTTGTTTTTGATGGCGCTTATTCTCAGCTCAGTTGAAGAGAGCACGGATTAGACATAGCAACAGAGAAAAGTGACCTTTAGCACTAGTAAATAATAAAAAAAAAAATCAGGTCGACCGATTTCTTTTAAGAGGCACCTAATCTCCACTGCCGTCTTGGGGGTACGGTGGCACCGTGTGCTGGGGCATACTGTCCGTCGATGGGGCACATGCCCTTAACCGCTACTAGCCGCTGGGTTAGTAGGTTGATGAGTCAAGCAGATGCTCGGCGCTGCTCGGTTGGTCTTTTCTTCCCTTCGTAAATTTGCTCGTCAGGATATGACCCGGACTGCTGAAGGTGTCGAAAACACACAAAAAAAAATAAATATAAATAACCGGCACAAATAAATCTAGCAAACAAAGATTAGCTTATGCACATAAGTATTTCCACATAATTTCCATTTGACAACCATAGTCCATTTTCACTCTATGTCAATCATGCTTTTGTATATTATAATTTCTGTTTGAAAACCATAATAAGCACATATTTATTTGTATACTTGGACGGGGAACAGGCATGCACAGTTGTTTTGTTTTGTATTGTTCTTGTGAATGGAGACGCAACTAAGTGCAGAACACTTCCGGAGACTGAATGCGAACGATCATCTCACCCAAAAGATAATATTGATATTTACCTCAATGGCGATTGATATTGATGCATATCGTGAGAGGATCGGTCGTTTCCGGTCGGGAGGGGTTTGTGTGCCAAATCAATAGGTCGGCAAGGTTTGAAAAAATGATGACGTGCAGTTTTGGACAGCTAGGATTTGTGTTGATGATTTATTTAATTTTACTCCTGGATGGCGATGTCGAACTCAATTCAGGAGTAGTAAATCCTGTCTCTATTGTTCATGAGAGGGCTACGTAATAAAGTTGACCTTATTAATGCCGAACTAGGTGAATTTGATGTTATTGCCCTGACAAAAACCTTTCTCTCACCTGAAGTACCTATGACTCATGTTGCAATTCCTGGTTTCCATTTTCCCCCTATTCGACATGACCGTGATAACGGTCCGGGAGGCGGTATAGTTGTCTACATTAAAACTGGTATAATCTTTAAACCACGTAGGGATCTAAATGTCCCAGGATTAGAGGCAATATGGGCTGAAATACGCAGCAGTAACCAGAAATATTTGTTGGGAGTTTTTTATCGTCACCCGTCAGCAAACAATTTTCACTGGCAATTGATCAATGAGTCCATAGGGGCAGCAAGAAGCGATCAAGCATTTAAGTGTGTTATTGTAGGAGATTTTAATAGTAATTGCTTACCAACTACTCATCCAAAAATAAGAAATTTAGAAAATATTCATGGTATGGTTCAAATCGTGAAATTCCCAACCCGAAATACTGAGCATCACAGTAGCTTGATTGATCTCGTTTTAACATCCTGCCCCAATATTGTCTCTAAATGTGAAAATATCCCTCCATTTTGTAGTGATCATCATGCTGTTACGGTTCAATTAAGAGTTAACTAAACTTCGCCCAAAACTTATAGCCGCTTGATTTGGAAGTATGATAATATGGATGTCATCGGAATTCGTTTGGCCCTGTTAAATTCTGAATGGAATTCTATTTTCGATTGTGAAAATGTAAATAACGTGGCCGAACGCGTTATCAACCATATAATGAATGTTAGTCAACAGTTTATTCCACATAAAACCGTCCATGTTAGGATAAAGGACAAACCCTGGATGACTGCGGCAACTAGACGACATATGAGAGTTCGAAATAAAGCGCACAGAAAAGCCAAACTAACCAACAGCCCAAATGACTGGAGAGCTTTTAGGCAAGTTCGAAATGAGACAATCTCTTGCGTTCGAGCTACTAAAAACGAATATGACAACCGAATGGACGCATCAGTCAGCACTTGTGACTTCAGCTCCAAAAACTGGTGGAAAATTCTAAAAAAATTTTCGAAACAGCAATGCACTGCGAGTCATATATTTCCACCACTCCTCGAAGGAAATGAAGTTATAAGTGATCCCAAGGTAATAGCTGACACGTTAAACAAATATTTTGTTAGTCAAAGTAACACTGTGACCGATAAGGAACTACCCCAAATCCCCTTTACTGAGCATCAATTAAACACCGTTGATACCAGCCCAACCGAAGTGGAAAATCTGTTTTTAAATCTTGATACCACAAAGGCTAGTGGCCCTGACAAAATCAGTAATATTAGCTTAAAAACATTTTCGGCACAATTAGCAACACCTTTTAGTATGTTGTTCAATTTGTCCTTGCTTCAAGGTAAATTTCCGGCTGTTTGGAAGCATGCTAATGTCATTCCAATCCATAAAAAGTCTTCCATAAATCTAAAGGAAAATTATCGACCCGTGTCTTTAACTAGTAGTGTAAGTAAAGTGTTTGAGAAAATAATATTTAAACGTGTTTTTAATTTTTTGTGGATAATAAACTGTTGACTGACGTGCTGTCGGGCTTTGTAGCGGGTGATAGCACCGTTTGCCAACTAATTGACTTAGATCACAATATAAGAATGGCGTTGGACGAAAATAAGGAAATTCGATTTGTATTCTGTTGTATAAGTAAGGCTTTTGATAGAGTGTGGCATACCGGACTTATCTACAAACTTAATGCCACGGGAATAAGGGGTCGCTTATTATCCTGGTTTGAGGATTATCTAAAGGGTCGAAGTCAGGTACTTGTTGTCAATGGGCAAAATTCAAGAAATGAAGTAATCCAGGCAGTGGTTCCACAGGGATCAGTGCTAGGTCCCCCCTCCTGTTTAATATTTATATAAACGACATTATTGAAAACATTCAGTCAAATATCCGTTTATACGCCGACGACACGTCATTGTCGCTAATAGTAGGATACCCATATATGGCAAGAAGGATTATGAATTCGGATCTTGCAAAAATCGGGGAGTGGTCCTAAAATTGGCAGGTAAAAAATTTTAGTCCTGAAAAAGCGGTTGCCTTAAGCATTTCACGGAAAACTAATCCAAATCCCAAACCCCAACTATTTTTACTGGATAAAGCTATAAACGAAGTAACCCACCATAAGCACTTGGGGATTACTTTTCAAGGTACAGGTTCATGGGATATACATATTGATAGTATAGTAAACAAGATTAGTCCAATGAACAATTGTTTTCGAAGCTTAAAATATAGAATATCGCGTGCATCACTAATTGCATTGTATAACCACTTTATACTTCCGTTATTTGACTATGCTGATGTTATATGGGATAACTGTACAGAGGAGAAAGCAAACATTTTAGAAAATCTCCAATTAGATACCTTACGTACAATTTGTGGTGCACCTCGCGGTACTAGCCATGAACTTCTTTCTGTACAGAGAAACTGGTTTTGTCTCCCTGAAAACACGCCGAATCCGACATAAATTAACATTCTGCTTCAAAATGATAAATGGATTAGCACCAAATTACTGAACGCGACAGATCCCCCGAACAGTTGCTCAAAGGTCTGCATATTCTCTTAGAAACGATGAACAACTATGCACTATATTTTGTAGAACAAAAGATTTTTCAGATTCATTTTTACCATCGACAATTGGGCTATGGAACGAACTGGATTCTGAATTACGCAAATGTATAACCGTAAAAGCTTTCAAGTATATGATAAAACGTGACGACCGTACAGTCCCCAAGTATTACATTTCGGGCTCCAGAGCAGGTCAAATTCTCCACGCGAAAACACGCATGGGGTGTAGTAATCTTAATGTTCATAAATTTGACAGATTTATTGTGGATGATCCAAAATGTGATTGTGATTTCGGGTATGAAAGCACGGAACACTATATCTTTACTTGCCCTCTCTTCATGATCCAGAGACAGACCTTTTTAAACCAACTAAACAATGTAAATGTATCCCTAAACACTCTTCTCTTTGGCGATCCCCAATATTCAGATGAGGCTAATAGTGAGCTTTTTTGGCTTTCCAGCAATATATAGTCGACACTGGGAGATTCGATAGTCGCTGGGAGTTAGAGTGAGCAACTGCTCACACATCCCACTAGATACTACTGAATCCGTCAGTCCCACTTATCTTTTTGTACATGGTGACCTTCCCTACGTAACAGGCTGTCTAAAATAGGAATAATAGGCATGTTTACTTGTTCGAAAATCTTGCCAGACCCAATTGTGCCCACCAATCACTCTATAAACAAGTTGCAGCCAGTTTCTGTCCAGAAATACAATTTATCAAGAAGTTGAGTTTCACACACTTGCTATTATTGTATGACAAGTTTAGAGTTCAATGATTTGTAATATTATCTTAGTCAAAGTGTAACTCCTCACCAGCACCAGCACCTGCACCCGTTTGAATGTTTTTGTATCAGAATTGAATATTGTTGTAAGGGGGAGGCGTTTAAATAGGCTTGGCCTGTTCGCCAAACCCTATTTCATATCTGAAGGAAATAAAATTACTGTTTAAAAAAAAACAAAAAAAAACAAAAACAAAAAAAAACGTTTATTAAAAACAAAGCTTGGGGGGGGGGGGGAGGAGGATGTTCGAAGTGCCATGTAGTTATACGTAATATTATGGATCCATGCTGATTAATATATATTTATATATTTATATTACAGTGGAACCCTGTTAACCCTTTACCTAACATGAAAAGCAGACCACACTTGCAAAAAAAGTGTTGAATAACTACGAGCTCGTTCCAACGAGGGTTCATAACCTATGTTTTTGAGACAAAAAATGAAAAAATAATGAAAATTAATTGGCGATTTTTGAGAATAGCGCTGGGCGGTTTTGTCCGCTAAGTTGGCTAAAGGGTTAATTGAATAGTCACATTATCACTGAAAATAACTCAGTTAACAGGATTATTCAGTTAACAAACATTTGGTCACCTTTCTGTATTTTAGAGATAAACTGAGTATTTATTCTATTACATCTTGTTTTACAGAGCTCATGGTCCTCTTTCAAACAAGATATAATAAATTAAATACCTTTATTGGATGTACTGATGCCAACTAGTTCAATGAAGAAGGGGGTTCAGTAACTGCCAGTGTTACTTCTCAATATATTACATTTGTTTTTATTCGCTTAACAGCAGTTCATTCTATGACCCAGTGGCCGAATTCAAATAGCCAGTCAAATTTCCACTTAAGGTATGGTAAATGGTTTTGAGTCTGAAAGTTATATTCAGTTAAAAGGGTTTATTCATTGAGAGATAATCAAATAAGTGGGTTCCACTGTATAATTGATGAAACAATACAAAAATTGTGGGTAGTGAAATGAATGCGAATTTGTCTAAAAATCTATAAAATTGGTAGGGGGGAATATGTCCGGGGGGGGGGGGGATATTTGTCAAGCCTGCCATAGTGTCTGTGTGTGTGTGTGTGTGTGTGGGGGGGGGGGGGGGGGGGGTGTACATACTGAAGGTATAAGAAAGGCTTTGGTGTCTGAAAATTATATTCAGTTAACAGACTAAAGCTTAATTAATATTAAACTTTACGGTAATGAAAAGAATGTGATTGCTTTTTTTCAATTTAAAAATCAATACAATTTGCAGGGAACATGTCCAGTGGGGAAATGTCCAGCGTGACATGGGAGGCGAGATGTATGTGTGTGTGTGGGGGGGGGGGGGGGTAGAGAAATATTGTGTGTGTGTGTGGGGTCGGGGGGGGTGTGGCTAATTCGAAGATGGAAATAGTTACAACTTACAAGTGCAGTGCGATATTGGAAGTCGTTAATCAGAACTTGGGGTGTTTTACTACACATCATTACATGTACATGTAGGTCTCCGTTTGTTATTAACGTGGAGTAGGGCCTATACTGTGGGCGAGGAATGGGGGAAGGGGTTGACATTTTATAGCCTATCTTGCCAAAAGTATTACTAATATACGTAACTCTCGACCACTGGTAATCAATAATCTAAAATTCTCTGGAATTGACAGGGTTCAATGCATTTCAAATGGGTAAGTGGTTTTGTCTGGTAATTCGACGGCGACACTTAGGCCTACACACCGTGAGATTGTTGACGTTCACTATACACGATTTAACCCTTTACCCAGCGCAGACGATATCAAAATTTATTATTTTAAAAGTCATTTCTTCAAATTTTTCAAAAAATTTCAACAAAACCATATCATGTGACCCCTCGTTGGAACGAGCTCGTTCCAACGAGTGGTCACATGATATGGTTTTGTTGATTTTTTTGGAAAAATAGAATTTTTTCAACTGCTGAATTTGCATATTACCCGGGCGGATGCGGCCGATTCGTTGGGTAAAGGGTTAAAAATAAAAACGCTTGTAAAATATATACATATATTGTTTTCGAAGTTCGCTCCTCGACAAACAAACCTGAAATGCTTTGGTCTATCAATTATCACTTCATTTTGTCCTATATGTTCATATGTGCAATCCGCTGTTCACGTGCTTGCATTCGTGTTTATGTTTATAGATTTTCAGGGATGAGGGGGGTGGGAGGGGGGCGTCCAATGACTTCGCGGCGATGATTTCTGATATGGTCTTTTTTATTACTGAGATGCTATTCTAGTTATTTGCTTTCCTTTGAAGCGTGTGGCAAACTCAGTTAAATACTACAAATAGCCTCGCCGGGATTCGAACACCTGCCGAAAGAGTTTTCTTCGGTATCATCCCAACAAGACGATCCCAACAAGACGAATCCCAACAAGACTAAATTTCTTTTCTCATCAAATATGGGGAAATGTACTTGAAAAGGAACGTGCACATTACAATGTATGCTATTTGAAGTATTTCAGAGTTTTATTTGATGCATGCGTCTGGGAGTTTTGTTGATAAAAGAGATACCCCCCCCCCCCCAACCCCCACAAAAAAAGCTGTAGCAAATAGCGTCTTGTAACGTCTTGGTTGTCAAAATTTTGTTCACATATTATTGCATTGCTACAATTAATGGGAAAGTGCCTATAGGCACTCTTCCATTAATTGTAACAGGGCAAATCCACCCGGACTTTATAATGTCACCTTAAAAATTAATTGAAGTACATTCACAGAATATGAAGCCTTTTAGCTCTGGAACCCGCACTTCAGGATAAAGCCCCAAAATGGGCTTCCCGCACTCAATCAGTTAAATGAAATCTCTTTGTCCAAAGGTAAGCCGTGTTAGCAGTTTATGATGGAAAACCTCAAACTAAATGGGTTATATGGTAATTTTAATTGGGATTCGTCTTGTTGTGATGACCATTTCGACATTCGTCTTGTTGAAAATAAACCCCTTCTTCGGCACCAACTGCCTTGAGAATCCACAATGAATAATGTACACGACTCGATCGCCAAGAGAATCCTACGGGAACTGAGTGGTGAACATAGGTCACTATGGTTTGGCTAAAGGCTGTGGTGAAGGAAACTCTTTCGGAATGTGTCATAACCCCGGCAAGGCTATCTGCAACATAATCCGCATTCTTTCTCACTTCCACAGCACTCGGGAGATGTGCAAAAGATGAGGATGACAAGCATTCAGACGCCTTAAGCGCATCACGAATATGGAGGGCTTAGGTTGAAGAAAAGCCTAGAGGTGGTGTTCATTTCAGATTGGAGCAGCTGGGGTATATTTTCCTTAGACTTTCCCGGGAGAGGCTCGGGGCTGAGGCTAACCCGAGGAAATGTTTTTGAAATAAGCTCAAAATGGCACTATTTGCAGTACTATTTGGAGAAATTTTGAAACTTGAAACAATATCAATTTTCACGAAGCGTGGTACGTCCTCGGGAATTTCAATAGATGCATATCATAGAGTTCCGACATTGTTTTGGGGGGTTTCTTTTGGCGGGGGGTGGGGTGGGGGGGGGGTGATATTCTGTGGCATTCAATCACTGATTAACATTTCTCCGTATAGATTTAATTATTCAGTTGTTTTCCCGCGGCTACTTCCACTGTGGCGAACGCTGAACAATTTTCATTTTGTTCATTATTACTGAAATTCTGACTAAATTGCTTAATTAGCGGACATTTTCACCTGATTGAGAATGGTAAATATTCCCCCCGTGTATATTTTTTATCCGTTTCGTGCGTTGACCAAATATAAACAGGTAATCGGAGCTGTTATTCTGAAAAGGGAGACACAATATTACTTGTTACCTTTTAACAATGTTGGTACTTCACCTGGGATTTCCCGAAGGAGGCTTTTTCGTGACTCGCGCGAGACAAATGAATGATTTCAGTAATTCTTATCACTACTGGATAATATCTAATGGACGACAAAACTTTTAATTATTGGACATGACCACAGATAATTGGGAACCCATTCAATACAAATAAGTTCGTTTACATCGGTATTCCACGTTAGAGCATAAAATATATTTGTTGATGAAACGATCACACACACCACGGTGATACATCACAACTCTTAACAGCGCAGCATTTAGTCTTATGAAACAGAAATTAAATATGAAGGTGAGTGTTCTTAGTTAAAGTTTAGTGGTCTATTATGTTTCGTATATAAATATTATTGTTTTATTATTGTGAAAATGCACCCTCGCAAATATTGATAGTGGGAATGCGGGGGGGGGGGGGGGGGGGGGGGGTAACTCATCTTTGATCGACATGGATTTGTCTAACGTAAATATACCTACATTTGTTGACAAACTATTTAGATGACAGGTCAGTAATCACCGTAATTACACACGACAATCTACAATGTCGTTGAAACAGCAAAGACATACTCCAATGAGTTTTACCATTCCATTGCCGATTGTCGTTGCTAATTTTTGTGCTCATCCGAAATTTTTTATTGTTTTTTTTTAGTGGGGGGGGGGGGGGGGGCGGGGGCGGGGGTAATAAAACTTTCGACAGCCAGAGTTACCATTACGGGTGGAGGAAGCCGGAGTACCCGGAGAGAACTACCGAACAGTGTCCAGCGACTGTCAAGCTACACAATCGGGTTATCATTGGTTGAAGACAAGTGCACCATCGACGTACTGTACACCTTAGTACACAACGGCTCCGTACCGTGCTCGCACTTGGGCAATCGGGATTAAGGGGCTTCTCCAAGGCCGGGATCAAACCGTGGACTTTTCGCTTGGAAGTTCAATGCCGTGACCACTGAGCCACCGACTTGCACAGCACCAAGCTGGCAACCTCCTGTGACAGTATTGTGCGTTTGCGGAGGTCTTTGAACACGTAACTATTAGGAATTATTATGACTCACGTCTGTAACATCAGCCGTGATTGGTTAATTTGACACCTTCTAAAAGTCATAGTACTGGAGTGTGGGGGCAAAACACGCTACTATCGAAACGTTCCTCCCCGGAGACAAGAGAACACAGAAAATGTAAGCTCCACTTCCATTGATCAGCGTTGATTACGCACGTTCTGATTGGAATTTCTCAACACCAAACGCTAGCGCCGTGTCTGTTTAACTTTTTTTCGTCACCGATAGACACAAACTTACCGACAAATATGTCATCTTCAGTGAGTGTGTTTTCAATTTTAACTGCAAACAATGAATTTAAAAGAATCAGAAATATTAAAAACTCACGTGTTGTTCACCACTTCAGTGAATCCTGAATATGAGTTATGACTTTAATCAATTATATTTTCACAAGTTTAGTACTCCTCGACCTCACTGAGCCTCCGCCTTAAGTTTAAAATACATTGTTTTACTCCACTTAATTCTAACAACTGTCGTCGTCCAAGAAACATGAATTTATATTCCATTAATTTATACCACTTATCACACAAGCATTACTAATGAATTATATAACATGAACAGCATGATGCAGTTGTAAACACTGGCATTTGGATTTCGGTGATATAGAAACTCCCAAAGCGACGGCACTTGTGACAAGTCATTTTCGAATTTGGTGATCTGGAAACTCCTAAAGAGACGTCATTCGTTCGAAATGACGTCGTGTTTTTGGATTCGACTACATTGTTAGTACAAGATTCATGGCATGTTGCAGTTAACGCTTAACAATGAAAGCTATTTTTTGTTCGGCATAATAAAATAATTGGAACGTTTCTTTTCATGTTCTATCGGTCGATAGTACCTGAGTTTGTGTGATTTCTGAAATAAAACCTTCAGCAGCTTTGCTGCTTCAGGTTTTATTTCAGAAATCACACAAACTCAGGTACTATCGACCGATAGGACATGAAAAAAAAAACGTTCTAATATCATAATAATACTCTGCCCTACTATTGTCCAATGAGGCAAAGAATTAAGTGGTCAGAGCAATAACGTAGGAAATGTTTCCCTACTTGCGCAGTGACAAATACATTAGTTTTGTGAATGGTATTTCAGTAAGTTGGAAGCGCGGTGGCTCAGTGGTTACGGCATTGAACTTCAAACCGAGAGGTCCACGATTCGATCCCCACCAGGGGTAACTGCATTCTGTCCTTGGCCAATGCACTTAATCCCGATTACCCACGTGGGGGCACGGTGGCGCTGTGTACTAGGGCGTACTGCACGTTGATGGTGCACCCTGTTTGTGTGGGGTTAGTACGTTGGGGAGTCTGAAAGGTACTCGGTGATTCTTCGCCTTCCTCCACCAGTAAAACTGTCCGACACGAGGTGGCCCAGGATGTAGAAAGTGTCGTTAAACACCAATAAATAAATAAATTTCGGTAAGTTGCGCTGAAACTCGATAATAAATAAAGTACCAAATTGGGCTGATTTTTATCATGTTTTTAGCTGTTCTTATTAATCTTTATTAATCTTTTGATACTGATAATTACAGAAATAATGGCGGTTTTCCTCTGGGGAATACTCATTATTGCTGTAATTGTCATATTCGCATAGTTCACCCCTTCTTTAGGGTGCCCGGTGGCCCATTAGTTAAAGCATTGTATTTGAGATCGAAAGGTTGACTGTTCGATCCGGAACCCCGTAATGTGGTTTATGTCCATGCGCAAGATGTTTCATCCCGACTGCGTATACAGGGCACGGGAGTGCTGTGTACTAAGGCGTAGGGTCTGGCGATGGTCCACCTTCCTTAGTCCGATGATAACCCTACCTGTATCTGGTTAGTAAGCATCCCAGACTTATATGGTCATTAAAATCAACTTTCGATAAAGTTATCACCCTTCAAATTATTAGACGGGCGAGTAAGATCCAATTGAGAAGCAAGTAATTGTTTAGAAAACACCTATGGCATCAGTAGAAAATAAAGCTAAGTTTCCTTTAGTGTTACTTCTAACAAACGAAAACAACAGACAGATTTGAGAGCTGTGTGTTGTTTCCGTTTATTAAAAGTTTCAAAATGAAACTTGGATTTTTATCCAAGCTAGTAAGAAGCAATTACTTTACAAATAATCTGTCATTAAGAATAACTATCAGTATTACATCTAACAACACTAAGTAAGTGTCCCTTTTAACTCTTTGTTCAGCGAATGTGTTTTTAAAGTAATTTGTAAGTTTTTATTCTTCCGGAGAAAAAAAAAATAGCAAATCTCACCTCCTAGACCTCTACAGTAATGAAAAGGACAGTGTCTGTATTATATGTTACAGTTAAAACTAGAAGTACAGTTAAAACTAGAAGTCCTTCATGAAATGCGCACAAATCAGTAGCAGCACGTGGATCTGCGCGTTAATCTACGCGTTATTACAATAGTAAGGCTATCAAATTCTGTACACATGGTCTGTGCACAAGCAATGTTTCAGCCAATGGACCTCCGGGTAACCCATTGGCAGAAACATTGCCTGTGTAAAGGTTTTTCGAACCGCATCATCAAGTCATGCTAATTCGTTCCGACTGTGATGCCTCGAGTCTCGATTGTGGTACTTGTGTTCATATATCTGAACAATTTTCTATATACCGGTATACCGCGGTATTTTTTGAATACCGATACCGGTATTTCGTTTTGAATGTCGTGCAGCAAACTACCTTCCATCAAACATTCATACGTTTCACACAACGCGCATATAAATCAGAGACAGTAGAGAAAGTACCAGCCAAGGAGACCGTGGACGCAGAATACAGCATTGTTGTTCGCGGTGAAAATAGCACGCCACATACGCAAACATCATGAGGTGCGACAACGAGCTCGGTAGGAAGCGTGACAAGAAGGATAGAAGGGCGGGTTGATATGATTATTTGAAATTTAAGAAGGAAAACCTCATAATCCACACACTTTGCAACATCCAATCTCCCTCGATAGGCTGATGAATGACCCCCAACATTCCAAAACTACACACCAGTAGAGCTCTTTCCTTTAGTGACCGCTTTGGAAATAATGCTGCTCCCATACAAACTTTGCTGTTTGTGCTCTTGTCTTCTCTCAAAATAAGCGCTATGATATCCCCCTTTCTCTAACTCACCACATAATAGAATGAAGTTTCCCACCGATGTCTTACTTCTGCTGATTGGTCTCCCTTGCCGAATCTCTACTGGATTAGGAGCGTTGTATCGGCCTGTTAGCTAATCACAAACTCAGCAAAGTTACGCTTGCTCCAAACGTAACTGCATGAATCGCCTCGCGAAAGGAAATAACTCCCAACCGGTGGGGGGTCTGGACTTCTGTGATCGCCAAAGCACCTCTACCCCTCCATAGGCACCCAACCACAGATTAAGAACGTTTCACGTTACCTTTTCTGGATAACTCAACCCGCCTGCATAATTTGACATCACACAGTCAAAAATGGATCAAAGGAAGCTCTGGCGAGCCTTAGGTTTTTCCAAACCCTTCATTCATTGTCCGTTTTGTTGCTAACATAATGTTTCTTTTTGCTTTGTTTACGGTTCGAAGTCTTCCGATACCTAGACAGGAACGGTTAACATATACGGTAGGTGGGGTAGCCTAATTTGTAACAAGAATACATGAACAGATTCTATAGAAGGGGCATGTTTGTACAGGTTCTCGTATTGATAATTGTGTTAAAAGTTTACCTATAGTAAGTGAGCCTACTTACTTACCCACAATTTCCAAAAAATAAATAATTAATATACCTATTCATTCACAACCAAATTATAAAATTAAATTAAATTACCTGTCGTCTGTTGTAACATGAAACTACGATCTGATGCATTAGGTTTTGTATTAGGTTCGCGGTGCAACTTGGCAAGCTTATTCCACATCCATACTCCACAAATCAACAGAAGTTCAATTCATTTTCTGAATGAAGCGTGCGGAGATGAAGAGAGAAGAAACCCAACCATGATTTGTGGCTGACATTTGATTTTAAAGATTGTTGCTCTGATTATAAATCCTGCTAGTCGGTCGGGACTAGATCAAGCCACGAGAAGCTGGTGGGGGGGGGGGGGGGGGCTAGAAAGAGTTTATGCAGCTCGTTACTATTGCCTTTTCGTATCTTCTCTGTGTTTTCTGCATGTGTCTGTCTGTACCTGTAGCTGTTCTAGAGTCCATGTGCCAGCGAGTATGCAATTGTGGCGTGGTTTTGCAATATGTTTCTCAGAGTAATAATATTTTTATAGCATTAAAATCACACATTATTTTGTATGGCTGTACAAAATTGAAAAACGCCTTGTGGAAAAGTTACGTTTAACACCTGACTTGAAGGATTCTATGGGAAAATATTTCCTTTAGAAGGGCTTGAGGTAAATTCCGCAGATTTGATCCGGTGTGACAGGAATGGAAGTCCGTAGGAAAATTAGTCCCCCTGGACTATTATTCCGCGGAATTATAGTCCTAGGTCTAACATTTCTAGGAATAGTAGTCCGCCGGACTACTATTCCTAGAAATGTTAGACCTAGGACTATAATTCCGCGGAATAATAGTCCAGAGAGACTAACGTTCCTACGGACTTCCATTCCTGTCACACCGGCAACGAAAATGCCCATTCGCTGGCAAAACGTAATGACACGTGCAACAAACTTTTGGATGTGCAGTAGTTTTTGAAGAGTGGAGTTTGTAGAACCTCTGAGAAGAGAGTTGCCATAGCCAAGGCAAGTAAAAAAGGCGTGAACAAGCTGATCTGATGATTTGTGTCAATGAAGGATCGAGATTTCCTGATATTACGTTGATGAAAAAATAAACTCCGACAAATGGTCTTAAAATGTTCATCAGTGTCATATTTTCATTCACGAAATAGTCAAGATTACGCACACCACTGCTGGACACAATCATTAAATCTTGAATATTGGGGGACAATTTGGATATTTTAATGAGTTTGATGTGGTAGACCTATTTGTATCACTCCGTCTTTTCAGGTTCAGTTTGAGGAAATGTTCTGTTATTCACGCCTTGATGTCTGAAATGCAATGTTTAGTTTTATCGCGTACATGATATTCTATGTCATGAGTGGCACTAATATACAGCTGTCTATCATCCGAGTAAAAATGAAAACCAAGGCCATGACAATGGATAATTTCACCTGCGGGGAAAACATAAATATTGTTGTGTAATGAGCCTAACGCTGACCTTTGGGGACGCTGAACCAAAGTAAATAATATTAGACATATTACGGCATCTTTAAATTCTTTCGGGTTGCGCCACTCAACACAAACCTTCCACACACCGTAACCGCCAAAACCAGCCAGCGCTAGGCACAAAAATTGACACGCAAATGTCATCATTTTTACATTCACGGTTCACAAACTAGCTTATGACTTCTCATCGGAACGAGCTTGTTCCAATGAGGGGTCATAAGCTATGTTTTAAGGCAAACGATGAGAAGCATAAGTTGTTGAAGTTTTTTTGTCGTCAACTATTCATGTTGGAGAGATGGATTATATAGAGAGTAATCGCTTGACTGGACTGGTTACGTGAAATAATTCGTGAGAGGTGAGGGACGTTGTACAAACACGAGTGCGCGAATGCGCCCGAGTGTTTTACAATATAGTCCCACGCCTCGAATGAATTATTTCACGTAACCAGTCCAGTCAAGCGATTACTCTGTTTATTACTTTTCATTATTAACGATAATTATATTATTTAACCCTTTACCTAACGTAGCGGCCCAAACCGGCCAGCGCTATTCTGAAAAATCGCCAATTCATTTTCATTACTTTTTCATGTTTTGTCTTTAAAACATAGATTATGACCCCTCATTGGAACGAGCTCGTCGAGTTCGTTCCAATGAGAGGTCATAACCTATGTTTCTGAGACAAAAAATGAAAATAATAGTTATTCAAGAGTTTTATTTGCAAGTGTCGTCTGCTTCTCATATTAGGTAAAGGGTTAAAAAAACAAAAACAAAAAAAACAAAAAAAAAAAACACGAAGTCCCCATCACATGCACGGCAAAGCGTCTTCCTTTGCGCGCACGGATACATGACCCAATTGTTGATTGCATAATTCGCTTAAGTTGTCGTTTATAATCAAACTGGGAAATCCCAGCACTTTGTAGAGTAATAAATCGCTGCGACAGTCGGCGAGCAATTGTGATGGATGCTGCGATACATTTCATCAGCATTATATTTATTTATTTGGGTTCAATGACACTTTCAGCAGCCAGGGTCAAGGTAGTATACTGTGCATAATTTTCACAACATAACATATATTATGCCAATTTTAGGATTTACAATACAAGGCCTTTTGCACCAATGTATATGAAAAAGTACACTCAAAATTGATCGATAAAAATTATTGGAATATTTTATTTGCCATATAATTATATATTATACCCATATATGTAATTGTCTTGAATATGTGATCCTGGCAGAAATTAAACAATGATAAGTTCGATACAACAATAGATCTTGTAACATATTTTGACCCTTTACCTAAACTAATGGCCAAAACCGGCCAGCGCTATTCACAAAAATCGCCAATTAATTTTCATTTATTTTCCATTTTAGTCTCAAAAATATAGGTTTTGACCCCTCTTTGGAACGAGCTTGTTCCAAAGAGGAGTCATAACCTATGTTTTTGAGACAAAAAAAAAAAGAAAAAAAAAGTTATTCATGAATTTTGTTCGCATGTGTCGTCTGCTTTTCATGTCAGGTAAAGGGTTAAAACAACTTACCCCGGTTCATCGTACTCGCTGTGGCTAAGCGACAGGGGGTACAATGTAACAGGATACATGAAGTCGCCCAAATGTTTTTAAAATGGAACTCCAATTTTGTGGGGTGGTGCGTTCGCAACCACTGTACTTCCCCTGGCTATACACCTGTGTTGGCATATTCATCAGTCACATATCGAAAATTGCGCAGAGGCCATCATCTTATGGGACGAAACGGATGTTTCTAAACATAAACAGTTCTCATCAAATAAAAAATTCTTAACGCAATAGACAAACCTTCCGGGACTGCTCCCCTATCAGCGTGTTGTTTGGGTTTTTCTCTTTCTTGGCAGAGTAACCGCTATGATAACACCACCCCCTCCTTAGCTATCTTACTCCATCTTAAATGGTGTGTGGGCGTCAGGGAATTGGCTAACCACAACCCCACTAGGATGTTCTCGCTCAAAAAGACACTGCTATTGAATCTGTCCGAGAAAGTATAAAAAAAAAAACACAACGGATGGTGTGCTGGGCCTTTTGTGGCCGCTAATGCAAACATACCCCCTCCTACACTCGCATAGTCACCCAAGTCCAGATAGGGCACGCCTTAGCTGGATCACTCGACTCTCTTTGGCCCACTCGATCATTTCATTCAACAATTATCCATGTATTGCCTATATAACTCTTTCACCATGGTGGTATATTCCATGGCAGTTCAGACTTATCAACTAAAAGCGTCTTATGTTTGCTTGGTCAATGAGAGTTTTTTTACAACTCGATGAATAAGTTTCCTAACATATGAATGTTTTTGCTTTGTCCCGCTCATTTCTCAAATACTAAATTGTGTACGATGCCAACGGTGCAAGTAAACTGTAATTTCTGTAAACGGACTGTTTGTTGCTGTTGAGGTGGATGTTCATACGAGTTTCACCCTTTACCCAACGCAGACTCTATCAAAATTTATTTTTTAGATATCATTTTTTCAAATTTTTCAAAAAATTTCAACAAAACCATATCATGTGAACCCTCGTTGGAATCGTTCCAACGAGGGGTCACATGATATGGTTTTGTTGAAATATTTTGAAAAATAATATTTTTTTCAACTGCTGAATTTGCATATTACGCGGAGGGATGGGGCCGATTCGTTGGGTAAAGGGTTAACTCTTACACCCTAATACTATATTCCAGGGCAGTCCAGACCCATCGACTGGACGAGTCTTATGTTCGTTAGGTAGAGGAACAGCCCCAAGGCTCCATTGGTCTGCAACACAAATTCAAACCAATTATCTACTTTATGAATTAAGGTATTATCACGTCCACGGACCGGAAAAAGGCCTTTCGGGTTCAAAGGGATACCACATGTTTGTAAAAAAAAAGAACAACACGTATTTAAAACAGGTAACTCTGTTGGCGGTCAATGTATGAGAGAATTAAAGAGAATTGACGGAGTTTTCCAACGCTAACGTCTCGACAAGTGCAATCTTCAATGCTTCAGTAAGCAACTTAGTTACGGCAACATTGAGGCGTCATCTAGAATTATTTTTTAAATTATAGTTACGATTTATTCAATTGTAGTTACGGTTTATTAAATTGTAGTTTCGATTTACTAAATCGTAGTTACCATTGACGCCTCAACGCTGCTGCACTTAGGCTCTAAGAGAAAGAAATGTTTTTTCTTGAAGCCAATGCTGCTGACATACCTTTATGAAAATCATGCATAGAAAACAATAATTCAGCTATAGAAAACTTTGAAGTGGAGGCTGTAAGCGAGTCATTGGTCTCGGGCCGTGCTTCGAAAGTTGAAGAAATGCCTTTTGTTGTGAATCCGTTAGGGTAATACATAAGTAAGGAAAATCAGTTTCCTTTCAAATTACCAACTCTGATATTCCCTAAGGTTAATATTAATTGGTCAACCCAGTAATAATTAATATGGGCTCTTCCAATTGCTGCCATTTGACTGACATGGAAGATACCGCCAGTGTTGAAAGGGTTAATTGGTATCTTCAATACGTGTTTTTTTTTTATAAACCCTCCCTTCAAACATATTTGTCCCTATCCTTTCCATATAATAAGTATACTGACTGATTCAAGTTCAGTGCTGTGTTGTTTCTTTTCGATAGAAAATACCTAGCGATTGTTTTTGTATGACCCCCATCCACGACTTCCAAGAAATGTCTCTTGAAGGAAACAATAGTAGATTCGTAGCTGTACCATCTTGTAAAACAGACCAACAGAAACATTCGTCCTTTGTGCGAACAGCAACAGATTGGAACCACCTGCAGTCGATACTATAAAACTTTTCCAGTTGTATTTTCTAGAATTGTATTTTCTACTTAATAATATAACTGACTAAAATGAGTCAATAGCATTTTAAAAGATATGACAATTTGCCAGCTGGCAAATTGCCAGATCTTTGAAAATGCTGATGGTTCATTAAAATTCATAACTAGAAAATGGAATTATAGAAAATACAACTGTGTAGGTTTTATGGTATTTATTCCCGCTGGACGAAAAAGCTGCACAAGAGAGGACTTCAAATCTGTCCAAGCAGAGCATCAAGATAGACCAGCTCTCTCTTCTGTTATGTTTTAGTCCAGCAGGGACTCTATGGGATGACACAAATTTACCAAATCATACAGTGCGAAGAAAAATCGAACTTCAAGAGATTTGGGGAAGCTCTATCATAGGCCAGAGGAGACCGTGATCGGAATCCAGACAAGGCAATAGTTGCTGACACAACAGAAGGAAGCACCTTGGAAATGGTGGAGGGAAAGACAGTAACCAACAAAGAAAAACACAGAAATACTAATTACCGTGATGCTGAAGAAGCTTCCCTCTTAGTAACTATCGCACACTTCCACCAACCGAACCCTTTGTGCGAAACACTCACGCTACAGATATGAACAGGAGTAAATCATTGATTTGTGATGAACAATAATCACATGTACACTTACAGCATTTTTCTTATCCGAAAAGAGAGATACAAGGCGACAGAGCCTCGACCAAACCACGGGACAAAAAAACATTATGTGATAATACTCTGACCATCAGCTGTTTTGCCGCTGAGCTTTTGATGTTACAACCGCTAAAAATTCATGATCTGTGTTACACGTCATTAATTAGTCGTGTACGTTTATACATATTGAAGGCGCAATCAGATAGTGTTTTATCAGATGAATATATATTGGAAAATTATTGGTTTATATTGTACATGCTGGTAAACAGAATAAAATGTATTGAATGTTGAAAAGTGTTCTGTTATCTCGCGCACTGACTTTGTTTCACTATCTGGAACTCTTCCACGTTTGATCTGATATTTCACAAATAGCGTGGATCAACTGGACGCAAGAAATACAATACCGCGTTGCTATGGGACTAGGTCGATATACAATCTAAACACTTTATAGGATAGGTTAGAAGTTGGGAGCCAAATAGGACCCATATCGGAGATCGGAGCCATAGAACTATGGAATTGGAGCTTGGCACTGAAAGGCCTGACGGTTGTTCAGGGATTCAGGAGCCAAACCACATGAATCCAGCATCAATCACCAAATAGTCCCCACCAGTCCCCAATAGTCCTCGAACCAGCTCCCAGTCCCCAATCAGCCTCGATTAGTCCAAACATTCCCACATCAGTCCACAATGGCCCGTGTAAGACCTTATTTCGTACTACCAATAGCAAATACCCAACGCAGCCGATGGGTTGGTAGCCCTAGGGAGTGATCTTTGGCCAACTGAAGTATGGACATACCATACCATACCGAACCATACCATTCCATACCGGCTCCCCCAATATAACAGCGCATACCCTTGCATTCCAAACTACACACAACAACTACACGATGTAATAAAACATTTGGTAGGCTGATAGTACCGAGGGCTATCAGTAGACCGACAGGAGTACAGAGCACCCATATTATACTACTATATCAGTCCTGTACGAGAAGCCCGACACACCCTGACCCATACCACAAGATGTCGGATTGTACAGCGGACAAAAAACAGCGGCCAGGTTCCGCCCCACAGTTTTCCAGGCATTTCCTAAAATGACATGCCGTACACTCTCTTCAAATGCAAATATTCTGTAACTTAGTTATCTAACACATAACATGTATTACATTTTTCAAATCCACTAAAAAACATATAACACTATCAGACAAAGTAGAAATAAATAATCTGAATGTGGGTGAAATAAAATTGCATGAAAAAATGACGATAGCAGTCATTTTCAGCCACTCAGTAGCCTCAAAAACAGAATTTCCCCACTATCCACACTCACCTTACCCTGGAGCATATAACCCCCTAATTCTAAAATGTGAAAAAATAATTCCATGTTTCCGTCTCATTTTTTAGTTACATGCCTGGTAACCAACCCGTGTAAAATGGCATTTTAAAAAATAGCCGATTTTTCGAAGCCACTGTTTCCCATAATTCATCTGGTGATTTACCCCTATGCATCAGACTCCAACTTTAGGATCAAAACTTCAAATTCTCTTGTCCACCAAATAGCCTAATATAATCATATATCTGATACTAAAAATATATCTCCAATTTACATGGCATTAGTTTCAACATATGCTCTTTGTTTAGAATTTCACCTCTGTGCAATAGTGCGAAACTGTAGAGCGGAACCTCAGCGTTTCTATAACGTTGCGTGCACATCATGACGTCACCACGTCATTAGAATCGTCAAACGTTTCTCGGGGAAGACAATCAAGAAAAATCATCTTCTCCCTCAATTTCCCGTCACATCTCCATGCTGTATATCCAGATTCCTGTGTGTACGTATATCACTATAGGCGCTGTACCTATATCACTTGCCGGATCGGGCTGGATAGAGCCAAGGTTTCGCTCCGAAAAAGTCAGGGTGACAGGGTAAGATCGGGATACATGCTTTACTAATGTAGTTGTCTGAGGAATTGTGCAGCTCTCCCACCTGCCATCCTAGTGCCTGGGGCCATCAGACTAGCCTTAGTTTAAATTCCATCAGCGATCGGATATAGGGCCAATAACGAATGGGTATTCTCCCTCAAACCTCCAGGGCCCCCATTTGGAGAAGACCGTAGTGGCGCCGTCAACTTCAAACTTGGGGGGTGTGAAGAAGGCCAGCCCAGGCGGAAGGCAACGCTATGGTATACACCATGTTATACCACGACGCTGCCGAATGCCGCCGCTATAATGGCGATGATTGGCGACTCTTGACCTGAATAGCCTACAGTGACCCGAAGGTATGTGTATGTAAGAACTGTCTGGCTGATACATGTCATTTTCGGACAAACATGCCCAACCCCCACCCCACACCAAATATACTATAAGTCATTTACGGAACTGATTCCAAAAGTGCTTCGAGTATAACTGAGCTAGAAGTTGTAGGATAACAGTAAATGAGGCTAAATGTCGCCTCACCTCGAGGAGTCAACGATAGACCATTTTGGGGAAGACCTGGGTATCCAGTCAAGGCTATTTTGTTTGTTTTTAAAAATATATAATTCAAATTTTGTTCGTCAGGCTCGTTCTAATGATAGGTAATGAACTATGTTTTTGAGGGAAAACTCTTTTATTTTTTTTTCGTTGCTGAATAATTGTTTGGCACGTGTTTAGTAGAGGATTAAATGTGTTTCTCCGTCATATATAGTTTTCTTTCCCAGAATTTCCCATTGTCCAGCTCGACTGATATGACTTCAAACTTGGCTGATATGATGCCGATCTCACCCAAGCTAGATTTGTTTTGCTCGATGTGTTACCGGCCGCAAACCCATTTGGTTACACGGAAATCGTTCCCCGTTGTTCGACGAACGCAATGAGCGAAATTGGCGTTACCAGGCACAATAGAGTAGATAAGAGCTGAGGCTTTGTATGGTGAGGAATTAATGATGGCAATAAGAAAGGTGGATGAAGAGAAGAAGGAAGAGAGGTGTACAGAAAATGCAACGCAAACTAAGAATCAGATCGTAAACGGGGATTTGTCAATGTGGAAGAAGGGAATCAGCTACCTGGACGCCGTGGCTTCAACCGATTCGAAGCTGAGACGTTCGGATAACTGAACTAGGAAAAGAGGAAACTTTGGACTTCGTAAAAAGGATGAGACACAATAACACTGTCAGAAAACTGTAACAGGCCAGAGACCATTTTGTCATTATTTCAGTGGTAAATAAATAAAGAGCTTATTACTATGATGGTTTCATATCGACCGAGTTATCACCCCTCGAGAACTTAACCCTTTACCTAACATGAAAAGCAGACGACACATGCAAAAACAATTCTTGAATAACTATTTTTTTTCATTTTTTGTCTCAAAAACATAGGTTATGACCCCTCATTGGAACGAGCTCGACGAGCTCGTTCCAATGAGGGGTCATAACCTATGTTTTTGAGACAAAAAATGAAAAAAATAATGAAAAGTAATTGGCGATTTTTGAGAATAGCGCTGGCCGGTTTTGGCCGTTACGTTAGGTAAAGGGTTAACACCTGTCTTCGACCGTCTGTCTGAGGCTAATATAAAGTTTCCTCGGGCTAATATCTCTCTCGATATGACACTAACCATACAATAACATCTAATTTTCGTAAAATTATCCTATTCACGATGAATAAAAAAAGTTATAGAATATATAGAATAAAAATACTGCGTGTCGAACTAGTTTGTTTTTCTCGCCGGCCACACCAGTGTTCACACATGGGAGGGCCAGTGGTCCAACTGCACTAAAAAATTCGTTTCACACCAAAAATACAGCCTGTGGCATCAAAAATATACTTTTAGTAGGTTTGAAAGTCTTTAACATTTATTATTTCTGTGCGTTGTTTTCGATAGAATCGCTGTCTTACTACAGAGGGGACACAGAATTCACGTCTGACGAGTACATTACAGGTAGCAGGGGCGGCGGAACGATTTTCATATGGGGGGGGGGGGGGGGGGCGTGCGGGGGGGGGGGGAGCTGGATCGGGCGATGGATGGTCGTCGGTATGAAAATTTTAAATTTCATGGTCACAAAACCCCCCATTTCCATGCATCTGAGTGGATATTTTGAGATTTTTCAGAAGTATTTGAAAGATTTTACACTTTAAAAGACTTTGGTAAAGCATACAGGTGAGGTCTATTTATCGGCTTTGGTCGTAACGACCAAAGCTCATAAATAGACCTCACCTGTATGCTTTACCAGACGTTTACAGCAATTATACTGTCGGTGGGTTATCTTGTCTTGGGGTGGACTTGGTACTTGTATATCTGTATGATTATGCTCAACTTCAGTTAACCGATTTTTTAACAAACTGTATGCATTTTAGCGTTTGCTTCCACTTACTGCAAAAAATGATCCGAAATCCATCGAAACTGAACCAGTACGAGAGAAACATAACTGGCGAAAATGTGTGTGTGTGTGGGGGGGGGGGGGGGGGGCTCTGGATCCACCCCTTGTTTCACCAGTTATTTGTTGTGTTAAAATATATATGCAAACAAAAAAAAAACAGGGCCCGGCAAAAAAAAGTGAAGGGGCTGAAGCCCCCCTCACCCTCGGTTCCGCCGCCCCTTGGTAGCAAGTGAAATCATGGAGTCCTTATTATGAGTCAATTGAATGAACAGTTTATCCATTTAATTGATCCTTATTAAAACATTTCTTTGTTACTCAATCATTTTTATCTTGCCTATTTTTTTACAAGCCTTCTGGGAGATATTAAATTATTTGCTACTAGTTATATTTATTTATTTATTGGGATTTAATATAAGTTATCTCCGTCAACATGTTTGGTATATGGAGATTTAATACCTGATTCGGTTTTTAAACACCGAGGCGCAAGCGAGGTGTTTAAATGAGACATCCAGGTATTAAATCTCCATATACCAAACATGTTGGCGGAGATAATGTTTTTGTTCCGTTTGAAACACAATCCAACTTAGTGGAAATAAATTTTTGGACGCATTTCTCAGCTCCACAATCATTTGGACCAAATTCGTGATAATAATTTTGTTTTAAAAGAAGACAAGAAGCCAACAGATAGAGTTACATCCCTTGGGACGTTAAGGAAACGAATAAACAGAATTTTGTTGACATATCGTCCCCCTGAGTTCCAATGTGTTCCAATGTGTTCTTTGTGCCTACTGGCACATAGAACACATTGGTACTCAAGGGACGAATTATTTGCTCTTATTTCATTTTTATGATTGTATTGTCGGAAATCTGATGATATTTGTGGCTATTTTCGGGGGTTTTTTGGTTCGATTTTTGTAATGACGCGAGTGAAAGCGAAAAGCTTTCACTGAAACCATACATCCCCGATGTTTCGCGTGCGCTTATACCCTGGAAGTTGCACGCTCTCATATACCTTGGATGTTGGGCGCACCCTATGCCATGGCTATTTGTCCAAGGCATTCTGACCAATCAAAAGACAGAATCTATCGGGATATAGGGACAAGGTCACATACTTTTGCACAATGACTAATGATGACCGTTATTTGGAGTGAATAAACAGTGAGTAAATATTAAATTCCTGAAATAATGTTTTAACTGTTAATAATGGGGGTTTTACTCTATTTATTGATTTTTATTTATTATTAATTTATTAACTTTAGTTGTTTAATAATCAAAATTCTTATATTTGTGGGGTTTTTTTTGTAACGAAAATACTTGAAAGAGCCGGGTAATACTAAATTGAAATATCGTACTCTGAGTTTAACAAACCGCCATCTGCAATGCTTCAGCATTGCAGATGGTTCCTTGTTGCACTTAAAGGACGATACATTTGTTCTCGTTTACGATCGATTCCATTTGGCACTAAAATATTTCATTTGGCACAACAAATTCATTTAGAACGGCACACAATTTCCAATTTGAACCAAAGTATTTCACCAGCGTGAATACTGCATCACAAACATATTGAGATATGCGTGTCAGGGCAGCGATATCCCAGTGAGACAGATCTATCGTACTCACCCAACGTGACCATCCACATTTGAATATTTAATGATTTCATTATCGTCTATATTTTGTAATCAAAAATCGCGTCCCACGTCGTTTCAATGAATACATCTTCAGTCCTACAACTATGAAGGCACGACATGACGATGTAGTTGTAATATTATTCAATCGAGATTATAGTTAAAAAAAACCTCGAGACTTTTTGAAAATATATTAGTGAAGAAATAAAATACACATGAGTCGTGATGTAATTGCCTATTCAAATATACTATTAAAAAAGTAGGATATATTTGATAAAAGAGATATATGAAGAAATATATTTATATTTTCATCAAAAAGACAGTTGAGGCATTGCACTATGACATATGGTGGATGATTTCAGCGAAAGTTGGGTATCTGACAAGTACAAATTCCACGCACTGAACTGTAGAAGACATGGACAGTCAGTCAGAGAATTTACCACATTCTGTCCAACACCTCAACACCTTGTAAATCCTCCTCGGTTCGCGAGACAAGCACGGATCCGACATGGCATACTCCTCATCTAACGTCTAATATCAGCTTGACTGTTGTTATTTCATTCTTCCTACAGTGCAGTGGCGAGTACCTGGACATTGGTAGGGGCTGTTGGCTTTGTCGTAGGCGCACGCCAAGCAAATCCCAGACGTGCTCGATTGTTGAAAAGTCTGGAGTTATTGCTGGCCAAGGCAGTGTAGCGATGTTCTGATCCGGCTCCGACAAGGGCCATGTATGCTCTTGCATTGTCATCTTGGAAAATGAATCGACGGCTGTCGTGCAAATGGCACCCCATGAGCTGCTAACATGTTGTCACGGTAGAACTGCCCTGTGAAACGCCCTTGGATGACATGTAATGCTGTTCTGCTTGTCATGGCTATGCCCCCCCCCCCCCGCACCATAACCGATCCACCACCAAAACGATCGTGTAACCTAACGGTTACGTCATGGTATCGTTCGTTCTGCCGCCGCCACACTCTGTTCCGCCTGTCGTGGAAATCGAGAGTGAACCTCGATTCATCGGAAAACATGACGTTGCTCCACCAACTATTGTCACAGCGCTGTCGTGCTCCACACCAATTACGCCTTGCTGCGATATGACGTCCAGTCAAACGTGTTATTATTCGAGGTCGTCGAGCGTACAAATTCCAGCTGTGTAGGCGATTTCGGATAGTCTGACCACTGACTCGCACATATGTGCAGCTGTTGTCCAATTTCTGAGGCACTTTGATGGCGGTTACGTAATGCTGTAGTTCGGATGAAACGATCCTGGTTAGCAGTTGTCGCTCTTAGACGACCTACCCGACGTCTGTCATCAACATTGCCTGTCTGACGGTAGCGTGACCACAACCTGCTAATCACCGATTGAGTAACGTTGAGAATTGGAGCCACTGCAGTCTGTCCAACATGCAAACGGCACGTAAACGTTTGTCACATGTCAATCTTCGCATACCTCAAAAGTTACGTTTCAACCAGAAACTATTGTTGAACGAGTTTATAAGAAGAAAAGAACGATGAGACCTCCGAAAAAAGCCCGTCCAGTACAAATGAAAATTTCAAAACGTACCGCACAGACATTAACGTGACGCTCGTGTGAAAAACCTGCACGACGTTTTCGTGGGCCGGTGACATTCATGATCCACACTAAACTTGGTAACATACGGATGTGTCCAAACACGCGTATCCAATACCATTTTCCGAAAATATCAACATAAGTTTGGATATCCCCTACGTTTTTGAATAGTATAATAAGTACCGGACCTCCTAACTTCTCCTGCCAGGCTCACAGAAACCCGAAGGAGGTACGAAAGACCTCCCTGAGTATAACATACTGTGTGGGTGACAGAAGTCCAAGTATTAAATCTAGTCTTTTAAGAAAATATATGATTACTAGCAAGAGAGAATTGTTATCTTAGACTCCAACCATGACGAAAATGTCGAGACTTGAAAATTATTGGGGGAGCACCCTCCCTGTACCCCATAGTTACACCCTTGAACATTATTTATTAGATCCTGTTATACCAGAAACGTAGAACACGTTTAAGAATGCAAACAAGGAATGCTACGCTCCCTGATATTCTCAAGTAGGTACCATTCCACTAACTTCGAAACAAATAAGAACGATAACCGATTGAAACAAGTAAATTTAGAGTAAAAAATGTATGCCGTTTCTAACAATTTGATTTATTTTCAGGTTTCTAAAATAAAGTACTTACCGACCAGAGTTTTAGTATGTGCAATTTTTTTAAAAACCTTGATTATATGCTCACAAACAGACGTCTATGTAAAGGAAAGAGATATGTGGACGTCTGTTACAGAAAAGCTCGAAGAATCAGTTGAAAAGGTGGAAAACTGGCATGCAGCGGGATCTCTAATAGATTTGAATAAAGGAAAAGCAGGAGGAAGACGACATAAGCGATCTAACATGCCCAACATATTTAAAACCGACGATCAAATTCTGGATAGTAAAGTATTGAAGGATATTGTAAGCAAGTATGACATCTGTTTTAACGAAGGAGAAATTGATTCTTGTAGTGCTCAAAGATTTTGCTCCTGTGAGACCAACTGTGTCCTCTTTGGCGATTGTTGTCTGGAAGCAAAAAGATCGAACAATACAGACAGTGTTTGGAGGTCTCTAGCAAAGCGCTTAGAATGTGTGGATACTTTGAAGGGTGTAGAAAGTTACAAGCTAGTCACGTCATGTAAGCCAGACCTGGCTGGAACCGATCTAGAAACAAACTGTATTAACATTAATACAACTAACGCTTTGAGTGCAATTCCGGTCTATGACGCAAAGCTCAGAATATCATACAGAAACATTTACTGTGCAAGGTGTAACACAGTTTCCTCTGATAATCTTTTGTTTTGGCAGATTATCTTGCGCAAATGCCCCCATTTTTTTTATTACAGAGAAACGGACAGTTTAACACAATTTATTGATGACCTACTAATTTCTCCAGATATTCCGTGTACGTTGCAAGTACAACCAAGAAATGATTTTAGAACAGAAATGTGTTTACCGGGTTATATTGACGGATACCTGTGCGATGGGTATGATCAAACGGAAGATGTATTCGAAACATCAAAGACGACAAAAAACTATCCGACATTGGCCACTCTTCCGACAATTGATTCTAATACCAGAGTACAAACAACACAACAGCAACGGACAGGTGAAGATGTTTTATCTGAAAATAACTATTCTTTCAACGCTTCACTTTTGAAAGAAGCTTGCCTGGCTTACAAAAGTATTATCATACTAAAAAAGAAGGGACATGTGTTCTTCTTCAGAAATAGTGTCTGCATCTGGTGCAAACAAAAAAGCTTCACATCAGCGACTGGCTGCAAGAGAAGAAACTTGAGACCAAGGAAGCTAAAATCATACACTATTTTCCTTAATTTCCACACCATACCTAACACTCTTAATAAAATAGAAAACAAAAGCTGTGAAGAAAATGAAATCAGTGACTATCTAAATGTAAGTATAATTAATGTTCAAGTTTGTAAAATGACAATCTCCAGCAGCTCATCATCATAGGTGCAGTTTACTCATCAAACCTGGTCCGCCGGAAAACGAGAGTCTGTACGCTTCCAGATGGATATCATGCCTCTCACAAACGAGGTTTAAGCGGCGTTATTGACGAGCAAGCGTTTTCGATGAGACAATTTTGCAAACATAAAATCTCAGAGTGCTTTTGGGATGAACATTCGGGACAAATATTCTGGAATTGTTTTTATGCACACGCCAGGTGTCCTATTCATATTGAACTATAAATACCCTTGTAGTAAGAGCCATCTTGAGTTATCTCCCGTGATTTTTCATGCATCAAAGCACATGCGTTCACACTCGACATGGTATTGACCACGCGAGTCTGAGACCCAAACCGCCCCCTAAATAGTTCCCTGTTAATTTTCTTCATCTTCACATTAGATGTTTTTTCTGTATTTGGTTCCAACATAATATTATATCGTTATGTATATTATATAGGAACAAAATTGAGAACAATGCGGTGAAATACACAAATTAACCCTTTACCTAACATGAAAAGCAGACGACACTTGCAAAAAAATTCTTGAATAACTAAATTTGTTCATTTTTTGTCTCAAAAAACATAGGTTATGACCCCTCGTTGGAACGAGCTCGTTCCAACGAGGGGTCATAACCTATGTTTTTGAGACAAAAAATGAAAATATTTTGAAAATTAATTGGAGATTTTTGAGAATAGCGCTGGGCGGTTTTGGCCGTTACGTTGGGTAAAGGGTTATTAAGAATATGAATTAGCAAGTAACATACGTTTTTTCCCGTACTTTCTCGACAAAAGCCTTTCAACTTTATAAGTTGTGTCCAAAACTAATCTCCTTGAAATTGTGCGTTCAGGTCGAGGAAGTTGTTCTCCTTCAGTTAGTATTGTCCAGTCAATTTCTCTATGAGGCCGAAGTAACCGTTTTGCCATGACTCGAGCTGTATGTATGTTGAAGCAAATGAATCCCGTTTAAACGAATAATACTTACAACCTCGGATGGGAATCTAGAGGTTTCATTTCAATTAAAAACATGACATTAAGTAATTGTTAGAAACACAACATCCACACCAAAGGACATACCATTAGAAGTGGACATTTCCATCCCTTTTTATCTTATCACAATAAACACACATTAGTGCATATATTTCAAACTGTAAGCATCACACACTATAGTCAAAATAAACACCTCTATTGTCCAGCTGTTAGAAATTACCCGTGATGACACTAAGTTAGGAAAGGTATTACCCGTCGCAAAGTCAGCAAAGATAGAAAAACTTAAATGGAACCATTAAAACTTTAATATATCCAGAATTTATTTATAGAAGAACGAAAATTAATTTTTGCTTTAATCAAATCTTTTTTCTTCCAAATTGTCTCATTAGAGTTTTGTATATTTGTTTGACTTTGAAGTTACCCACATCAGTCTTTTCTAACAAACTAATAAGACGATGTACTTTATTTACTACATTTAAAAAAAAATGGAACCATCAAAAACTAATTTTAACAAAAATTATTTGACACCATTTTACAGAGTTATGTTATGAAATAGTTGATCAAAGGTCCGTGTATTCTGTGGAAAAAAATGAAATTTGTGGCAAATGAAAGTTTCATTTTTCTTCTGTAGGTCACTATAGTAATTTGGATAGTGATCTCCACTACTGTTTACGCGCATGCGCATTCGGGGGAGTAGAAATAGTTCAATCTGCAATATTCACTATCATATAATAAACCAGTTATTAAACAATTGATCAATATTGTCATATTCCGTTAATAAAATCAGATCAAATTGACCAAAGTTTTCAACAGGTTTACAAACATGATATCTGGCAAGCATATTAGAAAGGGCAGAGCACTGTGTTGGGGAGCGTCTTTTTTGTAAATCTTCCGTAGGGAATGTTGTTTTCAACAAATGTATCAATCTTATTTACTAGATATCAGTTTCTTTTACAGAATTGCCTATTATCAATCTCGTTCGATATGACTACAACCTCGCATGGTATGACACCGATCTTTAGTCCAGGCACATTAGACATAAAAATGAGAAAGTAAGGAAAAAAATCGGAGAAAGCTGATTTTTTTATATGTTTCCGGGAAACACATTGCGGATAAAGTGTGAAAAGTCCCCGCGAATCCGAGTTGAGCTTTTTTAGTTATAGCGTTTTTTTGATGAAAAAAAAAAAAATTAAAAAAAATTCGACCCAGCTCCATATTTCCCATTCTTATTCGCCTTAGTAGGGTGCGAATCATAAATATCGTGCTGAATTATATTGAGAATACATATCCCCAACAGAAAATGCCAACTTTGTACCAATCCTCACACTCAATGGTGAAATATTCACGAAAATGTACAAAAATTACGAAAAAAAATTTATTGTTTTCATACACACAACGGTACACAACGTCCATTAAATCAAATCTACGACTACTTTGGGAGTTAAGTTATATATCAAAAATTGCTGAAAAGCAGTGGCTTTATAATGATATATAACAATAGTCATTTATTCCATAATGAACTGGTGAAACGTGTGAAATATTAACCATACCCCCTAAACTCAAATTCAAACGGCATCGACTTTTCTCATTCAAATACCGTATTATAGCATCATTGTTTCAATTTCCATGTTCGATTAAATCACATAATGTGGTGTTCGCCTACACTCAAGATGCATTGGCATGTAATGTGTGCACGCCCTTGATGTGTACTCTCCGTAGGACGCACAGGAAAGCTTTGGGTACAATACTACGAGCAAATAGGTCTTCTCCAGTTGTTCTTGAGAGCAGAGCGCACAGGCGACTGGGAACTCCACACATATTGTGTTCGCAATATGATTCCAGTATCTCACGCAGGTGGTCATTTTGCATACGCAAAAAGTTCTCATCTCTATTTGCAGCAGATGAATGAGCTAACAGAAATAATGCAACAGGATGATTTGAAGTTGTTCACTGAGGAAGGTTACTTTACCATAAGGCGCTCAGATAAGTTCTGGGACGGGATATATTCTGATCAGACCATAGAGCAGTGTTTAATGAGAATGTTCAAGCTCCCTGGTGGTCTCACACATGGCAGGGGAATAACCGATAGCACTGTTGCGAAATGAGTACATGGACTACCTCTTCGCCTTCCGATATGTAATGCTCTCGAAAATTTTGTTCATGTTCACACTGGTCATGGCGAACAACATCGGGATCTCCGTCAAAGTTCACAATTGACTGATGCCAATGATATCACCAAATTATTGAACTGGCTCAGAGTGCATTCCCCCTTTCAGAATAGAGATCCGCTACAATTAGTCTCTATAGCGACCGGGCTTGTGGCCGACGAAACTGTGAACTGTGACCAAGTTCGCAAAATTGGTGAATGTTGCGTATCGAATGTTGTAAGCAAAACGTTCAACAGCATCAAACTACGACGTGTTGACACTGTGAAGTCTTTCGCATCGATGGCAAATAGCATCAAAGTCCGTGGAAGTAAGGTAGTGATTGACCCCACAATTCTGTTCAACCGCATCACATGTGTTATTCAGTCACAAGCAGAGATGGAAGAGTATCTCAAATATGAACTCGCCCCGAAACCACCAGCATTGTTTGATTCTGCTGGAATGAGGAAGACACAGAAAAGCACGCTCGGTAAGATCCTCAAAACATACGGTTCCGAGGAAACTAAAATCCCAGAACATTCTCTGTTTGTTGTAGATGGTGGATTTTTATTGAGGGCAGTTGTATGGCCTAAACAGTCGTCATATAAGGACATATGTACATCATATTCCAATTATCTAGTGAGACATTTTGGGGCGAACGTCGTGGTTGTTTTTGATGGTTATGCTTGTACAATGTCGACAAAGGGCATGGAACAAGCCCGTAGATCTAAAGACAGGTATTCCATTGATATCAATATCTCACCCGAGTTACCAGCCACCACACCCCAATCCGATTTCCTTGCAAATGCCAAGAACAAAACCCAACTGATCGATCTTCTAATGCAGGAGCTATCTGCTATCAATATTCAGTCCAAGCAGGCCGAGGCTGATGCTGATGTACTGATAGCCGAAACTGCACTTGACATCGCTCAAGATGACAACAATGTTGTCGTTGTGGGAACAGACACAGACTTGTTAGTCATTCTTACCTCTCGAGTTCAACCGGGATGTAATATTCACATGATGTATTCCATTACCCCAAACTTACTAGTTTTAGTTAGTGAAATAGCAACCAAAATGGGTGACCATAGAAGCAACCTCCTTGTAGCATATTCTATAAGTGGTTGTGACACTACTTCTGCACTCTTTCGAGTTGGTAAGAAGAAAGTATTCAGTACAATTGTCTCCGATGTTACTAGCTACTCACAACAGTATGTCAACACAATTTTGGCGGATGACAGTACACCAAGTGCAGTAGCCGCTGCCGGGGAACAACTTCTCCTGATCTTATACGGGAGTAATACTGTTTCCTCTCTCGACCAATATAGATATGTCACTTACAAGCGTTATGTAGCAAAATCTAAACTGAATAAATCCATCGACCTAGCCTCACTCCCACCAAGCAGCGATGCTGCACAACAACATGTCTACAGATGTTATCTCCAGGTCCAACAATGGCTGGGCACTTCGCTTCCTCCGACGGATTGGGGGTGGTCGCTAGACAATGGACTTCTTGTACCGACTGCAGCCACAAAGCCATGTGCCCCCGATAACCTACTGAATCTGATCAGTTGTGGTTGCAAGAGTGCTTGTACAAAAAGGTGTGGGTGTAAGAAGGCAGGACTCTCTTGCTCAGGTTTGTGTAATTGCAGTTCGGATTCTTGTAACAACCACAGAAACACTGTCCTGTCGGTCATGTCATTTCTGTATATAGCGTTGATAATAGTCAATGTAACTTAATCCATGTTGATTGATTTGTACATTCTGTAAATATTATTTATTGATTTTTGTACATTCTGTAAATATTATTTATTGATCTAATGCTGCCAGACACAGACGTGTCTGTTCGGTCCCAAGCCCGAAAATAGTTGAGTTCTCATGCTGACGAATTTTATGCCAAAAGGGGAACTCGGCCAGAAGCAGAGGGGGTCTTCCATAATGTCTATTTTGTAAGCAATGATAAAAGTCTTTAAATGGTGGTGGCTTTTTTTATCGTCTGTCCAACTAACATCCCGTTCTGTACTACGACCCTTTGGGCAAATCCGTTAGGAAAATCGTCATTTTTTGCGTAAATCCGATACTTTTTTGTGAATTTTCAATAATTTTTCGCAGAAATTGTCACAGAATGTACATTTTCCTCTAGGTAAATGTATATTAGACATTATGTAGCTCGAAATACGCGTAAACAAAAAATACAGTTGGATCAATTCGAGGTTACAAAGTTCGTGCGATTTTTTTTTATTTTTTTCAAACGCGTTTTCGAAAAAAGGCTGTAGAAAAAAAGCTCAACTGGGATTTTAGGGGACTTTTGTCTAATCGTTCAGTGACATGTACTCGACATTCCCTGAAAAAATCAGCTTTCTCCGATTTTTTTCCCTAGTGAAACCTAATGTTCTTGGGCTACTTGGCTAATATGAACCAAGCTAGAGTTGTCTCCATTGATGCGTTACTACATGTAGGCGCAACGTTTTTGTTTTACTATCGTTCATCGTTATTCGTCTAATGCAATCAATGAATGAAATTGGAGTTACCAGGTAAAATAGAGTAGTTTTTGTATGTAGAAAATTAATGCCGACAATAAGTAAGGATTGGGTTAACCCTTCACCCAACGTAACGGCCAAAACCGGCCAGCGCTATTCTCAAAAATCGCCAATTAATTTTCAAAATATTTTCATTTTTTGTCTCAAAAACATAGGTTATGACCCCTCGTTGGAACGAGCTCGTCGAGCTCGTTCCAACGAGGGGTCATAACCTATGTTTTTGAGACAAAAAATGAAAAAAATTAGTTATTCAAGAATTTTTTTTGCAAGTGTCGTCTGCTTTTCATGTTAGGTAAAGGGTTTTAAGAAGAAAAAAAAAAGAAGAGAGTTGTACACGAAATTCAACACAAGCTAAGATTCAGAGTTGTAAGTGGGGGAGATTCGTCGAAGTAACAGAAGACATAGTCCAACAATCCGAACGTTTCGGCTTCCTGTCTGGGGAAGACAAAACATTTGATAGCTGAAGTAGGAGAAGAGGACTTAATAAAAAAAGAATTAAATTTAGAATATACCCATAGTAGCTTGGTGTACCAAATGTTCACCACTCGTTCCGCTGTCAATTTTATCGCCGAAAGGAAATGAAATAATACTGATATAATAACATACTATTGACACAGAGACAATGCATGTTTGTTAATTTTTGGCATCTTATGAGGTAAACCCATTTAAAAACGTAATAAATAATTGCCACTTTCATTTCACTTTTCGTGAGGCGACGTGCGATAAATTTAAACAAGTTCGCATTCAAGTCGACGTCACCAAAGATCAACTTGGATGTAGTTCCACTGTAGGTGTAAATTTTAACTACTGAAATTCCATTTCTGGCGTGTTCACCACGGTTGATGTTTTAAGCTAAAATTTATGTCATAGGATTTTCATGTATATTAGAATAGGTAGTCATGGTATAAAAAGAATAACACTGACAGAAAACTGTAACAGATATGAGAACATTTTGTAATTATGTGTTTTGTTTTTTGGTTTGAAAAATAAAAATGTTATTAATTGGTAAATCTCATATCGGCTGGGATAAACCGTGCTGACTGGACATTTAGTGAGAGTCCATTTTCCACAATTTTACGATGCTCTGCGGAAAATTCTTGTGCCGTCGAGCAACAGTATGCATGATAACTGTTATAGGATAAGCACAATAAAATTTGTGACAATTATTATTTTTCGTTATTTTGAACCTTGACATTCTTTCTTATGGGCTTTGATTTTTTAATAGAAAATCATATAATTTCCCCACGAGTGGCAATCCGTAACGGAAAGTATCCGGCGAGCGATTCGCGGGGTAAATTGCCCCTGTCCTAATACCAGCCTCAGTCATACCAGTAAGATGTATTGATAATATTACTGTCTGTTCAAAACAGAGCCTAACGTCTCAAAGTGACGTTGAGAATTGGAAGTATCTTCCTCTAGAATCCTAAAACATTGCTAGGGGGCCCGCTTGCTCATCAGTTGACACATTACAGAACGTATTCCCTCCAATACAAGTAAAAATGCCTAGGGAAAATAAAAATCTGTATTGAGAGTAGCACGTGCGATTATTCGATTAAAAAAGATAAATTTGTTTTCATGCACTCAATTGGCATCGATTTAATTCAAATGTTGGGGGCCACAGCTTTTGATAACAGCAAATTGCCAACTCAATGAAATAAATTAGACCAGATAATTTTTGTCAGATTTTAATTTTAGCCTACCATGCGTTAAACATGCGACAAAAACACGTAGAGCTGAAACACTACTATAAACTTGAGCAGTTACAGTACAAGTAGAACAATGAATAGGGATTACGTCACGCACAGCACAATACCATGACATCATGATCTTCATAAAAAAAATCAATTCGTAGAAATTTAGTAATTGTCAAAATATATGCGAAAAAGCCAAGAAAGGGGGGGGGGGGTATTGTAAGATACATTGGTTATTACCAATAAGTGAGTTTCCAAGATGGCATTTCACAGACTTGTCGATATGTGTTCAGAGACGGGGTCTCGACTTCAATAAACCATCTTGGAAACCCACATAGTAGTAATAGGCTATATTTACTCTAATTCTAAAGTTTGTAGGGTCGATCTGCACATACGTCAACTGCATTGCGGCACTGAGGAATACACTGGACCATGATTACCCAAGTGGGAACACAGCCGTCGAATGTATATCATGTTGATGGTTAAGATGCCTTCGACCTCTACTAGCCCCATATGGGTTAGTACATTAGAGAGTCCGATACTTACCAGGTCGTTGTTGGGAGATTCTGGTAGTGGTTCCCCGTGGGAACCCCGGGAAGTAAGCAGCACTTGTTTACTGTGGTAAACCAGTTCCGCTTTACTAGTAAAATAGGACCCAGTCACCAATGCTTGGGGTGAAAGTCCTCTAAAATGGGCAACATGTTGATCAACGATTGACTAAACTTGACTTCATCTCCATGTTGTGTCACGATTAGCCATGGTGCATAAATATGTGACGTTAACCGCCAACAAACAAACAAACAAACAAACTGGTAGTGGTTTCTGGCTTCCTCCACCGTAATACTGTTCGATATAATATGGCCACCTAACCCCAACAAACAACGCCCCCGTATTGTGAGTGTTCCAGCGCACTTCAGCCAGGGTGCGCTGGAAAGTTAGGTGCGCTGGAAAAGTTGAGTTATTTTTGGAAAAACCTAAATTTTTCCGAGAAAAAAATTGATTTTCTGGGAAAATATTTGTTTTTTTAAAAAAAATGATTCAGTTTTCTGGGAAAACCCCTCGTTTTTCCTGGAAAATGTTTAAAATTAGAACATTTTCGCGGGAATTTGTTAAAGATGTCTAAAAATTCACCGATTTGACAAATTCACCTTTCATAAATTTAACACCGAGTCTCTCACACAAAAATTCACTTTTTCACTGACGTGACACGGACTCGATGATCGGGGTGAATTTTTCCTGTGGGAAAAATTTAAAAAAAACAGTGTCTCACTTGGAAAAATGCGATCCAGGAAGTGGATTCATGGGAAAAGACGACGATTCGATCGAGGTGAATTCGTAACTATGCTGAAAACAAACGTGATCCAGGACGCGGATGTCTCATGGGAAAAGATGACAGTTCGATCGAGGTGCATTTTTTTGCTAATTGAGCACTGGTATACTCGACCGTTTGAGAACGCACATTCGAATGTATGATTTAACCCAATGGGATGATTGCGATTGAAAAAATGTGTATATTTGTGTTATAAGACGAATGATAAAAATTGTTTTCAAAAATTGATTCTTTCATTAAAGAAAAAGGAAACTGGAAAAAAGTTACATATATATAAGAAGACAAAGAACAAAAAATATTTTTACAATTAATAATTATTATCATTTAAAAAAAAACAAAACATTTTTTATAAAAAAAATTCAACAAAACGACAACAATAAATATAATTAGTTATGAAATTCGCATTAAAATTGAAGAGGGTCGAAAGATATTTGAAGCTGACACCAAGATTTATCGATTGCAATCCCACGATGCCATTAAATTGAATGACTTGGAGACTAGTGGTTTGACAGAGGAATACGAGAAATATATCTTACCTTTGAAGCTGAATGAAATCGCTCTGGATTTAATGTACGAATATCAAGATGATCTATTGACAATCCTCTCTGAGAAGATAGAAAATTTCGATCCAGATGATTTATCACTGTTCTATGGGAGTAATATATATCCGAATATTTCCAAAGAACTAGTTCACAGATTGAATTCAATCCCTGGAGAAAGACAAACATTTGAGAGAGTGAATTTGAAATTCCAATGGATATGTCAACGAGGAGAAATTTTTTTTAAAATGAATATTCTCGTTAAATAAATGAAAGTATGAAGCCTCTCTTTGAGTTGAGGAATGTTGTGTATGTTTTTACCCTAAATCGATTAACATTTCAATGGAGCGTGATTCTAGAGGTTTGAATCAAAAAATGATAATTGCTTTGAAGTGTGTAAATAAACCATGCACATATCGCTGTGTGAACATCTGGATATTTTTATTCAGCTGTTTGTATTCGAAAAATAGAACTGGCTTTCAAAAGGCCTGTATTCATTACTGAATGAAGAGAAAATGCTAAATTGATGGATCTTATTTTAATATACACAAATCTAGAGCGAGTGTGTTTCTTGATGCGTGTGATTATTTGCCTCTGATTGGAATAAATTGGGAAAGCAAGGTAGTACTGGTTTTCTATGATATACAATTATTTTTTTTTAGCTTTTTACTGATGGGACTCAGTCGTGAAATGTTGTTTTTTTGAGGTGGAGGTATAAACAATTAGTTCAGATGTGATGTACCTAATCGCATTAATTTATTTTGTGTTAAATGTCTTGTGCAAAAAAGTGGATTTTTCATTAAAAGAAAAAAAAAAATATATATATTAAATAAGAAGTTTAAAAATTCACAAAAAAAATTAAGAAAAACTAAATATTTTTTATATTATATAAGAAGTTTAACATAAAAAAATGACAAAAACAAAAACATATACTGTGAAAATGTTATGTTCGTCTACTGTACCCCAGTTGAAAAAGTACTGCAGAAATCTTAGAATTGAAAATTACGTCCCTTACAAAACCAAAGAACAATTGATTGAAGTCATGCTCGAGAAGACCTGTGATTTGACACTGGTGACATTACAAGCCAAAATCTGTCAGTCATTGAATTAGAAAGGTGTTAAACACATGAAAAAACACGAATGCACCGATCATTTGCTCGACGAAAATGGAATGAACGACAGATCTGCAATGGCAGTTGCAGCAGCAACAAAAACTCGAATCATGAAAAATGATGAGAAGGCAGCAACAAAACAACAATGCTGACAAACAACTGTGGAGGAAACTAAGAAGAAGAAGAAGAAGGAGATCGTTAAATGAAAAGTGGTGGAGCAGCAGGTTTCGAAAGAGAATAATAAAAAAATGAAATGTGATGTGATTCGAGCTGACGATTCGTTAGAAAGAAAAAAAAACATGGATGCACTCATGAGAGCACTGCATGAAAAAAGGGACTTGATGTGATAAAGGGAATCATGATCAAAGCGTTAGCAAAATTGTTGACTCCAAAAGAATGAGACATCGCCATCAAAGGATTTTTTAAAACTTTCAACGTGATTCCCAGTCTTGCAAATCTCGATCCCGAATCGGTCATGGAATGGGTGAAGGTGGAGTGTTGGATGTATTTCGAAATCATCTAGATACGGGTCTAAAAATAAAAATGATCTTGCATTGTCTGATGAAAAGGGTCGATGCGAACACGGATGAGAGCATGGTGCAAGGTGCCTATTTCCGATCTCTAACTGAGACTGTGTTTAGAGACGACGAATTAGCCGACGTTTATAAAGTGATGAAAGAAAAGATGTTGGAATCTATGGCTCATTATCAAGATGAGGGAAGTGGTTGGACGTTAGAGAAGGAATTTAATCCCGAGATTCACGCGGACAAACACGATCCTTTGAGAACGTCTTCCTATATAAAATTGCCTTAATTCGTATTTAATAAAAATGCTGTGATTAACGTGATGAATAAACGGGATAGCGAGTGTTTCAAATGGGTGATCACGTCGGCCTTGTATCCTGTAGAAAAGGAAGCCCAGAGTGTTTCCAAGCATGTAAAGACTTGTAAAAATCTTGACTGGATGGGAGTGTGTTTCCCAACGCAGCTGGAACACATCAAGCATTTTGAAAAGCTAAATCTCACCACGGCCATGAACGTCTTAGGATACAACGATAAAAAATAAATAGTCTGTCCTCTCAGACTGACTTCACACAAAGAGAGAGAAAAGATTGTTACTTTGTTATTAATTTCCGAGAGTGACAATCAACATTATTGCTGGATTAAAAATATGAGCCGATTGTTGTCGAAGCTGACTACTAAACATAAGGGTGAGAGATTTTTCTGTCTCAACTGTATGAATTCGTTCGATCATCAAAAATCATTGATGAGTCATCAGGAATATTGCAACGAAAAGCCAAGCGTTGCCATCGAAATGCCTAAACCTAATACTTATGTGGACTTTCACAACAACAATAGAAGATTAGAACCGGTATTCATCGTCTATGCCGATTTCGAAACACGTGCCCTCGGGCTATAGTTATTACGTGAATGCTCTTTCAATGATCAAGAATCGTCAGGTCCATTCATCAACACTAAACGTTCGGAAGATGACGACGTGGCTAAAAAATTCGTGAAAGAGTTAGAATCGAAAATTCAAGAATTGTATGACAAATTTTAAAAAATCCAAAAACATGATCATCACTCTAGAGCAACGGCCAGAATACAAAGAAACCACCGAATGTCACATCTGTAGACAACCGTTCGATATGGAGTCTGAAAATAATAAAAAAAAGTTAGAGATCACGATCACTACACGGGTTTGTTTCGTGACGTGGCTCAATGTAATTTTAGATTTCGAGATGCTCAATTCTGTCTGGTTATGTTTCACAATCTCTTGGGCTATGACAGTCACCTGTTCATGAAAAATATGGGTATCACTGACGTAGAGTTGTGCAGCATCGCTCAAAGCAACGAAAAATACATTTCCTCCACTAAATGGAAGGTTGTTGATGAAAAGAAAGTTGATGATGGATCGACTGAGAAAACGATTCCCATCTATAGAGTGATACATTTCATCGACAGTTATAAATTAATGTCGGCCAGTCTGGAAAAATTAGTCGACAGTTTGAATAGGGAGAAATTTAAAATCAAGAGTAAACATTTTGATCATCAACGACAATTGGTGGATGTCATGTTGACGAAACGCATCTATCCTTACAATTACATGAGTGATCTCAAAAATATCAACGACGTCGCTCTACCTCCTAAAGAAGATTTTTATTCAAAATTATCCCAGTCCCACATTTTCGACAACGATTACGAACACGCACAAAATGTGTGGAGATTATTCAATATGAAATCCATGAGAGATTATCACGACCTCTAACTGAAAACCGACGTGCTTCTTATTGGCAGACATGTTTGAAAATGTTCGTCATTGACATTATGAACTAGATCCGGCATGGTATTTCATGGCTCATGGACTCACTTGTGATGCTTTTTTGAAGATGACCGAAGTCCGATTGGAATTATTGACAGGCGTCGACATGTTGCTCATGTTCGAAAAGGCTGTGAGGGGTGGCGTCTTTATGATATCCACCAGATATGCTAAAGCTGATAATTCTCACATGGGAAATGACTTTGATTCGGAAAAATACGTGTAAATACATACAGTATTGGGATGCTGATAATTTGTACGGTTGGGCCATGAGTCATCCTTTACTGATTGGAAATTTCAAATGGGTCGAAACATCTGAAGAAAAACAAAAATAGAGACAATATCCTTGTATTCTAGAGGTCGATTTGGACTATCCGGAAACGTTCACAACGGTTATTTGCTGGCTCCGGAATGTATGGAAGTGAATGGCATCGAAAAACTTGTTCCCAATTTAAATCACAAACGTAAATATGTGGTCTATTGTGAAAATCTGAAATATTACATCGATCACGGGATGAGATTGATCGATGTGCATCAAATCATTCAATTTGACAAGGAGCCTTGAATGAAAAAATACACCGATCTCAACACAAATTTAAGAAAACAGGCTGAATGCGACTTCAAAAAAGATTTCTTCAAACTCATGAACAATTGCATGTACGGGAAATCTATGGAAAACATTAGGAACAGAACCAATGTTCAACTCGTCACGTCTGAAAAGAGGTCTAGAAAATTAATCTCGAAACCCAATTATCAGCATAGAATCATATTCGACAAAAATCTAGTGGCTGTACACATGCAAAAGACGCATCTGAAGTTCGACAAACCCTGTTATCTTGGAGCGGTCATCTTAGACATCAGCAAGCAGTTGATGTATGAGTTTCACTATGATTACGTCGAATCCAAATTCGATTCAAAAACCAAACTGTTGTTCACCGACATGGACAGTCTGGCTTACGAGATAGAGATGTCTACGAGGACATAGCATCAGACATAAACAAATGGTTCGACATGAGTAATTTTCCCAACAATCACCCATCTAAGATTCCAACAAGTGTCAATAAAAAGGTGTTGGGTAAATTCGAAGATGAGAGCAGTGGAAGACAGATCACCAAATTCGTGGGTTTGAGACCAAAATTGTACACTTATCTCCTCAACGGTGAAGAGATCAAGAGATGTAAAGGCATTCAAGCATGTGTGATGAATAAAAACATCACTGTTGATGAGTATAAAGAGAGTCTTTTCGAAAGTTCGACGGTGTATGAAATGATAACTGCGATTCAAAGCAAAAAGCATGAGATGTACACCAAAAAAATCAATAAGATTGCACTGACGGCTGACGATGATAAGAGAATTATATGTGAGAATAAAATACACACTTTCACACTTGGACATTATTTCGCGATAATTCAACAACAAAATCGAGTGGATGCATGTAGTATGACTGAACACATCAAAATGTTGAAAGTTTAAAAAAACTTGCAAGTTATAAATTGAAAAAAAAAATAATAAATAAAAAAAAAACATATTTATGAATAACAAGATAAAACACATATCTGTAGAAGGTGTCATCTTGCCCAACGAAGCACTATCCAACATTGATCTGTTGAAGACGGCAAAAGATTGAAAAATCAAACATTTTTGAGGTGTGTTTTCTAGAGATGACATACCGAGAAAAAAAGACACTTCAGAATGTGGAATTTTAAATCTGGACGATATCGTAGGAGAGGGTATGCATTGGGTCGTGTGGTTTTTGAATGAGAATAAAAATTATTATTTCAATAACTACGGAATCTCACCACAAATAGAAATAAGGAACTATTTAATGTCAGTTACTTGCAATACCAAATGAGTGCAAGTGCTGGATGGAGTGTTTTGTGGTCACCTGTGTCTCTACGTTCTCGACAGATGGTCGGTGGTCGGACGGAGATCTCTTTCAGGATATTCTCAACAATTTACATTGAAGGAGGAGAAAGAAAAAAATTGATAGAGATATATAAATGAAGAATATAAAAACAAATGAAGTTTTAACGAAAATAAAAACAAACAAAAATTAATTAATAACAAAACAAAGAAAAAACATGTCAGTTGATAAATTTGGTCATGCTAACGATAATGAAGGTCCCTCTAGAAAGAAAAGAAAAACGATCGAAGTTGTTGGTGGTGGTGGTGACATTGCCAACTTGGACGAACAATATGTCCGGAGATACAAACCTTGAGAAGAACCTTTAAATTTAAACAATAAGAAAATCTACAATCTTCCTGAACCGATCGATCTGTCAGATGCTGTGATTAAAAAATATGTCGATATAGGAGATAAAAATTTCCAGCAGATGATGAGAGATCATAAAGACATGATGGATGATCTCGACTTGAAGTCTAAATGAGTGGTGTATGTAGCGGATCCTAGAAATTCGACTGATGCCACCACTAAAAGATATGTGGACGACATCCAAATTGAATGCAAATTCTAACAAGATAATTAACGTGCCTGTTCCCACGAATCGTAATGATGCAGCAACCAAACAATTCGTAGACTTGGAACTAAAAAAGAATAACGTCGACGAGCTAGAAATGAAATCGGATCTGGATGTGGGTTTCAACAAGATATTGAATCTGTCCCAGATTGTCAATGCGGACAAAGACTCGATGGTTGTCAACAAAGACTATGTGGATTCTGCCCTACAGGATTCTCAATCCTATCTGGAATCTCAAGTCGACGAATTGTATCTGAACAAAAAATCCGGAGGAACCAAGGAGGCCGGCATCGACATGGATGGTTACAATCTATTCGGTCTCAATGATGAACCGGTATTCGCTTCCAGCACGGTCAGCAGACAGTACTTGTACGAAAATACGGTCTGCAGAAGAGGTGATATCATGGAAGGCAAACTGGACATGGGAGGATATGCACTCACGAATCGGCCGGATCCCGCACACGTGTTGGATGCCTGCACTCTCATGTCCGTCATGGGAAAGATAAAATACGCCAGACAATTGATCACCATTTGGGTTGAGGAGAGCAGTGCATTAGAAGCGGCAAAAGCTGAATAGTATTTTGGAAATGGAGGTAATGGACCGCTACATGTTCTGATAGGATATCCCATGCCGGCAGGAGGCGAGATTATTCGAATGAGTCCGACTTCTATGGACTTGAACAATACAGCAGTCGTCAATCTCGTGGTGAATGGTGCAGAATGGTGTGGAAACCGATAAGAGATACAGGGTCGAAAAAATGAAAAAGCAACACTCGAACACCAGCGACTTCATTACGTCTCTCAATGTGCAGATGGGGATAGGATCAATTTCAAGATGAAAACCAATAATCCGCCACGTCTGTGGTCTTTCTGTTGATCGAACTCGATCCTCTGAACAAACAGTGAAAAATATATATAAATCACTTTTTGTGATGTCGAGGAGACAACTACAAATAAAAAAATAAAAATAAATGTAATTGAAAACCCAATTACATTTATTTTTTTTTAAATTATTTTTTTTATTACTTTTTTTTTGGTATTTTAATTTTTGTTTTAATTATTATTATTTTTTCATCGAACGATGGACATTTTTTGTCCATCCAATTCGAATTCTAACTCTCTATCCAACAGGACTAGGGCAAAACCTTCGGTTCTCTTCGGCATGTTCCTGTCGAATTGCATCTTGATCTGAATGTATAAGACGCTACTCTTGAGTTGCTCACTCTGTTTACTAACGCCAGATATGAACAGGGGATACATCGATTTGTATTCGGTAGGAGTGAAGGTAGGATTACCCATCAATTCGTCCAGTCGATAATATTTCTTTCTGAAATCGTTGGCATTGCCGTATAGTCTACAGAAATTGTTCTTATTGAAAGAGGCATTATAATCGATGGCTGGATGTCTCGTGGCATTTAGAAATACCTGCATGTTCTCAAGTGGCAATGATCGAATAGGGAAGGATTTTTCTCTTGAGACCCATCCCTATCAGTCTGAAATGCCACTATGATGAATCGCGGTCTTTCTGAAGCAGATTTCACGGTCAATCTCCAATAGAAGTGATTGGTGGATGAAGGAATACTAGCCATGTCACACTGTCTCATTCTAAATCTCACCGGTAATTTACTCTTTGATTCTTGATCTTGTAGAGACGTACTTTCTCTGCGACTGAAGGCAGCACATGTGGAACGAACCAAGATATCTTGTTCAGATGTATCTTACCTGCATCAGTTGCAGAGAGTCTGTCGATGGCTTTGTCGTTTCCTTTTCGCATCAACGTTAGATTGCATTTGAGTCCATAGAGAATCCTATCGTAATCTTCTGCAGATCCGAATATGTGTTTCAGAGGTATCCTGAATGAAAACATTCCTCTAGGTTTGATGTCTTGACGACGTAGTCGAATCTCATGGTGCCACCGTCATTAGCTTTACTCATTTTGTATTACTGAACAAATGCATCATGTCATTATTGGCTAGAGTGACTACGACACCATCAGCATAATCAATTCGGTCTTCCTTGGTGAGACGTCCCTGTATCAATATGTAACTTTCACTGGGGTGGACGAACAGATCTTGAGTCTCGACGTTGATTCTTATCTCATTGTTCAGACTGGTTCTAATCACAGGTTCGTACTCGCGAACTTCGTATTCTTGAATGCTTTTTTCTCTCAATAGACCTTCGGTTATATCTAATATATTTGTCATGTTTTTTTTGTTTGTGTTAAATCGTTTGCTTTTTTGAAATTGTTTTTTTTTAAATCATTATTTTATTTATTTCTTTCCTCACTATATACCTGTAAAAAAAGTGAAGGGTTTTTGTAAAATGCTGTCTTCTGCAATTCTTGTTCGTAAAATGTTCCAATGATTTCTCTGCTGCCATCTTAATCATCCTTTAATGCTTCTATTTTGTAAGTCACTGGATCTGTGTAAAATATTGTAACAATCTTAAAGATTTCCTCGGTCCATCGAAGAGTATAACCTTTCACGAAGAGTGACGTATAAGAAGTGATTCTCGCTCGATTGCCGACTGCAAATTTCGGTGATCTAGACACCTTCTTGATCTAAGTGCTTTCAGGATAGAGATTAGCTAAGATGCATTTTTTGTTTTGAGGATCGCCAGCTTCCGCGTGTATTATCTTGATCGATCTGTGTCGCGTGTTGTTGTATTCTTTGATCAGTTCATCCAGGACGTCGATATATTTCTTGGTCTTATTGGGCGTGAAATACTTGTTCATTTTTTCCCTCATAGTTCTATTTCAACGTTCGATCATGTTAGCTTTCCCTTCGTTTTCGACCAATGGAAGAATGTGACTGTTGTAAAATTCCTTCCCCTTGTCCACCCACAATTTATCCGGTTTTCGAGAAAACAATGCGAATATGCTCTTCAGAGCTTCAGCCACGCAAGCTCCCGATTTATTCTTTATTCTATATAGGTCTCATCCATCCATATTTCAAAAACACGTCGATGACCGTCAGTATGTATTTAACCCCCTCATTCCATCTTGATACTGATTTCATGTCGACCAGATTGGAGGACCAGATCTGATCCAGACCCTTCACGAACACACTTCTCCTTCAAAATTTACCCGTGACAGGCTTGTGTAGTTCGTTTGCCAATGCATTCATTAATAATTTTTTCTGGACATTTTTTTTATAGCCCCATACAAATCGACGTTAAGTACCAATCACTTTACCGACCAGTGAACCTTTGAGTCTCTCTCTCTTTGGGGGATTCAATATATTCTTAATTTGCATCAATATGTTTTTATCCCAGATTCGATTACAAGTCTAGATGTCGGGATGTTTAGCGTAGGACAGATCGTGAGTGTAAGCAGCCAAATCCATCCTATTAATGATTTTCCTCCAAGATTCAGGAGTCAGATCTCCATTCGATCTCTTATTTAATTTCATGCCGGTTCCCGTGAATTGATGTCTTGGCAGATGCATTTTGAAGGGTAGATTATTAATCAATTTATTCGTCAGGCCAGCACCATATTTGACGAATTGCGTCTTGGTTAAACTGCACATTTTACACGTTCCGCAAAGCATGGTTCAGTTATTTTTTGTCAATACTTTTTTAATGTTAACCATATTGGTAACTCTCTTGCATTTGACACAATACATTTGTTTGGGTTTTTTCGTATATATTTAATCATTTATTTTTACGTATTTTTTTAATTTGTATATATAATTTTTTATTTTTTTTTTATTTTTCTTTTATATATATATTTTTTCTTTGAATCGATTGCTTCCAGAATCTTTTTGGGATAATTTACAAAATGATAATCTCGCTTCTTCTCTACCTTTTCCCACGAGAGAATCCTTCATTTCTTCCTTGATGATCTGACAACTCTTCACTCTTATATTAGCTTTCATGACTCTGTAGTTTTGTTTTTCGTTCAATATGTTGACGTATTCACTGTCCGAAATCCTACCGTCTTACAACACCAGGGAGATCTTATCTGACATGGTGTCAATCTTTGCATCGGCCAAAACGCTGATGTTTTTGTGCTTCCTGACCTTTCCAGATAATATCTTAGCGATTAAATTTCCGATCATACTAACGAATCTGACAGTCAAAGCCAATCCTTCTATGGCCAACTTGACCAGAAGAGTAATGACTGTGGTTGATAATAGACTGATTTCAGCAACATTGAAACCCATAAACATTGCGATGAGATTCAAATCCACACCATTCACAAATTTCTCTAATCTCGAATATTTCTTATTGAGCAAACGACGAGAATCTCTCTCTCGTGTTAGATACGATAGAATTCTATTGATTTGTTTGATTTGATTTTTTTTACTTTGAGTTTCCATTTTCATTTATTTATTTATTCATTTATATCTATTATTTTTTATGTATTTGTTTTTATTTTCATCCCTTATTATTTATCAAAAAAAAAAAAATTTTTAGTGGTCACATCCTTTTCAACAAAAATTCCAAAACGCATCCCCTGTCTTCGGTGGTGAGACCTCGATGCGCTAACTTCATTTCTTCAGAATTAGTAGGTTCGGGTTCTCTGACACAAGACCTGAATTGCTTCCAACATTTGATCACGTTGTTGCAACGGACGTATTCCAATGCGGGCATGAAATACGTGGTGACAATGTCTTCCCATTCCATCGTAAGACACAAATGATTAATGTGGTTACATTCTCTATTCTCCCGACAGTCAAGGCAAAGTTCATGCAAGACACAAGGAAGTTGTTCATCCACGCAGATTGCATAAGCTTTGCACAGTGCCCTTCAAAGAAACGAAGCTCTTGGTTCCATGGAATCGTTCGTTTCACTCATAATTATTATTATATATATAAAAAAAAAATTATATTCTTATTTTTTTTCTATTATTTGTTTACGTTTTCTTTTTTTTTCTTTTTATATATTACGTTTTATTTTATAACAACACATTCTATTCTTCACATCATCAAACGAATGAACCAATACTTCTCGTCTATTACGATCGCGAGTATTATTATAGGAGAGATATGATTTTTTTTTTCGAAAGAAGGATTATATGCTTTTCGAATTTCGAGAAAACCATTTTTTTCATCGTCATCATTAGAATGATATAAAAAAAAATCCATAATAATTTTTAACCTTTTAGCAAATTCGATCCACAATCTATTTGACGCGAACGAGGGTAATCTGCGAATAAATTCGACACAGACGCGAATGGATTTTTCAATATTTTCACCACCACCACCATGATTGAATACATTAACTACGTTTTTCATGCAATAAATAATGTAAGGACATTTCACATAATTATAATGTTCTACAAGTTTCACTTCGTATTTTGAACGATCTAGGAAATCTATAATCATGCGATAATCTTGGTAAGACACTTTTTTTTTTCATTCAAACACTTCATCATTTCGATATTTTCGAAATAGCTTTGATTTAAGAATATGAATAACAATATTAATGAAAACAACGTTCCATACACGTTTAAACACGTGTTGTGTATGATTTGTTCCAATTGAATTCTTTCTAATACATACTTGTGTGAAAGTTTAGAAAAAGCTAAAAGCTTTTTGTAATACGAATATTTTATTAACACATCTGTTGGATGACGTTTTTCCTTTTTTCTCTCATTTTGCTTCATTTTTTTTAATTGTTATTTTTATAATAACATACACAAAAGGGGTATATTCTTAAACGGCAAATTCTGACCGAACAACAAACCTTCACTGATCAGTTCCACATTCTCTCCAGTCTTCATAGAGAGACCATCTCTATGGAAAGCATCACCACCACTCTTTCTCATGGGTCTTAGATACAATCCTTTACCTTCAACGTCTATGCGACACACGGCTCCTCCCTTCTTCAAAAACAGTCCGTTTCCCCTCTTCTTCAAAAATAATCCTCTACCCATTAATTTGTCGACTCCCGAACTAGCGAGTCCCAGAGAGCTCCCACGCCCAGAGATTGAAATACCGTCTTCGTGAGAATGGGTAATACTTTGGCGACGAGTCCCGCCAGTAGTGGTAAGAGACTGCCTTTCATACTCATATTATATTCCATTTGAGTGGGACTCTGTCTCCCCGTCGTCCCCTTTCAATTACGAATTGCTTTCTCTATCCTTTTGATTTGAGTTTTAATCCTGGCGATCCGATCGCCACTCTCCAAATCTTGAAGACTGAATTTAAATCTAATGGCCTCGCCTCGATTTCTCAATGCTCTGTGAAGTTTAGATTTCTGTGCTTCAGATATGTTCACGTTTTTAATCATGTATTGACTCATATTTAATTTTGTTTTGGTTTGATTATATATATTATTTTTACATTATTAATATTATAAGTTTCTTTTTTTTCTTTTTTTATTTCCTATATAATATATAAAATAAAACCTAAAACTTCTTAAAATAAAAACAAAAACATGTATATATATATTTTTTTTTTAAGATATTATTTTTCAAATTATTTATTTTTTTTATATCTCTCTGAAGTGAAATTCTATAGTCACTCTCTCTCTGCAAGGATCTAACAGATCGCCATTCTGATCTGTCAACGTGAGTAGGTATAAAAGAAGAGTATACTATCACTTGTACATGTACGTGTACAAAATACGCACACGATGCATTCACCAACGTGGAATTCAGTGTTAAATCACACGCTTGTTCACAAAAACTGTACATGATTTTGAATCTGCTCATGTACAGTCAGTGACTCCTAGATTGCGCTTTTAGCATTCAAATACTCGTGGTGAACGCATCATGTGCGTGTGTTGTACATCTTCAGTTGTATCGTGTACATGATTTTTGGTCTACGTTCGCATCGCAGATCAGACCCACCGATCCATCATCGGCGAACGCGAGCAAAAGCATAAGATTCTGGCTCATCATCAAAAAACAGTTTTTGCAATTCAAAATCAGTGATTCTGAACTCTCAATTGCTTCGGTACAGATGATTTAGAACTCTCCCTTGTTTTTGAGGCGGTCACGTTTTTGATTGATATAAATATAGAGGAGAAAAAAAAATATAAATAAATAGTTATTTAGAAAAATAAATATATCAAATCGAATAGATAATAAAAAAAAATAAAAAAATACGTAAATCATGAACGCTTCCCAGATGATTAGAGCGAGGTTTCTTTTAAACATGCTGATGAGAGCATACACAATCTGCGTGAACGAACAACTACGTCCCATCTTGTTAGAACGATGTGTCGGATGTCGGGATCATCTAGACTTTGATCACGAGGATCATTCGTGTCTGACGATGGAAAGGGAAGATATGGTCGTCATGTATTTCGAACCGGCGCTCGAACGCGTTAAATTCGACGATGTGATCACGTTTTGGAAGAGATTAGTCTTCTGTAAGAATCGAGACAGGCCCACAGATTTGGAAGAACTGAAATTGGCACGTAGAAGTTTGACTTTAGAAGACAAGGGATGCATCAAGAAATTATTGCTGAACAAAGCATACGTCTAAGTTTTGTTTTTCGTTGATATAGAAATAAGGGAGAGTAGAAAATAAAAAAAAATAAATACACACATAAATTTTTTATCTAATATTAGAAAGAAAAAACACACAAAAAAAAATGAGAACCAGAAATAAATTGTATCCAACGTTAGTGGACGACGAGGACGAGAAGCCGAACAGTGTTTTGCCGATGGCGCCGTCGCTAGAAGAAAGAGAAATTGCATCGATCAAATCAATAGAATCCAAGAGTATCTGACTCGAGAGAGAGATTCTCGTCGTTCTCTCAAGAAGAAGTATTTGCGTTTCGTGAAATTCGTCAACGGGATCGACACGACACTCATCACGATTTCCATGGGTTTACACGCGGCCGGCATTGGATTGTTGTCGACCGTGGTCGCCATTCCGATCGTGTTGACCATGGAAGGAGTGGCCCTCGCCGCCAGATTGTTCAGCACGGTCGGAAACTATATCTGAAGGCTAGGAAACACGACAAGATTCGTGTCTTGGCCGACTCCAAGATCGACACGATATCCGAAATGATCTCTATGGTGTTGAAAGATGGTAGGATATCGGACGGAGAATACTTCACGATATTGAGTGAGAAAACGAAATACGATGCCATGAAAGAAGCCGTGAGAATCAAGACTCATCAGATCATCAAGGAAGAGTTGAAGGATTCTCTCGTGGAAAAGGGTAGGAAAGAGGCCAGGGAGGAATTCAGTAAGATGATAGAACTCAAGGGCAGCGATTGAAAAAAAAAAAATATATATATATATAATAAGAACAGAATTTAAAAAAAAAAAATATTAAATTCATATATAAAATAAAAAAAAACGAAATTAATTTAAATAACTCTTCAAAAAAAATGTATTGCGTAAAGTGTAAGAGAGTTACCGAGACGAGTAATTCTCGAGAAGTGCGAACTAAAAACGACAGATGGATGCTTCGCGGAATTTGCGACGTGTGTGGTTCTATCAAGACTCAATTCATCAAACAAAAGAACGCGAGCAAAGGTAAAGGCATCGTGAATAAAATGATCAACAATCTACCTTTCGAAATGCATCTGCCCGGTCACAGTTTCACGGGACCCGGAACGAAATTGAACAAGAGACTCAACACCGATCTGACTCCCAAGCAAACCCGTGAATAGGGTGGACGCGGCCACGTACGATCATGATCTGTGCTACGCCAGACATCCCGACACAAAGACTCGCAACGACGTCTGCGGCAAAAACATGTTGGCGAGATTGAGACGCATATCGAATCCGACCAGGAGAGAGAAGATGGAACGTTCGCTGGTCGTGAATCTGATCGGTGCGAAACGTCGATTCGGATGGGGCATTCAAAAAAAAAAAGCGCATCTGAAAAAGAGGAGAAGAAGAAACGATTATTGACGAGCGAATTGGCCGAGGAGTTACACAAACCCATAGTGCATAAATTTCGAAAGAGAAGGGTGTTCATGAAGGGTCTGGACGACATTTGGTCCGCCGACTTGGTCGACATGAGATCGTTTTCGAGGTGGGACGAGGGCGTCAAATATCTATTGACGGTCATCGACGTGTTTTCCAAATACGGTTGGATCAGAGTTTTGAAGAATAAATCGGGACCTTGTGTCGCCGAGGCTATGAAGAGCGTGTTCGACTCGTCCTCTCGAAAACCGAGTAAATTGTGGGTGGACAAGGGAAAGGAATTCTACAACAAGGCCGTTCGTCGATTGGTAGACCTCTACTCGATCGAAAACGAAGAGAAAGCCAGCGTGGTGGAACGTTGGAATCGAACGATGAAGGAGAAGATGCACAGATACTTCACGGCGAATTCGACCAAGAAATACATATACGCTCTGAACGGTCTGGTGAAAGATTACAACGACACACGACACAGATCGATCAAGATGACTCCCACGGAAGCTAGCGATCCTCAAAACGAAAAACGGGTCTACGCGAATCTATATTCCGAGAGATCTAAGATCGGGAAGAAGAAGTCTAGAACGCCGAAATTTGCGGTCGGCGATCGAGTGAGAATCTACGCTTATAAGAAGCACTTCGAAAAGGGTTATACTCCTCGATGGACCTCGGAAATCTTTGTGATCATCAAAATATTTCACACCGATCCGGTGACTTATGAAATCGAAGCTTTGGATGGAGAAGAGATCATCGGAAAGTTTTACGAACAACAATTGCAGAAGACGAAGTTTTGATGAAGAACACAAAAATTTTTTTTTTTATTTACTCTCTTTGACATTTTCTTGTTTACACACACATATATATATAAGAGAGAAAAAAAATAAATAATAATAAAAAAATAATTAAAAACTATTTTTTTTAGATAAAGAAAAGCAAGTGAATTAATAAACAAAAAAAAAACAAACTAAAAATCCTTTAAAATGACAAATATACTAGATATAGCACAAAGCATAGTGAAAGATGTAAGTATTCAAGAATATGAGGTTCACGAATACGAGCCGGTAACCGGAACAAGTTTGAACAATGCGGGAGAGATAAGAATCAATGTCGAAACTCAAGATCTATTCGTACATCCTAGCGAGAGTTACATAGTGGTGCAGGGACGTCTCACCAAGGAAGATGGGAGCGACTACACCGACGACGACACGGTCACTCTAGCCAATAATGGCATCATGCATCTATTCAGTAACATAAAATACATGCTATCCGGACAAGAGATAGAATCTGTTTTTCATCCCGGTCAGGCCACCACGATGTTCGGACTCTTGACGTATCCTGATGATTTTTCGAAATCCAGAGGACTTAATCAGTTGTGGGTGAAAGACACCGTCGGCCCTGCTAGCACCGGCGCCGCCGCGATATTCAACTACGTCGTCAAGACGTCCAGACCTAAAGGAACGTTTTCGTTCAGGATACCTTTGAAACACATCTTCGGATTCGCGGACGATTACAACAAGATCATGTACGGATTCAAACACAATCTGACGTTGATTCGAAAAGGAAACGACGACGCAATAGTGAGACTCACCGCGACCGATGTGGGTAAGATAACTCTACACAAGATATCATGGTTCGTTCCGCACATGGAGCCTACGACGGATGAGAAAACGCATCTCTACAAGATCATACAATCCAAGAGTAAATTACCCGTGGGATTTAGAATGAGACAGTGCGACACGGCTAGCATTCCTCCCTCCATGAATCACTTCGATTGGAGATTGACAGTGAAATCCGCTTCCGAGAGACCGCATTTCATCGTGGTCGCGTTTCAGACCGATAGGGACGGGTCTCAGGAAAAGAATGCGTCGCTGTTCAATCACTGCAATTTGAGAAACATGCAAGTGTTTCTGAACGCCACGAGATATCCGGCAATCGATTACAATGCGTCGTTCGACAAGATCGATTTCTGCAGGCTGTACGGCAACGCTGCTGATTTTAGAAGAAGTATCACGGTCTAGACGAATTGATGAGCAACCCCAACATATCTCCCAGCGAATACAAGTCGATGTATCCCATGTTCGTGTTCGACGTCAGTAAACAGAGTGAACAACTCAAGAGTAGCGTGTTAGACATTCAGATCAAGATGCAATTCGATAGGAACGTGCCGAGAAAAACCGAAGCCTTCGCCCTGGTCCTGTCGGACAGAGAATTACAATTCGAATCGGATGGAAATAAGATGTCGATCATTCGATGAGAGACGAGTGTGTGAAAAAAAAAAAAAAAAAAATAAAAAAAATAAAAAAAACAAAAAAAAATGAAAAGTAATGTATGATTATTAAAAAAAAAACAAAAAAAAAAAAAAACTAATGAGATATAGAGAACATCTCTCTATATCTCATTACTTTTTTTTTTGTTGTTTTAATAATCACACATTATTATTTTTTTTTTTTAATTCATTATTTTCCACGCGTTCACTGTTTGTTCAAAGGATCCAGTTTGATCAGTAGACTCACCACGGAAGTGGCGGCTTCGGGATTATTGGTTTTCGTGATGAAATTAATCCTGTCTCTGGCGTTCACTTTGAGAGGCGTGCCGAACGTGCTAACATTCGCGTGTTGATTCTCGGTCTTTTCGATGCTGTATCTCTTATCGCTCTCCACACCATTCACCATGAGATTGACGACCGCTCTGTTATTCAAATCCGAGGAAGCCAGACTCATTCGAAGGATTTCACCTCCCAGAGGCATGGGATATCCCACCTGACCGTGTTTCGATCCGCTACCTCCATTTCCGAAAGACCACTCAGCTTTTCCCTCCTCTAAGGCGTCGGACTCTTCGGCCCACATGGTGATCAATTGTCTGGCATATTTGACTTTCTCCACCACCGAAATCAGGGTGCAGGCGTCCGTCATGTGCACGGGTTCCGGTAGATTCGTGAGCGCATGTCCGCCCATGTCTAGTTTACCTTCCATGATGTCACCCTTTCTCCAGACCAAGTTGTCGTCCACGTACTTCCTGCTTACCGCGCTGGAATCGAATTCGGGATCGTGATTGAGACCGAATAAATTGTGACCGTTCATGTTGATGCCACCCTCCATGGTTCCGCCAGATTCTTTATTCAGGTAGAAATCGTCCACTTGCGATTCTAGGTATTCTTGCGATTGTAACACGGAAGAATCCAAGTAGCCCTTGTTGACCGCGGTTGAGTCCGCATCCGTGTTGTCGATCTTCGACAGGTTCAATATCTTGTGGAATCCCACATTCAGATCCGATTTCATTTCACGTCCGTCAGACTTTCTCCGTTCCAGATCTACGTAGTGTTTGGTCGCCACGTCCTTGGGATTCGTGGGAGCGGCCACGTTCGTTATCTTGTAAGAATTGGCGTTCAATTCCGAGTGCATCGTTTTCGTGATGTATCTATTTCTCAGGTGTTCGCTGAATCTCGCGTGAGAGTCGTCCGCATATTTCTTGGTGGCGGCATCGGTGGGATCTACGGGATTCGCCACGTTCACCAAACGTTTGGATTTCAGATCGAGATCGTCGGTCATGGTTTTATCCAGGTAATTATCCAGCAGGATTCATTCGAAATCGGCGTTCCCCCTGTCGACGTATTTTTTAGTCGCGGCATCTGTGAGATCTATCGGCTCGGGAAGATTGTAGAGCTTCTTATCGTTCATGTTCAAAGGTTCTTCTCGAGGTTCATATCTCCGAACGTAATGCTCGTCCAACAAGTTGGCAACGTCTTAACCATCGTCGACTTCGAACGTCTTCCTCTTCTTTCTCAGGTTGACTTTTTCGTTGTCACTTCTACCAAATTTATCGACTGTCATGTTGTGGGATTTTTTTTTTGTTGTTTAGAAAAAATGTGTTCAAAACGCAGTTTATTAAAAATGAACTATGTTATTTTATTTTTCGTTTTTTATTCGATTAAAATTTTTTTAAAATAATTTTTTTATCTTTATATATATACTATAAAAAAAAAAATCTCTCTCTAATGTAAGTCATTGAGAATGTCTTGAAATTCATCTCCTTCAGACCATCTCTTGAGAATGTAGAGACACAGGTGACCGCAAAACACTTGATCTGGTGATTACACTTGATCCGTGTTGTAAAGAACCATCGATTTGTTGAAATAGTTCTTTATTTCTTTCGGCGGCGAGATTCCGTAGCTGTCGAAATAATAATTCTTCTTCTTCTTCCCGTTCTTGAACCACGCCACCCTGTGAGTGCCTTCACCCGATGAATCGTCTAGATTTAAAATTCCGCATTCCGATTGTCGAGGTCTTCTCTTCGGCAAGGCATCTCTGGAAAACACTCCTAGAAAATCTTCGATTTTCAAATCTTTTGCCGCATTCAACAGATCGATGTTGGATAGGGGTTCATTGGGTAAGACGACACCTTCTACGGATATCTTTATTTTCTTATTCATAAATAAGTATATATATTTTTTTTATTTATTTTATTATAATCACTAAAAGTGACGTTATTTTTTTTCTATTTTTTTTCTTTTTCTTTTTAAACTAACTCTATCGACTTCCACAATCTTGAATCCGTCAAATTCCTTGACTTCTATAATCTTGGATTCTTCTATTTCTTCTTTTAAACTAACTTTCTCGATGTCACTATCGATTTCCATAATTTTATGTTCATCTAATTCCTCTTGATTTTCTGGAATCCTATCATCCACAATCGTATCTGGAATCTTATCATCTGCAAGCGCATCTGGAATCCAATCATCCCCATTCATATCGTCTAAAATTAGATGCAAACTCCAATGTCCGAGTGCCAAAGTGCTTATTTTGTCGTCTAACACGAATCTCTTGTCGTCGTCGGCCATCAGCGAAATCTTGTTGACTATTTCGGTATACAAGTCGTGATTTTCACTTCGAATCAATTTCATAGTCTTATACACCGGACCACTTCCTAACAGACAATCTTTATACTCTTGGAAAGAGATGTTTTTCTTCACCACGCACGCTTTAACTCCTTTGCACTTCTTGATCTCTCCATCATCTTCTAGACGATAAGCATACAGTTTGGGTCTCAAGCCCACGAATTCGACGAACTGTTTACCGCCGCTCTCGTCCTTAAATTTACCCAACACCTTCTTGTTGTCGTTCGATTGAATGTTGGATGGGTGATCGACGGGATAATTGCTCGTGTCGAACGACTCGGCCACGTCCGGAGATATGTCTTGGTAGATGTCTTTCATCTCTATCTCGTAAACTAAACTGTCCGTGTCGGTGAACAGTAGTTTGGCTTTGTCGCCAAATTTTCGTTTGACGTAATCGTAGTGAAACTCGTACATCAATCGCTTGCTGACATCTAAGATGATCGGTCCGAGATAATATGGTTTGTCGAACTTCAGGTGCGTCTTTTGCATGTGAACGGCCACTAGATTTTCGCCGAATATGGTTTGGTGTTTGTAATTGGGTTTCGCCACTAATTTTTTAGCTCTTTTCTCAGACGTGACGAGTCGAACGTCGGTTCTCTTCCTGATGTTTTCCATCGATTTGCCGTACATGCAGTTGTTCATGAGTTTGAAGAAATCTTTTTCGAAATCGTTCTCGGCTCGAGTTCTGAGATTCCTGTTGAGATCGATGTATTTTTTCATCCAAGGCTCTTCGTCGAATTGAATGATGCGATGTATGTCAACTAATTTCATCCCGTAATCGACGTACTGTTTCAAATTCTCGCTGTAGACGACGTAGTTACGTTTGTTAAATAAATTGGGAATGAGTTTTTCCTCATCACCTTCGTTCGGTTCCATTCGTGTGGGAGCCAGCAGATAATCGTTGTGTGGATCGTGTAATTCTTCCGGATAGTTCGAATCGACTTCTAAAATGCAAGGATAGTCTCTCCATTTTTGCATCTCTTCTGGTTCCTTCACCCATTCGAAATTTCCAATCGGTAAAGGATGACTCATAGCCCAACCGTACAGATTATTGGCGTCCCAATACTGTATGTATTTAGTCGACCATTTTGAATTGAAACCTTCTTTCATGTAGGGATTGTTATCCTCAGAATGTCTGTGAGAGACCATCGAGACGCCACCTCTCGCAGCCCTTTCGAACATGAGCAACATGTCCATGTCGGATAATAATTCCAATTGAACTTCGGTGGTCTTCAACAGAGCGTCCCACGCCAGACAGGGTGCGGTGAAATACCAAGCTTATCCAGATCATAATTTCGACGACAGACGTCTCAAAAATTTTCGAACACGTCTGCCAAGAGCAGAACGTCGGACTTCAGATAGAGATCGTGATAATCTCTCATGGTTTTCATATCGAATGATTTCCACACGTTTTTGACGTGTTCGTAATTCTCGTCGGAAATGTCGAATTCGTATAATTTCGAATAAAAATCATCTTTCGAAGGTAGTGCGGTGTCTTCGAATCTCTTTAGATCGTTCATGTAATCGTAAGGATAGACTCCTTTCCTCAACATGACGTCTACTCATTCTCCGAAATGTTCGCTCGTGATTTTAAATTTATCCTTGCTCATGTTATCGACTAATTTTTCCAGAGCGGTCGACATGAATTTAAAAGTGTCGATGAAACGTATGCATCTATGAATGGATTTTGTTTTTTCTTTCAACGTATTTCCGTCAATTACTCTTTTCCTCTCCATGAGCTTCCATTTCATGAAGGAAATGAATCTTTCTTCGCTGTTCGCGATGCAATTTAATTCTTCGTGCGAGGTGCCGAGATTTTTCACGAACAGATGACTGTCGTAACCCGAGAGATTGTGAAACATCACCGGATAGAAAGCGGCGTCTCGATATTTTAAATTACACTTGCTGTGAGCCGGACCGCGATACAGACCCGTGTAATGATCGTGGTCTCTGACCTTCTTATTTTCCTCCGAATTCTCGTCGAACGATTGTCTGCATATGTGACATTCGGTGGCTCTGTTATTTTCGTCCTGCTGCTCTCGCGTGATTTTTCGCCGGAGTTTTGAATTTGTCGTATAACATTTGAATTTTCGATTCTAACTCTTCCACGAACCTTTGAGCCACGTCGTCTTCTTCGCGCTGTTTCGTGTAGGTGAAGGGGCCCATGTCGTGTTGCGAGTCGAAAGTGCATTTCACGTAAATGCAATAGCCTGAAGGTATGTGTTTTTGATATCTTTCGACGTAACTTTGAAGAGTGTTGGGTTGACAGGAACTCATTTTCGCAGTGAAACATTCGAAATCGGCGTACACGACGAATGGTACTTTTAACCTTCTGTTGTGATTTTCAAACTTCACGATGGTGTTGGGTTTGGGCATTTCGACGGCGACACCTTGATTTTCGTTGCAATATTCCTGATGTTTCGCTAATGATTTTTCGCTCTTAAACATGTTCATGCAGTTGCAACATAAAGATATCTTTCCGTTATGATTATTATTTTGTCTCAACAGTAACCGGCTCGGATGTTTAACCCAACAATAATGACAGTTGTCACCATTCGAAATCGATAATAAAATAATCGTCTTTTCTCTTCCGCGATACGAAGTCCGTCTGAGAGGATAGATCTTTTGATTTTCGTCGTTGTATCCTAGGACGTTCACCGCTACGGTGGGATTTTGAACCTCGAAACGTTCGATGTGTTTTAACTCTGTTGGAAAAGTCACTCCGGTCCAATCGAGATTTTTAGAAGTTTCCTCGTAACGAAAAACTTGGAGTTTATTTCGACAGGGTATAAAGTGGAGGTGACTGCCCATTTAAAACACTGATCATCTTTATTTCTCACGTTGACCACGGCGTGTTTCTTAGGAAAGAAATATGGTAATTCCAAGTAGGAAGATCCTTTCAATGGTTCGTTTTTAGTCATGTGAATTTCGAGTTTCAACACCTCACCGAACGTCCAATTACTACCTTCATTTTGATAATTCGTGAGAGACGTCAACATCTTGTCTTTCATCTTTTCGAAAACGTCCGATAGATCTGAACCTCGAAATACAGGTTCGACGTTAGATCTGAAATATGCATTTTTCACGATGCTCTCGCCGGACTTCACGTCGATTTTATTCATTATGCAATGGAGTATCATCTTAATTTTTAATCCCAAGTTCGTGTATTCGTGAAACAAATCCAATACTTTTTTCTTCACCCGTTCCATGAACAATTTCGGATCAACTTTCTTCGACGAGGGAAACACGTCGAAAGTTTTAAAAATGTCTTCGATCGCACTCTCCCATTCTACGGGTTTCGATTGGAATAGTTCCGCAACGAGTCATCTTACATATTGTTCTTCTTTCTCTTCGTCGATTGCTCATTGAATTTCGCTCGATATATCTCGTTTGTCTTGAATCTGAAGTGCATCACTCGTTTTCGTTTTAGTTTTTCTTTTCTTTTCTTTGGAAACTTGATGTTTTTCAACGGCTTTTCGTTTAGTCGTCTTCTTATTTTTCACAACCGGTGCATCTTTTGACGTCGTTGCTATCGACATTTCGTTTGCCTTTCTAGCATTTCGCAAATATTCTTGTATGACTTCAATCTTTTTTGATTTAGTTCTATGCTTTCTGAAATCTGAAATTTGTAATAGATTACGACGGATGAGAAAACGCATCTCTACAAGATCATACAATCCAAGAGTAAATTACCCGTGGGATTTAGAATGAGACAGTGCGACATGGCTAGCATTCCTCCCTCCACGAATCACTTCGATTGGAGATTGACGGTGAAATCTGCTTCCGAGAGACCGCGTTTCATCGTGGTCGCGTTTCAGACCGATAGGGATTGGCCTCAGGAAAAGAATGCGTCGCTGTTCGATCACTGCAATTTGAGAAACATGCAAGTGTTTCTGAATGCCACGAGATATCTGGCAATCGATTACAATGCGTCGTTCGACAAGAACAATTTCTGCAGGCTGTATGGCGATGCCGCTGATTTTAGAAAGAAGTATCACGGTCTAGACGAATTGATGAGCAACCCCAACATATCTCCCGGCGAATACAAGTCGATGTATCCCATGTTCGTGTTCGACGTCAGTAAACAGAGTGAACGACTCAAGAGTAGCGTGTTAGACATTCAGATCAAGAAGCAATTCGATAGGAACGTGCCGAGAAAAACCGAAGCCTTCGCCCTGGTCCTGTCGGACAGAGAATTACAATTCGAATCGGATGGAAATAAGATGTCCATCATTCGATGAGAGACGAGTGTGTGAAAAAAAAAAATAAAAAAAATAAAAAAAACAAAAAAAAATGAAAAGTAATGTGTGATTATTAAAAAAAAAACAAAAAAAAAAAAAACTAATGAGATATAGAGAACATCTCTCTATATCTCATTACTTTTTTTTTTGTTGTTTTAATAATCACACATTATTATTTTTTTTTTTCAATTCATTATTTTCCATGCGTTCACTGTTTGTTCAAAGGATCCAGTTCGATCAGTAGACTCACCACAGAAGTGGCGGCTTCGGGATTATTGGTTTTCGTGACGAAATTAATCCTGTCTCCGGCGTTCACTTTGAGAGGCGTGCCGAACGTGCTAACATTCGCGTGTTGATTCTCGGTCTTTTCTATGCTGTATCTCTTATCGCTCTCCACACCATTCACCATGAGATTGATGACTGCTCTGTTATTCAAATCCGAGGAAGCCAGACTCATTCGAAGGATTTCACCTCCCAGCAGCATGGGATATCCCACCTGACCGTGTTTCGATCTGCTACCTCCATTTTCCGAAAGACCACTCAGCTTTTCCCTTCAATTTTTTTTGATTTAGTTCTATGCTTTCTGAAATCTGAAATTTGTAATAGATTACAAATCTCGTTTAACCGAGGTATGGTTTTCTCATTTAAATTTACCATTGTTTTATCTGTTTGCTTCATTTGTAAGAATATTTTTTTTTTTTGGAATTTTGTATTAAATAATTTGTTAAAAAAGTTTTGCTTTTTTACTCTATATATATGATAGAAAAAAAAGAAGTTAAATTTTAAAATTCAATTTTTTTTAATACAAAATTTAAAATAAACATTATTTGTAAGAATTCATAAAAAAAACAAATAATCGATCATGACAACAACACCTAAAAGATGTGGATTGAAATTGAAACGAGACGAAAAGTATGAGAAATCCAGTTTTAATATCTATACATTACAACCACACGATCCCATCGAATTGAATGAGGTCGAGATGGTGGACTTAGAGCGCTACTACCACAAATATCGAATGTGTTTGAAAGTGGATGAAGCCGCGCTCGATTTGTTTTACGAGTACCAAAGTGAACTGTTGATTAATATCATCATCGCCGAAGACAGAGAATTCGACAGGGGTGATTTATTGTTGTCCTATGGAGGTTACATATATCCAATAATCTCACCCGAACTTGTGAAGAAATCGGGTGGTGAGAGCACATTCGCCTATAAAAAAAAACTCAAAAGAGTAAAGATGAACCTTCACACCATTTTCGTATGTGGAAAAATGACGAATGTCAACTTGCTAATAACGGACTTGGAAATATAAACAATAGAGAGATTGAAATTAAAAAAATTTAAACTTTTTATATATATATAAAGAGAAAAAAAACTTTTACTAAAAAAATGTTTACATTGAAGAAAATTAAAAATTAAAAAAACAACTTTTTTATATATATAAAAAGCAAAAAAAAAATAACAAACTTTTTTTTTTAACAAATTATTATTTAAATACAAAATTTAAAATATACATTATTGCAAGAATTCGTAAAAACAAAAAAAACCAACAAATAATCGATCATGAAGACAACAACACCTTAAAGATGCGAATTGAAATTGAAACGAGTCGAAACGTATAAGAAATTCGGTCATAAAATCTATAGATTACAATGACACGATCCCATCGAATTGAACGATGTCGAGACGAAGGGCTTAGAGCACAAATACGAGAAATATAAGATGCCTCTGAAATTGAATGAAGCCGCGCTCGATTTGATTTACGAGTACCAAAGCGATCTGCAGAACATCATCATAGCCGAAGATAGAGAATTCGACAAGGACGATTTGTCGTTGCCCTATGGAAATTACATATTTCCAAACATCTCATTCGAACTCGTGAAGAAATTGGGTGGTGAGAGCGAGTTGACCGATGTAAAAAAACTCAAAAGAGTAATGATAAACATTCGACACGTTTTCGAAAAAGGAGTAGACACGAGCGTCAACATGCTAATAACGGACTTGGAAATATAAACAATAGAGCGATTGATTTTTAGCGAAGAAAAAATGAAAAAAAAAAGTAATGAGATCTCATTTACTTTTTTTTTTTTTTTTTTTTTTTCCTTCTTCTTCACTATCATCATGATATATTATAATAACGTTTCCTTTTCTCTCAAATTTCTGCGTCGATTCTTCTTCTTTTTCTTTTTTTCTTTTTCTCTGTGATGTGATACGTTCATGGTAACATTTTTGTTTATCCGAATCATAATTATGAACGAATGTTGTGCATCTCTTGGTAACACTCGCTTCAGAAGGTAGTGGTGACCGTGGAAAGCATCGTCTCATTCCCAACCGTATATCCCGTGCTTTATCTATCTCTTTCCTTAGATATCCATCATTAGCATCTAACCATTTTTTTATTTCTTCGCTCTCTGGCTCGCGATGTTCGTCATTATCGTCAAATTCATCCAGGTGATAAATTTGTTTCTCCACCTCTTCACCCATTTTAAATATATTATTTTATACTTTCTATGATTTTATATATTTTATATAATTTTATATTTATAATAACATATTCAAAATCGGTATGTTCTTAAATGGCGAATTCTCACCGAGCAACAAAGCCTTGCCGAATCGCTTGACGTTCCGTCCACTCTTCAGATAGAGACCGTTTCCTCTCAGAGAGTTGCCACCTCTAACGGGTTCTAGATACAATCCTTTACCGCTGTCATCTACGTAAACGCGACTCACGGCTCCTCCCTTCTTCAAAAACAGTCCGCTGCCACCCATTAATTTCTCAACTCCCGAACTAGCGAGTTCCATGAGAGCTCCCGCGCCGAGGGTAGCACCTTTGCGGCGAAGGGTAATGCTTTTGCGGCGATTCCTGCCAATAGCGGTAGGAAACCGCCTTTCATTCTCAAATTGTATCTCAATTGAGCGGGACTCAATCTCACCGCCAAACCTCTTCCATCGCGAATCGCTTTCTCCATCCTTTTGATTTGACTTCTGGTCCAGGCGATCAAATCCTGTCCGCCTCTCGTCAGATCTTTATGAGTGAATTTGAATCTCACTGCCTCGCCTCGAGTTGTTAACGCTCTCTTAAGTTTCTTCCTCTGTCCTGCGGATATGTTCACGTTTTTAACCACGTATTGTGTCATAATTCTGTTTTGTTTGTTTTTTTTTAAATATATTTACTTCAATTGTTTCTTGTTTAATAATTATATTAAAATAATTTTGTAAAAATTAATATTACCGTTTATTTTATTTTTGTTATCTATATACATAATATCTTTTTTTGCTTTTTATATTTCTCTTATGTGAAATCGTATCGTCACTCTCTCTCCGCGAAGATCTAACAGTTCACCATTTTGATCTGTCAATGTGGTTTTGAGACAATACAACGTGTCTAAAATCACTGGTAGATAAACTAAATTTTGAGGTCGCTCCACGATCTTATAACTCAGCGACACGTTTTGAAAGAAGGAATAGATCGTCGGCTGAGCGCTACCATTCACTAGCTTCTGGCAATCACGTCCACGTTCACCAGAATGCTATTGACAGCGAGAATGTCAACCGTATTTTCAGATGCCGCGTGGCCTCGATACATCTTTCGATCGAATCCCAACATCTTGCCTATAGAATCGTCCGTGTTGAAATCCACACGAAAATTATCTTCCAAATCCAACATCGTCTGTAATGTATTAGGATTGGGAGCGAGTCTGATCTTGTTGCTTCCCTTTCCATCCGTCTTCATTCACGTCTGAATGTAATGGTTCAAATCGTTTATGTCGTAACTCCTTTTGGGAATTCGAATCTCCAACCAATCCACTCCGTCGGAATACTTGAACGAGTTATTCTTTTCGGTGACGTTGGGAAAGGAATAATAAGTCTCCAGATTCACCAACACCATCTCGTAACTTTTCTCTCTGTTCAATTCGATGGAAGGTTCGAATTTCGTAGCGAATCGAGTCGAATCGCCACTCACCACGATTTGAATGGATTGTTTCGCAGCCGTATTCTCGGCTATCCGTTCTAACAATTTTCCATGTTGGAACATTATATCTTAATTTTATTTTTTTTATTCAAAACTAATTATTTGAAGATTTATTATTTTTCTAATTTTTTATTTTCACGCTCTATCTTATTATTATTATCACCATCGGGAACATAAAACTTGTCGAATCTGCACCGATATTTTCCGCGATTAAATTCGCTCGTCAAATCGATCACGACGAAATTGTAAAGTCCACCATCCCAAACCCTCTTGCAGAATCTCCTGAATTCGACAGCACTCATGTCGTTTGCGACGTGATCGCCGTAAATGTGATTGAGATTCTTGAGATCTTGGCGAAAGAGACACAGAAAATTAGCGTTCTCCCTTATCGTCTGTCTGGGCAATCGAAAATAATTCTGCGACAGGTAGAAACAGTCCACGTTGCTGTGTCGACCCCTAACGTAATACGATTCGTATCGGTTCTGTCCCTCCAAAAGCAGATCGTCGAAAATCATGAGATTCTTATCTTCCGATTTCAGTTCCCTAGGATCCGGAACGTCGCTAGCGTTCTCGTAAAATCGACACTCGACGTTCGAAGATGCATTTCGCTTCGTCAGCTCCATCGCCGCGCCGTCCAAAATGGTTGAGAGCGGAGCTCCGCACTTGTCGAATTCCTCCCTACTGTCAAAGATTCTGGCTATGACGTCCTTGGGCAATCTACGATCCATACACTCTCGAAGCAATCTGTATTCAGGTTGAAACAAGCTCTTGCCAAACACGAACAATATGTCGTAATCCAACCAGTCGGGTCGTGACAACAGATTCATCAACAGATTGGTCTTTCCACAATTCGATTTTCCCACTATCAAACCTCTTATGCTCTTGGGAAAGTACTCGTTATTCGACCTCTTGGTCGCGGCGTCGTTCCAAGACATATCTTTATTGTTCATCTTTTGTTTTATTTTTTTTTTGTTTGTCTGTTATTTTAGATTCTTTTCAAACACAAATTTTTTTATGTTTTTTCAAACTCTGTTTTTAATGTTGTTATTATTATTATTTGTTTATATCGCACCGTCGCGAGTTCTCTTCAATCCGGATCCACTCATCATTTTGGCTAAATCTTGTATGGGCACCACGGCATCCTCAAAATCTTTCCAACTTTTCGACGTTCGCTCTAACGCAGCTCGCTTCGCCGGTGGACTGATCAACTTGTCGATCAACGCGTCGGCTGCCCTCTTGCCAGCCACAGAAGCTATCCTACCACTGGCTTCGGAAGCGGCTTTCTTACCAGCATCCAAAGCCGTCTTCTTACCTACCTCAAAAGCGGTCGATGCGAGTTTTCTACCCGCATTGCTCGTGAACGGTCGCATTATAGAATCGACGATGCCAGAACCGCCTTGAACGTAAGTCCTGACGTATCCCCTGTTCTTTATCACCAACATATTTTATTTTTTATGATATATTTTGTGTTTTTTTTCACTGGTAAATCGTTTTGTCGTTTTTAAATACTTTTATTATTCTAGTGTAAGAATTTACTGTTTTATTTTTGTTTGTTTGTTTGTTTGTTTGTTTGTTTCTGTCTCTCTACTTATTATTATATTCACATCAATCCTTCAATTCGTTCATCAGCCTTTTATACTGGTTTTTATTCAAAACCTTCTGTCTCAACAATTCGTCAGATATGGCAACTATCTGATTATCTAATCCCGTGTTACCAGCCCGTCTGCTCCCCATCAACAAACTCAATCTCTGAGACAGAGCGTCGGGATCGCTCGGAAGAAAAGTAGTGGTTTTCACCCCTTTGCCGGTCATCGATTCGATGAACTTCTTGTTCCCATTCCATATGGGCTTCACTATTTTCGTCCACTTGTAACCTCTGTTGGCTTTGGGTCTCGTCTCTCTGGCATCGTTATTTCTATTCATGGCGTGGGTCTGGACTAGAATGTCGCCGTAATTGTGGAAATCCTGTTCCGTGTAATCTCCGGGCTTATCGAAAAGGAGCAATCTCTGCAGACCATCGGTTACTTTATATTTATTCGAACCCACGATCAATTCATCATCATCCATTTCCACTTCAGTATCGCCCACGAATTTCCTACCGCTCAAATCCTCGCGAATTCCATACAACAGATCTCTCTTACCGCCACCATCATCATCGGACGATGCGATGCTATCAGTGGTGATAGTCGAAGCCGTATCATCGCTCTCACTCACGTTGGATTCGATTCTCGTGGGAACGTAATCCGGTGTAGATTGAACGGAATACCGATTTCCAAAACTAGAAGGCAACGAACCCATTCTCAAAGAACTCTCCTTTATGGGTCTCAATTCTTCGACTATCTCCTTCCTGCTTCGCTCTTGACCCTCCGTCACGGGTTTAAATATTTTTGTGGCTTCGCGTGTGAGTTCCATCTCACCGAGACGTCTGCTCCTATCAGCAGCCTGAATCGCCTTCTTAGCACTTAAATACTCGGCTAAAATTCGATCTCGGAGTCTAGGATCCATCTGGAAAAACATCTTTCGTTTTAATTGTTTTTATTTATTTTTCGAAATTAAATGTTTAATTATATTTTTTTTATATTTTATGTTTTAAGTATTAAAATCTCTTTCCGTCTTAATATAATATCTGAAAAATATTCACATCTCAAACTCGCTGTGTTAATTGAAGTTAAAAAAAAATACGTTTTAAACAGTACATGACAAACCGGTTTCTGATGTAACGCATTTTGACAGAAGTGTTTAAATTTTTGTCAAAAGATCTTCATTCATTCACACATCAATTCATCGAGTGTCGAATTAAGAGAAAATCCTTTTTTTGATGACTGTTAGACAGTTTCAACACACAATGGAAAACTGATTTTAACAAATCTCTCTCTCCGATTGCTATCGTGAATATATTAAAAATTTTACCACTCGAAACCTAACTGAGCGGAAAATGCGTTTTAAACATTCCGATAAGTGTTTCTTGACTTTATTCAAGGAATGCTTAACAGTCAACCTCATTTCTCATAGGGGAGTAATTCTAAAAAAAACCCCCAAAACTCAATTTTTATCCATCCCATCAACAGAAAACATCAATGTCTATAATACAGGCTATATATTCACAATCGACTCTTTTTGAACAAAACACCTCAATTACGATAACGTGTGTTAGTTGCTTACTTCAGGAAGACGTGACTGGGTTTGCAAATTTCCAGCACACAGACACTCTTCGTTCAGATCGAGTTTTTATTACGAGAATCGAGCGATTCGATCGCTCGATCAGCTGAGTGGGTTTTTTTTGAGAATTTTCTCATAGTGGAGGAATTCTAAAAAAAACCCCAAAACTCAATTTTTATCCATCCCATCAACAGAAAACATCAATGTCTATAATACAGGCTATATATTCACAATCGACTCTTTTTGAACAAAACACCTCAATTACGATAACGTGTGTTAGTTGCTTACTTCAGGAAGGCGTGACTGGGTTTGCAAATTTCCAACACACAGACACTCTTCGTTCAGATCGAGTTTTTATTACGAGAATCGAGCGATTCGATCGCTCGATCAGCTGAGTGGTTTTTTTTTTGAGAATTTTCTCATAGTGGAGGAATTCTAAAAAAAACCCCCAAAAATCAATTTTTATCCATCCCATCAACAGAAAACATCAATGTCTATAATACAGGCTATATATTCACAATCGACTCTTTTTGAACAAAACACCTCAAAAACGATAACGTGTGTTAGTTGCTTACTTCAGGAAGACGTGACTGGGTTTGCAAATTTCCAACACACAGACACTCTTCGTTCATATCGAGTTTTTATTACGAGAATCGAGCGATTCGATCGCTCGATCAGCTGAGTGGTTTTTTTTTAGAATTTTCTCATAGTGGAGGAATTCTAAAAAAAAACCCCCCAAAACTCAATTTTTATCCATCCCATCAACAGAAAACATCAATGTCTATAATACAGGCTATATATTCACAATCGACTCTTTTTGAACAAAACAAACCCCACCACCGCCTCAAGAACAAGGGAAAGTTCTAAATCATCTGTACCAAAGCAATTGAGAGTTCAGAATCACTGATTTAGAATTGCAAAAACTGTTTTTTGATGATGAGCCAGAATCTTATGCTTTCGCTCGCGTTCGCCGACGATGGATCGGTGGGTCTGATCTGCGATGCGAACGTAGACCAAAAATCACGTACACGATACAACTGAAGATGTACAAGACACGCACATGATGCGTTCACCACGAGTATTTGAACGCTAAAAGCGCGATCTAGGAGTCACTGACTGTACATGAGCGGATTCAAAATCATGTACAGTTTTTGTGAACAAGCGTGTGATTTAACACTGAATTCCACGTTGGTGAACGCATCGTGTGCGTATTTTGTACACGTACATGTACAAGTGATAGTATACTCTCCTTTTATACCTACTAACGTGGTTTCGATGCTATACAACAGGTCCAGAATCACGGGCAGATAGACGAGATTTCGATGTCGCTCCCACGATCTTGTAACCCGGTGAAACGTCCGGAAAAAACGAGTAGATCGTATGCTTAGTGCTACCATTGACGAAACTTCCCGTGATCACATTGACATTCACTAAAATGCTATTGACCACGAGAATGTCGACCATATTTTCGGAAGCGGCGTGACCTCGATACATCTTTTGATCGAATCCCAACATCTTGCTGATCGACACTTCTGCACTAAAATCCACTCGAAAAGTCTAATATCGTCTGCAGAGTACTCGTATTGGGAGCGAGTCTTATCATCTTGCTTCCGTTACCGTCGGTCTTCAGTCTCGTCTGGACGTGAGGGTTCAGATCGTCTATGTCATAACTCCCTTTGGGAAATCGAATCTCGAACCAATCCACACCGTTGGAATATTTGAAGGTGTTATTCGTTTCGGTGACGTTGGGAAACGAATAGTAAGTCTCGAGATTAACCAACGCTATCTCGTATCTCTTTTCCTTCTTCAATTCGATGGAAGGTTCGAATCTTGTAGTGAATCGAGTCGTGTCGTGACTCACTACGATTTGAAAGGACTATTTCGCAGCCGTATTCTCGACTATCTGTTCTAATAGACGTTCTGACATTTTTTTGTTATTTATTATTTATTATTTATGTATTTTTATGTTTTATCGATATTTTTTTATTTTTTTTTCTTCTCTATTATTATCGGAAATATAAAAAAAAATTGTCGAATCCTCTTCGATATTTTCCGTTGTTAAATTCGCTAGTCAAATCGATCACCACGAAATAGTGAAGTCCTTTGTCCCATACCTTCTTACAGAATCTCCTGAATTCATCCCTGCTCATGTTGTTGGCCACGTGATCTACATAATTCTTTCTGGCAAAAGGTCCTGATCAAAATCAATGGGGTCACTGTCCAAAACAGTAAGGGTTTTTTTTCAGAGCCGTTGCTGTTCGTTTAGAATTCAGTTTCTTGGGAATGGTAACAGGGAGATGGGCGGTGTTTTTATGCCTATCAAAATGTAAAATTTGATTAAATTCCTGTTCACATTCCAAATATGTATATAAGCAAGTTTTTTTGTTGTCTAAATATTCTTTTCTAGTAAATTTTTTATAGCTGTTGTTACTGTCAAATGTCTTACCTGTCCATGAGCTGCCCATTGATGTCTACTCCTGTTCCGTTGATCCTTGAATATTTTTCCACAATCCTCACATGAAAACCCAGAACTCTCCGCAATCCTTAGAATAATGAATGCACAAAAATAGCAGACACAAAACTATTGAATAATATGAGTACACAGAGATAATCCTTTTCCGTCAAGAGATGAAAATGGAATGAAGCCGAGTTGACAACGTCACTGAATTTTTTTAAATGTGATGCGCGTTTTTGAAAACGTCACGACGTCGCAGAGTTTTTTCATCGATATTTTCATTCTTGGTTGGGGTTTGTGTTTGTTTCCTATAGGATTATAGATTAAAGTTGGAATAATTTGAAAATTAGTGTAGAAGTCTATGCGAAATAAACACAATAGGAATACATTAAACTGATTGGTCGTTAATTTTGTCATTTCATTACGCTAGATCTGAGAGATGCAAGAACCTAAAGCGAAAGAAATTCGTCTAAATAAAGCTTAAACAGCACTGGAAGAAAACGATTTACCTAGCTGTCGATCTGTTGACGGCCTTCTTCAGAAATAGGAAAAATACACCCAGACGACGAAAGAAATGAAATATGGCGATTATTTATTTATGTATTTATTTTTTGTTTATTGGCGTTTAAGGTCATATACTTATGCAGAATGGCTAAGCGTGACCGTGGCAGTTTTACGGGCGGTGGAAGCCGGAGAACCCGGAGAGAACCACCGAGCATCGACGAGCAACTATCAGCTCCTCAACATTCTAACTCTGTTCAAACTCCGCTCAAGCAGTGTTACAGCGGTTGAAGACATGTGCATGATCGACGGGCAGTTCGCCTTAGTACACGGCATCATCGTGCCCCCATGTAGGCAACCAGGATAAAGTGCCTTGCGATGGATACAGCGCTGGTCGTCCCAGACGGTGATCAAACTCGGGATCTCTAGCACAGAAGTCCAACAGTCGACCACTGAGCCACCGCGTTCCCGGATGTGGCGATACAATTCCTCGTAAGCCCAGTTCGGACTGAACAGGTGTGTAATACAAACCGAAAAGAAAAGGAAACCGCGGAAAAACTAGAACGCAAAAGGTAAAAAAAAATACTGTTAGACACATTCTGAAAGTATTTTAGAAAGTCCTAACTTCCGGTAAAACCCGATTTTAATATACCCTTCGAAAATTAAAAGGAACTGGAATTTTAGAAATGTCAAGATACTTCCATGTATTACATGAACATGTGATAACTGGGTGATTTAAAAAAAAATATTCATAGTCCGTCACCTTAAAATGCTCCATGTAGCCCGCTAGGACGATATTTTAGAGTTTGGTGTTTTCCTAGCTGCTGCGAAACGACATGGGCATGTGATGGGACGGTCCCCACAATTGGATAGTGTTATTGGAGGCTTGTTATTCACTGTTTCTGGTGCAGGGAAGCTATAAGTAAAACTTGCATCTTCAAGACCAATGCTAGTGGGTATCGACGCTGCCTAAAACACTTGGATGATCGCCAGACGTTAAAAGCGAACAAAATTCGCGGTGGGATTAATGGTGAAAAATGTTTAAATAGGCTGAAAGGACACTGAATAGAACGAAACTAGTGGCGACGGACAAAAATAAAATGACTCCAGGCCGCTGAGAGCAGTTGCATGAAATTTACGGAATTAGTACAGCGATCCTTGATTGACAGTTACATATCTTTGTCCAGTGCCTATATTCCGTGGAAATCACGTGAATTGCGAAACAGAGAGGACGATTCCTCCCTGCTTAAGAATACATGTAGTTTGAAATGGAAGTGCTCTTGAGACCGTGAAGTCTACTTGTGCATTGCTGTTCGATCCAGAAGTAGAAGGCTGACCCGTTGACAGGCAGTGCTGTGTAATAGCACAGTCACGCTCCATTTTGGCGAATGACCAAGGGTTATTCACACGTATGTGAAATGGGGTGCAGGTTTCGCCGACAAACTGGATTGGACAAATTCCACATTGAAGAAGATATATCACATTTGAACTTCTGCAGGTGCCGCGGCTAAAAATTCTAAAATATTCCCTAGTACTGCTTCCGTTGAATGAATGGGATGTAGGCATCATGGTGCACGTTTTACAGCCGGTTTTTCCACAGGCTTGGCTGACACTAAGTTCAGAATAGACTGGACTGAGGCACGAACAAGAATGTCGCAAGAGTTTGTTCGTGCCAGGGTCCCAGTCCAGTTTATTTTGAACTTGGTGTCAGCCAAGCCGGTGGAAAAACCGATTGTAAGACGTACAAGGCGATGTCTACATCCGATTCATTCAACAGCACCAATACTGGGGAATCATTTAGAATTGTTTGTTTCCATGTGGTCTAGGCCCTGGACAAAGATACGCAACTGTCAATCAAGGATCGCAATACTTATTCCGTAAATTCAAGCAACTACACCCAGCGGCCTGAACGCATTTTTATTTTTGTCCGTCCCTACTATTTTCATCATCTTCAATGTCTTTTCAGCCTATCTACAAATTTTTCGCAATTAATCCCACCGCGAAATCTGCTCGCTTTTAACTTCTGACGACCATCCAAGTCTTTTAGGCAGCGTCGATACCCATAGCATTGGTCCTGTAGATGCAAGTTTCATTTAGTCGCTTCCCTGCACCAGAAAGAGTGAATAACAAGCCTTTAGTGGCAGTATACCCATTATGGGGACAGTCCCAGCACATCCCCGCGTCGTTTCCCACCAGCTAGAGAACATCCATGTCTAAACTTCCCTCCCGGCGGGCTATTTGGTGAATTTTAATACGACGGACTGCAAACAATTTTTTTAAATAATCCAGTTATCATACTTTCATGTAATACATGGAAGTATCTTGACTTTTCTAAAATTTCAGTTCCTTTTAATTTTTGAAGGATATATTAAAATCGGGTGTTAGGACTTTCTAGAATACTTTTCAGAATTTGTATAACAGTATCTTTTTACCTTTTGCTTTCTACATTTACTCCGGTTTCTTTTCTTTTCGGGTTGTATTACACACCCGTTCAGTCAGAACTGGGCTTACAAGAACTTTTATCGACACATTTCATTTCGTTTGTCGTCTTGTGTGGATTTTTTCCTGTTGTGTCTATATTCTGAAAAAGGTCTTTATCAGATAGAAAGCTAGGTGAAAATTGTTTTTCCCGTGCAGTTTGAGCTTTATTTAGACGAATATATAAAGTATACATATATGAGATATATATAAGAAAAAAATTATTAAAAGATGTTTAATTCACTGTAATCAACATTTACATAGAATAAAAAGTTTGGGTCATTTTTAAACTATATACAAACGATTTAATTAGTACTTTCGACACTTAAAGACTCATCAGACCGACATTTAAAAAAGTGAAATACACTTGGTGATTAAGTGACTATAAAATAAAACCGTAATCGAGATTTGCTTAAGAAAAATGATTGATGTGTTTCAAATGTTTTTTCTCAGACCCGATAACCTGTTACGAGTGAAAATGCTTCTTGGCTTTAATTAAAGCATAAGTAATTTCAGGTTCCGAATGTTTCAGATATAGCTTAAAATAATGTCTGCAACGACGCCAGAGTCGGAGTGATAAGACGAGTTAATTCCATCTGAAACTTACATAATACATAAGTCAGCGATTAAGGAGGCTTTCTGTCAAAAAAAGTACGCAATCAAGGAACAACCAAGCCACAATTTCCAACGTGGCCCAGTCCACTGCCACATCCCATAGCCGTGTTGTTTTGAAACATACGCATTTGGGGTCGAATTGGGTTGAATATGGTGCAATAAAATGTCTCGTAGCATATAATAAAGAAGAAAATCTACCCCATTTTAGTCAGTATCTAGAGTTATCTCATGAGTGGGGACCTGAAAGTATTATTTTTCACGAGCACTTGCGCGAGTGAAAAATAATATTTTCAGTTCCACACGATGAACTTTTCAGTAGCTTCCTAAATGACGTTACGCATTGGCACATGACGTCGCCTTGAAGAAACGATCTGCAGGTTTTTGTTACTGTGTTAAAACTGTTTGCAGCCGAATTGGGCTGAATATTGAGCAGTAAAATTTCACGTAGCATATAATAAAAAAAATCTACCCTGTTTTAGTGAATTATTTCCTGGATGTGGACCTGAACGTTTTATCTTTCACGAGCGCTTGCATACACACTAAAACAGCGTAGATATCCTCTATTTATTATCAGAGACGTGTATATTGAACAGTGTAATGACTTTGGGTATCAAACTATTGGGAAGAGTTCAAATTGTGTATTGATGTCAAGTATGTAAGAAGTTTGGGACGCGAAAAGGGTGAAGCAATTAACCCTTAAGTCCTCAGATTAATTTTAAAGTATTTATGGCCTTTTTCTGCTTACATAGTTATTGATGACTTGGCAGTGGTTCTACATCACTGCTAGCTGCCTATACAGGCAGCCAGCAGTGATGTAGAACCACTGCCAGGGAAAATTCAGTCTACACACAAGAGTAATAAAAAAGATTACACAAGGGAGAACCTGCTTCAATGCAATATAAAAGTGGCGGTTTGGGGCTATATGGGGGCTTAAGGGTTAAATACGACAGGCAGTCTTCAGTTAATGATGATGCAAGTGGTGATGTTGCAAGTGATTAAACGAGTTTTCGATATTTTTGTCTCTTTTCAGAATGTTTGCCGGCGACTAACTTGTACATCACGACGTGTGGCAAGCTTCGGGAAATGCGTCTTTCCGTATTCCTCCATAATATACCCACGCTTTAAATTTGTGGTATTTCATGAATGTGGTCAGTTTTACAATGACAGGGTAAAATTACATGTTTCATTAGACGTGTTATTTAAATTCATCAAAGTGCCGGCTAGATTTTCTGGTGTAAATTTTCAAAAGATGGGTGAGTTTTATGCACATGAAACAGGAAGAAAATACTGTTACAGAAATTGTATCATCATGGTAATGTTACCACATATGTCACTGCAAGACGTTTTGAGAACGAACGAAATGCTTGAATACATTTTTGTTCTGAACAACACTGATAGTGAAACTAGGCTGATACCACTCCAAATCAAAAACAACTACTCGGACTGTTCACTACCATCACAAAGACAACAATCCAGTCCGATATCATGTCCTTATATTACACTGAACATAACCGAGTTTATTATGTTAGAAAACTTGTTGAAGGATAGGAATATTGCCCTTGATAATGAAAAGGTTTTAGAAATTAACGGCACATATTTAATTTGTTATCATTACTACACGCAACTTTGGAAGTATTTTGAGATTCCCTATTCGAAATATACAGAAAAACAACATGTAATTAAATCTGTTCTATCTTTAACACTTGTCTCCCTTTCTTTGTTTGCTCTGCTAGTTTCTTCGCTAATTTACATTATAAATCCAGATTTAAAATCTGTTCCTTGTCGCATGTCTCTTAACATTATGATCGTTCTAAAAGTAGCGTGTGTGCTATTTATACTGACCAACATATTTGAATCAAACCCAAAGGTTTGTTATGTTGTGGCTATACTGACACATTATTCATGGCTTTCGGTGTTCATGTGGTCTACTTTATTTGGATATCACACCGTGGTAGTATTCTCTACAATGCCTCTTTTGAATCGACCCAACTTGAATGCCAGAAAGACAAAGAGAAGCCTACGATTATACATATATGGTTCTATTGCATATGCGGCACCGCTCCTTGTCACCGTTTGCACTGTTGTGTTAGACAACACTGGTATCTTCATTACGGAATATGGCATTCCCACTTGTTTTATAAACAACAAGAGAGCGCTTTTATCAACGTTCGCTGCACCTCTTATAGCTATGGTCCTTCTAAACTCTGTTTTTCTCACTGTGTCAACTGTGAAAATGTACCAATTTTCGCCTGGAGGACCAAGCTGTGCGGATATGAAAAACAGAGTGTTTCAGTCAGCCATAAAACTGTTTTTCTGTCTCGGGCTAACGTGGATATTTGGTCTTTTGGCTGCGGCAACAAATGTTGAAGTTCTTTGGTATATTCACATTATATTCAATAGTTCCCATGGCATTTCTATGTTTATAACATTGGTTGCTTGCAGTGCAGTAGTCAGATCTTGGCTCAGAAATAAGTGTTGTTCTTGAGAATGTCATTTGCTATATGGCTCCTACAAATATACCCTCAATACTGCAGTAGGTTGCCCGGTTCCCTCAATGTGAACTCCTCCAAAGGCTATGACCAACGCCAGGATGGAGGATTTTTTTTCCAGAGACAAAGGGACTATTCTTGAATGTGGAGGGAGTAAGTGAATCTAAAGTTCGATGTTAATGTGTGCGCGTTGTATTGTTTGGGGGGAGGGGGGGGGGGGCTTGGAGATAACAGTCGGGGTATGCTTCATCGTGATATATATTTCACGTGAACTAACGTGTAAGCAAAATGTTTAAAACATCTGTGTACTACCTTTAGTACTTTAGTATCAACGTCAGGTGACAGTTATTTTAACCCTTTACCTAACCTGAAAAGCAGACGACACTTGCAAAAAAAATTCTTTAATAACTAATTTTTTTCATTTTTTGTCTCAAAAACATAGGTTATGACCCCTCGTTGGAACGAGCTCGACGAGCTCGTTCCAACGAGGGGTCATAACCTATGTTTTTGAGACAAAAAATGAAAAAAATAGTGAAAATTAATTGGCGATTTTTGAGAATAGCGCTGGCCGGTTTTGGCCGTTACGTTGGGTAAAGGGTTAAACATTTCACTCACATGCTAATTCAAGTTGATGATTTCTGTCAGTGAGAGACGAGGCAGAAAAAGAAAGGAAGCTGTGAGTAGTTGATACATGGTTGGAAGGTTTTGACATTTTGCTTTGCTTCCACCTGTTACTGCCATGCACTGGCATTGCCATAAGAAGTCCAATAACAAGTTGATTGTATTACTTGTGAAAAAATAACACCCTCTGAAAATGTGTTGTGTTATTATTTTGGTTATGATTACATGTCCTCTTGGCCAAGACGGATCTGATGACGTCACCCAATTTAACCGTTTACCCAACGTAACGGCCAAAACATACCAGGCTATTCACAAAAATCACCAGTCAGTTTTCATTATGGTTTTCATTTTTTGTCTCAAAATCATAGCTTATGACCCCTCTATGGAACGAGCTCGCTGAACTCGTTCCAATGAGGGGTAATAGCTATGGCCTTGACGCAAAAAGCAAAAAAATTAGTTATTTAAGAATTTTATTTGCAAGTGTCGTCTCCTTTCCGTGTTAGGTAAGGAGTTAATGGTCGATAAAAGGCTATCCCAGCTTGAAAACATATTAGCATTTATTGAGGACGAAAACTCGTATTTGACTCGTATTTGACAAAGCAAACTTTGAGAAAACAAAATCACAGTAACTGAATGGTAAATCAAATGGAAACATTGAAAGGTAAACTAATCAGGACACAAAAATGGCAAGTCAAAATTAACAATATCGTTGAAAAAATAATATTAAAATATTGGGACTAAAAGAAGAGAGAGAGTGTGTGAAAAAAGTTCAACAAATGGAAAAATTGAAAGGTAAACTAATCAGAACACATAAATGGCAAATCAAAATTAACAGTATAGTAGAACAAATAATATTAAAATATTGGAACTAAAAGAAGAGAGTGGTGGGTGAAAAAGTTCATTGAACTTGTGAAAAAGAATAGTGCAGATAGATTAAAACAGCAATGACCTACTAGCTATACACGGTAATCCGTCTCGACGAGATACGGTAGACCCGTGATAGCGAAATTCAAGAAAGCGAGCAGTTCAGGAATCTGTTATAACCAGGACTGGGAGCAGTTAACGTTTACGTGTTAAATTATTTCGACAACGTTAAAAAAAAATTAATCAAGTTAATAACGTTTAACTTTGAAGTTTATAATTGTATAATATGTAGCATTGCGCCGTTATCTTGTGTTTGTCCAAGCCGGATCTCGCGTGCCGATGACGTCGCACTTTTGCGCCATTTGACGAAATTGAAGAACACGAATAATTTAGATGTCCGTAGCCCTCCTACCAACGTTGGCGAAGTTGGCCCACCTACAGCTGACGATACAGCAATATCAGCTTCATTCGAATGTCTATTTGCCATGTAAAGACTTGTATTCGAGCAACGGCGGATGTCTCTTTCTAAGGATACGACCTCAGCGATTGTATTCTTAAATGAAAAAATCGCTGAATGTTAGAATTTACGATAACCTGAGCAAACTGTCTTAACTACACTGTGCATATGTTCAATTATATTCAAATGCAAATCAATAAAAATGGCCGAAGTTATTAAAATTTGTTCATTTTAATATTTAACGTCATTTAACCCGTTAACGCAGAATTGTTTAACACATTAACGTGTTAAGGAAAATTTTAACTCCTCCCAGCCCTAGTTTTTACATCTTGAAAACTGTTTAAGGAGGAAGGAGCGGATTTTATTAATGATCTCACAAAGCTGAATGGCGATCTTCTCTTCAGCTATATTAAAATAAAAACATCAAGTCCTCGTCGCACGCAGATGGACACATCTGGGGAAGACATAAACTATTTAAATTTGAAATGTTTGATGACATTTACAGTGGCGTCATGCCAACGGTGCACGCCTCCCCCCCCCCCCGCCCCCAAATATCTTAGGTGAATTTTTAAAAGCTAGTGTTATTATTATTATTATTATTATTATTATTATATATTATTTTAAATATCGTGTGAGCTGTAGTAACCAAAATACATACCATACGTTAAATACCAAATCTTTTCCGTTGACTATTGGACTACGACATTGATGTTGAGTTTATGAGTTGAAAATACAACATGAACAAAAAACAAAATTTACATATCTTTTATCGATTAATTTGACAATAGTCAGTTTCCAATTTTTCAAAACTGAAAATGTTTAGATGCAACTTGCAAGGCTTGGGAAGTGCCATTTCCGGCAATGTGGGAGGCATTTTTTGCCAAACTTTTTGGGCACGCTACGTGCCAACCGATGGTGGCGCTCCGCTTAGATAGTGTTACCGATCCACCCCCCCCCCCCCGATTTTTCCCTAGCATGACGCCCCTGGACTTTGATCGGGTTCTTCGTATTGCAAAAATCCAAAGACCAGTAGTGTAAAACTGGTGCAGTTATATTTTCCCGAATGGCATTTTTTAGCCACATTTTTTCTTGTTTGTGAAATGAATACTGTAAATATTATTATATTCATGCAATGAATAATGACCCTAATCCTTTACCCCATTGAAGAAACTGCATGTCACTTAGGTGAACCTCTGCGGACCTACTGTTGTTCTGGGTTCAGGAAGGGGCAACACCGTTCTGTGACTTGTAAATTCGCTTGTAATTATCAAATTGCTACCATACACAAACCATATGTACGTATGTGTATTTGCGGGCATGGGGAGTGGTGATGGCGACCTTATTCCAATGACGGGGATCATGCACTGTGTTCTGTGCCGAGTACTTGCTTTGTCGAGTTACACAAAAAGTTGCTTCTAATTATGTTGTAGATCTTTCCAAGCGTGTTCCGGAAAAGTATACGATATACTTGTTGTTATTCAACGTGTTTCTATGTTTTCGTGTTTTATTATTCATTATTATTAATGCATTGCATGTGAGTGTGCATGTGTGGGAAGGAACAGGTGCGCTTCAACTCTGCTAATTTTGCCATCCATGCCTTTTCTCTATTTCTTTTTTCTTCTTTTTTGTCAAAACAAACTTTTAAGTTATTCCCCTTAATCCACACTGACGAAATTTGGCACACTTTTCAGAAAACGGAAAATCTCGCCCGGACAACAGCTTACTTCCAGAAATTCTATTCGCGATGAGATCGGTTTTAAATGTCTGTAATATTTGTTTTATATCAACGCCTGTATTAAACCTCCGTCTTTCAAACTTTGCATATCCTATCTCTTACAAGAACATACCTACAATAAATCTATTCACTCCTCGAAAGTTCCTCATCCTCACGTGACGACATAGGGTGTCATATGTCTGACAAAAATCAATTTTGCACGATTTTCATGAAATTTTAGTATGTTGTAGCGTCCCAAAAGTAGAAGACATGTGGATTGTTTTTGGTTTTTGGAGATTCCGCATTATTTCACATTTTTTACGCCAATTCAGATTTTAGCATTTTCTTATTAAAACCGATGAGTTTGTGACACGCATACCTCCATACTTCTGAAAGAAACAGCTATCAAATCTCGCACATTCATTTCCGGTTATCTGGAGTTGATCCATCATGTTTTGTCTTTCGGAGTTCCAATACCTCGTTGGAATAAGACGAATTCAAAGAGTTCTTTAAGGTTTTCAAATTCCGGCTCATTTTTAAAATCTTTCTCTCAGAAATTAGGGAAATACAATTTCCGCTAAAAAGACATCTAAAGATATGTTGCCGTCCTATGGAATTCACAACCGTTATAGCCGAACGCTGGGGAGACGTCATGATGGGGGAGTGGGGGTGGGGGGGGGGGGCGTATAATCGTAAATTAAAGTACGTCAGACTTGCCTGAAATTTTAATATGTTGTAGAGCTCAAAAATTAAAAGATGACTGTTTTTTTGTTTCTCGACTGGGCGCCATTATGACGTCAGATTATTAAGATTCGCTATTATTTTTTCTCGATTTTACTGAATAGCAGACGTACATGCATGTGAATCTGTTTTTGTTTACATGAGCATCGGTTGGCGGTACTTCCGATGTCAGTTTTATCGTCGAAACGAAATGGAAAATGAAACGGGCCCTTTTTCGTTTTAATAGCACAATAACATACTATTTCGAGTTATGGATGTTTTATTAACATGAGGCAATGCATGTTGGCTAATTTGTGGTGATCAACAGTAGCGGTGTGTAGAGATCTGAAAGCCCCAGCCACTCGGACTGTCTCTTTAAAATGATATGATATGTGTTACATACGTGAAAAGAAGTTGTTTTCTGTTAAAACCTCTAAGGGCGGTTGCATACTGGATGCGATATGGGCGTTGCAAACGATGCAATGGGTATACAATCAACTCTACCTTTCCCTTTTTAGATTTGTGAACATCGGGTTATGTTTGCAGTTCTGCTTATCCATAGAACAAACCTTGCTGCTGAATGCAATGGATCCGATGGGACATAAGAATAGAAAGGCTGATTTCGATCTTGGTGCAACAGCAGCGACTTTCCGACGTGGCGTACGCGCTGAACTCGGTGTATTCAGCAGTTATATTCATCTTCATCTGATAACCAAACTCAGTGACATACTTTGCTTTAACTGAAAAGAGCTTGGGCCGATTTTTCTTATCCCATCGATCGCAGCGCTCGTGTTACGTCCTGTGTACAAGCTCTTAACTACCCCCTTCCTGCTCCTCTGTCTCTCATTTAATCAGCATGTTTAATGACTTATATTTCTTTTTGGAGTTTCGTTCTATGCAGAAGCCTTTTATGTGTATTTTTGTTCGTTTGTTTTCTTCTGCGGAGGAGCTTGAATAAGTTGCCATAACTTGTGTTCCAATCATATTGTCGAGATCCATATAACGTGCTCAGAATTTCGAGGCGACATAGTAACAAACGCGGAATTGGAATACGAATGTCTTTACGCTGAACACACTGAACAAACATTTATTCAGAGTCAAATTAAAAACGCTTCACCGGACAATTTACATGAAACTGAATGGCCAGAAAAGTACGAGACTCTGTGTTCTTGAACGCAACTCTATTTAATTTTGCACTCCCTATATTGTAATACATTACTAAGAGATGGATATTCCAATTACATAAGTTATAATATGAAATAATTTCTTTTTGTTAACATTTCAAGTGTCGTATTCATTTTTTTTACATGCCACCTTGTCATTTAATAAACAAATTATCGCAACTCTATACACAATACGACGAGCCTGATCAAATGTATGTTGTAAATATGTATTTGGTCCATACATAATTGATAGGATATGCTTTTCGGCCTTCAAAAGATGACCGTCACTCCACACTCAACAGTTATCCATATCAGAAGGTGAGTCAGAGAACGACTCCGGAACGGACTATTTTAGAACATAAAATGGGCGACCACGATGTCTTCATTGATAAGTATAGACTTATTTATTCATTGGGGTTTAATAGCATTTTCAGCAGCGTGTTAGGCAGTTTTAATGTTGACCAGAGGACCCACAGAAAACCTTTGAGCAACGGCGAGCTACTGCCTGACTCCCCCAAGTCTCCCCGAGCTGGGTTAGTTGATGGCAATTGCATCGTCAGTGTGAAGGATGCCATAGCACGCAGCGCCACCGTGCTCCCCCGGACTGTCGGGATTAAGTGCCTTGCTCAAGGACTTGGCGCCCATACCGCTGGTCAGGATTGGGCAATGAACCTTTCGGTTTGAAGTCCAATGCTCTAACCACTGAGAAACCACGCTTCATTTCTTGATATGGAGCAATGATCAAATGCGTTTATTGCTAGAGACTAATGAAAAAGTGTATGCGCGGATTATACAGTAAAACAACAACAACAAAAACAAAAACAAAAAAAACAACACAAAAAAGAAACCAAAAGTACGGGCAACAATTACAGGGTGTGATGACCACCCAAGGTATCATATCCCTTTCTAGGTAGTTAATTGTTCTCGGGACGAAATTGATTGTAGTTTCAGTTTCATTTGCACGTGTTCACCTTTGGATTAATTTCTTGTGTAAAAGGTGAGATTCCGTAGAGGTGTATAATATACCAATAAGACCTGGGCAAATTAGATTCGGGTCTAAACCGTCGCGATGATTCGATACGATTCGAATCAAGTTGCGCTAATTCTTAAATTTTCGAATTGTCGAGATATTCTCAGAAGTGTGTTCAAATAATTTCTTTCAAAGAAGATTTAACCCTTTCTTTACCCAATGTAACGGTCAAAACCGGACAGCACTATTCTCAAAATTACCAATTAATTTTCATTATTTTATGATTGATATCAGGCCTGAAAATAAGCAGTCTGACATTTGCAGAATGATGGCCCCAGAGGGTAAATTTGATGATGCTACCCCATACAGTGGGACAATTTATATCCTCTATGACCTCTTTCTGTTTAGTTTTGAGACATTGATTCAGATTGAGGTTCACAGAGGGTAAATTTAGTGATGCTACCCTGCTGTGCAGGGTAGCATCACTAAATTCACCCTCTGGGGACCTCATTTTGCTGATGACAGTTTGCTTATTTTCTGGCTTGATTGATATGCCTAAACAAGTGAGTCGCCGATGATTACAATACCTGAGTTGAGAGTGGCATTATGCCCCCGAACTTCGGAAGGGGTTTCGGTAAGCATATACTCGAGGTGTCCGTCCGTACTTCCATACTTCCGTTCTAACATTTTGTATTGGAACTCAAGTAACGGTTGTCGGAGTTTCGTGTCCTTTGGTGTGATGAGAGACCACCATCAGCGAATGGATATCCATATGTTGAGGGTTTTGTCCGCGCCTTCTTACCAGAGTTATGGACCTTGCTAGACTTAGAAAAGTGTTTTTTCGAACGTTTTGCATTATAAATCAAATGTTGTCGGCGTTTAATGTCCTTTGATAAGTTCAGAAACCAGCATTGAGGGGAAAGGATATCCACATATTTCGTGTTTTGTGCGCGCAGAGTTATGGCCTAGTTATACATACAAAACTGTGGCAATGAACGTTTTGTGTTGTACTCGAGCAGCGTCATGTTCTTCTCGTTTGGTGCGGTAATAGACCTGTATGGGGGAAAGAATATCCACATATTGTGGGTATCACAGAACTAAATATTTTCCCATAAGCGACCATTATAACGTTCAGGTGGAAAAAAATATGATCGCATCACTTTAATTTTGGCATTCAAAAATATCTCTGTCAAGTATAGCCCTTCAGACAACTTTTTCTGATCTGAAAACAGGGGGTCATGCAACAAATAAGAGAGAAAAACTGACACAAAGGGAAGTACCGGTCACGTGCACATATTTTTCAGGGAATTCCCTACAAAAACACACGAAAAGTAAATTGTATTTTTTAGGTCCAAAAGTCATCAAATCACCCTCTTTTTTATCAGGAATATTCAACAATAATACAAGATGTCAATAGAATGTTTCAAACTTTTATTGAAACAATGGATTTTCCCAAGGCTGTTTATTTTTAGAGATTGCGTCATTTCCGCAACATTTTAAGGCGGTTCACTCTAATTTCAATATTTAGTTCCGCGATACCTGTAGGGTTTGTCCACACTTACCACAGTTATTCCCCTTGTTAGACTTAGGAAAAACATTCCTACGAACATTTTTCCTTGTTATTTTTTTATCAAGGGGAAAACATTTTATTGAATGGCAGCAGAAAATTGAATAATATTTTATATCGCTCGTCTTGAACGAGTACACAGGAGGATACTGACCCTTTACTTAACAAGAAAAACAGACGACACTTGTAAAAAAAAATCTTGAATAGCTAATTTTTTTCATTTTTTGTCTAAAAAACAGGTTATGACCTCTCGTTGGAACGAGGTCGACGAGCTCGTTCCAACGAGGGTCATAACCTATGTTTTTGTGACAAAAAATGAAAAAGTAATGAAAATTCACTGGCGATTTTTGAGAATAGGTTAACCGAGTGAGCATGTATCGTATGTGTGTTTTTTTTTTCAAAGTTGCAGACATTATGCCTTCTTGAGAAATGCCTCCACCCCATTGAGCAGTATACGCTGTCAGTGGTAGTGTGGGTGGGAGCATATGCGTTGCTCTTTTTTGTCTCGTTTTTCTATTTTCTAAGGCTGCAAATGGACACTTGAGCAGCCTGTGATTTTTGATTCGACGTTCGATTCGATTTAACCCTTTACCCAACGAATCGCCCATATCCCTCCGCGTAATATGCAAATTTAGCAGTTGAAAAAATATTATATTTCAAAAAATTTCAACAAAACCATATCATGTGACCCCTCGTTGGAACGAGCTCGTCGACCTCGTTCCAACGAGGGGTCACATGATATGGTTTTGTTGAAATTTTTTGAGAAATTTAAAAAAAATAATATTTAAAATAATAAATTTTGATATCGTCTGCGTTGGGTAAAGGGTTAAAATCATTTGCCTGATTCGATTTGACCAGACATTTTAGATTCGCATGACACTAAATAAGACAACATGACCTCAAACGGATCTATTGTATCACATTCCGTCTTATTAGCGTGGTCAATCTTCAGATAAAAGGGACATACTATCGATGTGCTCGTTCCTAAGACTCAGACATGTATCTTAGCTTGCCTTCGCTCTCCTTTAGTTTTCTTTTTTGAGGAACAGAACCTTCATTAACTGTGTGGTACGTTTTTGAAATGAAACTCCACTCTTCCTTTGGGAAATCATTGAGCTGAATCTTCGTTTTTACCATCGTTCGTCCTTGGCTGTAACCTCATTCTCTTTTTGGTTTTGGTTTGCTGGTAGGTGTCTTTGATCTGACTTCATTGTTTTCGTGCTGGACAACACATTTCACTCCGACTTGCTAAGAAGACAAGTCCCTGTTTGTAGCGAAAACCCAGAGGCGTATGATACACGAACAGAACGGCATTTATTTACATCTTAACCCTTTACCTAACGAATCGCCCGCATCCGTCCGCGTAATATGCAAATTCAGCAGTTGAAAAAATATTATATTTCAAAACATTTCAATAAAACCATATCATGTGATCCCTCGTTGGAACGAGCTCGTTCCAACGAGGTGTCACATGATATGGTTTTGTTTAAAATTTTTGAAAAATTTAAAAAAATGGTATTTAAATAATAAATTTTGATATCGTCTGCGTTGGGTAAAGGGTTAAAAGAATCACCTCCAAATTGAATAGCTACAACTAACGTGCGATCTCTCTTCGGGGAGAACGCGTTAGTTGTTGATATTTATAAAGGCGGAAATTCCGTTGAGACATAAAAGCATGACTGACATGGTAAAAACAGAGAAAAGCAAAAAAACCTCTTTTGTCTGAGCGGGAGAATGTTCTTACTGCCTGCTGGCACTGAGGCTGAGCAGTGGGACTATGAGGTATGTGGTCATGTTGCTCCCAGTACTGTATTTTTTCTAGAATACCAGTTTCATAAGCTCCAGCTCAGCTTCGTTTACAAGGTCTTGTACTTGTAATTCGTTGTTTAAACTGAGCCCCTTCGCACAAATTGATCTTGCGTGGCTCCATAGGGATGTACACGCTGAAAACTAAAGTGTTAAAAACTACACTTGAAGTGCTGCATTTAACACTTACTAGGTGCTGAACTAGCACTTTGTTCAAGTGTAGATATCCCAGAACTTGACAGGTGTTACAATAATACCACTTGACAAGTGTAATGTCGCGACACTTAAAAGGAAACGACGCAGATGACGCGGATCTGGCTCGAACTCTCGAGCCTGATCCGCGTCATCTGCGTTGTGTCTTTTTAATTATGTACCCACCAAGCGCAAATCAAATTATGGACGATTCTGGAAGAACCACCAATGCTAGACACATGGGAAGTGCCATCCATTCAAGTTTCAGATGTCTGACGGTTGTAATGTCTGAGTGCTTGAAGCATTGCACTTTGAGTGTTAACATCAAACCCTAAGAGTTAGAATGGGTTTAAGACCTTGAAAGTGTCAGTTTTAACACTTTAGTTTTTAGTGTGTACGGCAAATTCCAGGGCATTGGAACCTGTTAAAATTAAAACCGATCATCATTTTGTTCCCGGAAATCAAAATAGGTTCCACGAAAATTGGTTTACCATTGATCCGTTGGTTTTCCGTACCACTCATCGAAATAAGAGCAACTGAATACACGAGATGTACCAGCGCAAAATAGATTGCTTCATACGAATGTGTTGGTGGATTAAAAATTATTTTGAAACACCTTAAATACTTCATGTTTGGATAATTTCCCTTTTCGCTGTCACAAGAAAAGTGGAAAACAACCCCGGTGCGTGTGCCCACAAAATAGGGTGATAAATTCTTGGGAGTTTTAAAAACTTAACCTCTACTTACAAATTGACCTGGAGTGTCCCCGCCGAATGAATGATCAACAAATTCCAGGGCATTGAAAACTTTTGAAAATTAATTCAGATTAATATAATCTTTGTAAACCCAAATAGGAACCGCAAGATTTCGTGGAATCCATTTTTGGGTCAGGCCATTTTGAAATTTATGCACCTCGAACTTTAGATGAAGAACGCGGACCACCCCAGAACTTGACTTTCTACCCCAAAGTTCTGTATACCACACTACATAGAAATTGTTGATCACCCACAGTTTTCCCAATGTTTTCGAACGTATATTTGACAGAAAGTTTATGAAATGTAAGACAATAATCACAATTGTTTCATAATAAAATGTTGAGTTTAAAGTTGATCTTCGTGCACACTTAACGTCAGTAAGCAGGACAGGGGGTATTTTCTGGAAATCGGCAAATGACTAGCAACATCCATTTCATGAGATTTCTGTGCATTTAACACTTTCGCGGGCGAAAGCAACTATTGGCACCTATTTTATGAAGATTATCTGTATGTTTTGGTATGCGCAAATCAAACCTACCATCTGATTAATTGTGGAAAGGGTTCAGAGAGACCTCCAGGGCTCAAAATAAGCGGTGTCGCGTCGCTTTTTGCTATGCAAAACTTGCAAAAAGCTACACAATGTTAAATTATGTATAGCATTTTGCGATACAAGATAATCAACTGCAGCCTATAAGGCTGCAGTTGATTATCTTGTATCGCAAAATGTAAATGAAAATTTGCAAACAAATTTGAAAACTAGTTCACTGATGCTTTACTTCTGATTGTGGAACATTCCAGGCATAACTCAGATTAACTCCCCATCAAGCATCATTAGCAACTGCATATGTAAGATGAGTTCTGTTGGTTTAAATACTTCTGTTTTTACAACATTTTGCATAAAATGTCCATTAAAAATAACTACAAGCCCATCAAATTAAAAATCCAACTTCCATTTTGAGAACTCTATTAAACAACCAAGACGCCATTTATAACAGTATACAAGTCCATGCAACCCTTAAAGGCAGTTCAGTTAAAAAAACATAGTAAATGTTTCATGTGTTGCAGATCATTTGGAAATGCCCAGAAATGGATGAAACTATTCTATCTACTTAGAAGAATTCAATATAAAACAGCATAACATAACTCTGGTATACAAAAATAGCTATGTAATTTTTACAAAATGCTATTCATTTTTTGGAATTGCGTAGCATTTTGCTACGCAAAGAAAAAAGTTATTTTGAGCACTGGAGCCCTCTCCAACAATTAATCAGATGATAGAGTTTCAAGTATGTCATGAATTGTATTAAACTTTCTCGCATACAGGCGTTCATTGAGGTCCTCCATATATGGCTAAAGTGGATGTGGCGGTAAAAGGGTTAATAGTTAGATATGTTTATTATGTAACTTTTATACCCTTTAACCACACCAGTACAGTGTCTCGGGGTCGGGGTAGAATTGTATCTACTTTTGAGAAAGCCCGTTACATTAGACAATATCAATATGGTATTGCGCTGGTATATGCGCTGGTGTATACAATGGTATGTACGCTGGAGGTTTGCTAGAAACTTTGGCGTGACATTATTGTCCAGGAATAACATTGGTCAGGATCATGTTCGTACTATCAATCACAATATGAGGTAGTGTTTACAAATCTTTGGCGGATAGACCCAATACTGAGAAGTAATAATTCAGTTTCCTATCAGCTGATAATGATCCTCGAGCGCGTGATTGGTGACGCCACGGTCATCTTATTCACTGAATTCATCCGAACCGATCATTCATTTTCAATAGATGTATTAGCTTTAACACTTTACCCAACGCAACGGCCAAAACCGGCCAGCGCTATTCTCAAAAATTGCCAATTAATTTTCATTATTTTTTCATTTTTTGTCTCCAAAACATAGGTTATGACCCCTTGTTGGAACGAGCTCGTCGAGCTCGTTCCAACGAGGGGTCATAACCTATGTTTTTGAGACAAAAAATGAAAAACATTAGTTATTCAATAATTTTTTTGCAAGTGTCGTCTGCTTTTCATGTTAGGTAAAGGGTTAACACGGTATTACGCTTTTCATTTTTGCTTCAACTTTTTGTCATTTACTGTTACATCGAAATGTTTAGGGTAGTTAAAAAGTTGTGTCGTAAATATTGCAATGTGTTGACATGTTTATAAATATGTATAAAGTTTTGTGTAAACGTTTTTGGATTAAGGGTCTCTCTAATATACGAATATGTTGTAATGTAATGAATTTTGTGTATTGTAATGATATTTAATATTAGCCTTTTCAGCCCTGACAAACTGAATGGTATCATCGTACACATTATTGTACACATACAAATGGGTGAATCTATCTTTCATGTGTAGGGAGGTTAAGTGATAATTTAATCCTATAGGACTTATATCATTAATCCTCCCGTCATGTTAGAGGTTTATTTTGTTGTCTATTCACAGACAGTCAACTTTTGCTTTACGCAAAAATTTATGTAAACCCTGGTCTTGGGTTGCACCCCCGCACTATGTTTAAAAAATCTAGCATTCATGCGTGAGGGAGAAGCTTTGTGGAATTTAAACTGGCTAGAACGATAGGTATTTGACTAGCTTTGCTTTGGTCTGCAAATCCTGGATTTCCCCACCACGAATCCGGGGCTGGTGCAGCCATGTTAGCTTCGGATAGGCGGTTTCACAGTCTAATGACATACGGAAGAACGATTCCTTATGAGTTTTTGTTCTGCTGGACGGGACTCTCTGCCGATGTTGTGTTGTGCGGCCTCGACGTCATTGAGATGGGGAAGGGGCTGTTGTATTGCGACGAAGGAGTGGATTATACACCTTTGTTGTAGCTTTGGCTTTCGCGCGGCGTTGTTGAAGACTGTCCCCATCCCAACATGGAAGGGATAGATGACACACTAATGGTTGAATAGTAGTTGCCTATTGGAATCTCGGTAATCGAACTGCTTTGAAATCATTCCAGCTTTTGGATGTTGCTCTTCGTGTGTGTGTTCCGTAGTTAGATTGGCATGAAAGCAGTGGGCGGACAAAGGTGGTGTAGCATTTAGCATTAATGGGAATTGAGGATGACGATAAGTTGCGTCATAAGAAATTGGTGGAGTTGTTTGCCTTCTTGCAAATATTGTCAATGTGGTGATTTCAAAATAGGTTGCTGGATATGGCGACAGTTAGGTAATTTTCTTTAATGGCTGTGCTGAGTTCTTTGCTGTGTATGGAGTAAGTTAATGAAATTAGCCGTCATTTATTGGCGATGCGTATGACTTCGCACTCGATCGGATTGAAGGGCATCTGCCAATCTATCTAGATACTTTTACAGTGATGATGCGTAACCTGGTGATTATACGGTGTTGAAGACGAGGCAGGCGTCAACACAAAGTCAGACTCTTCCTTTGATTTTGCTCGGCAGGTCGTTCATGTAGTTGGGGTATAGGAGAAGGCCAACGATTGTTCCCCATGGAATGACCGGGGCAGTTGCGGACGACACTCTTTCCTCAATGACTTTATGGATACGATCGTACAGAACAAATATCGAATCAAATTGTCTTTAACTGGTAGAGTGCTGAAAACCCATTTTTGGCCTTTATTCTGAAGTGTAGTGGCTGCAACTTAAAGGCATCATTTTTGGTGGATGAGCTTCATATTACCTTTGAAGTTAAATAATTTTGTCTGTTAGGATTTGCCTTGTTACAATTTATGGGTAAATTTCTCAATGTATGTATTATATCAGGTAACGTTGATTGTGGTGTCATGTATTGTTGTAAAGGTTACGGGGTAATGATATTTTAACTGATATTTTTTTTCACAGAACTGTTGTTACTTCTCAGATACTGACTGATCGATACAGCATCAACTGGTTGAGTAAGACGGCCTCACTCGAAATACAATCATTACACGAACGTCAAAATATTTTTTTCTTCAATTTTTTTAATTTTTTAAAAAAAACTTTAAATATTTTTTTTTTTAAATAAGTGATTCAGTGCATGTTCACTGCGGTAAACAGCCTCTGTTTTACTGGTAAAATAGGACCCAGTCACCAATGCTTGGGAGGTGCAAACCCTCTCTGAAGTGGGCAACATGGCTTATTAACGCTCACCCCTAGTCTTGAGTTGATACTCATGTTGTGGTCATGATTAGCCATTGTGCAAACATATTCCACCTTAACCCTTTACCCAACGAAGACGATATCAAAATTTATTATTTTAAATATCATTTTTTTAAAATTTTTTCAAAAAAATTTAACTAAACCATATCATGTGACCCCCTCATTGGAACGAGCTCAATGAGCTCGTTCCAATGAGGGGTCACGTGATATGGTTTTGTTGAAATATTTTGAAAAATTTAATTTTTTCAATTGCTCAATTTGCATATTACGCGGCGGATGCGGGCGATTCGTTAGGTAAAGGGTTAAACACCAATAAATAAATAAATACATTTTTTTTTTAAATTCTTAGACTGGCTAGATCAAACGTTTGTGAAATTCATCCTGCCGGCTTTGTACGGTTCAAAAGTTCAGAACATCAAAGCTTTGAATGTACCTAAAAGTTGATCGTCTTCGTTGTTTACTTGAGGTAGGTCAGCTGACTTGAACTCCATTTTTATCGACTTCAAAGAAAGGGAGAGGGGGTGGGGATCATCTAGGTACGATTAATCGATTATTATCGATTATTTGCGACGGTTAATCGATTCCTAAATTGAAAAATCGTGACAGCCCTAGTTGCGATCAGCATTGAATTCTCTAAACCAACATAAAGCAACATTATGAATCGAACAGACACATTTCTTCGACAGTCAGTAGGAAGCTCGCAAGGCACTGGTCAAATTATAAGGTATTCACGCTGTGATGGCATGGAAACAGTTTACCGCTCAAAAAGTCCATCGCCAGTGCTTTAGATTCACTCTTCTAAAATATTTCAGAGGGTCAGAATCTTCGATTCGATTTACGATCAACTGAAATATTGCAAAAGATTGATTCCAAACTTACCAAGAACATTAATTTTCTTTGAATCACCACAAGAAATGTTTCTGAACTGAGTATAGATTTGAATGACTGTTTAACCCATTGAACCCTAGCGGCCGTCTTTCCGGTCAGGAACATGATACATCATAACGTCATTAAATAGGATGGCTGTTCAGTAAATGTGTGGGGTAGACCAATCAATATTTTCAGCGAGCAGCCCCGAGGCTGCACGTTGAAAATATTGATTGGTCTACCCCAAATAATGAAGGTGGACTCTTCTAATTGCTGCTATTGAACTGGCATGGAGGATACCACAAGAGTTTAAAGGGTTAATGGCATTACAATACTATTAGACATGTTTGTAAACTAAATACTTATGTAGACTCACCACGACTGTATTGTTATGATTACGCTGCGGAGGCACACTAATTGTATTAATAACTTCATGTTTGCTAGGCGAAATAAATGAGAAAATGCTTCTGCTTGGCCATGTTCTATTGAATCGAGACGAGTAGACAGGTGAACAAGCCTGATCTCTGTACAACTGGACTGCTGGAAAGTTAGCGAAATCCATCGTAACTCAATCTGCATCCAAGCCCCCCCCCCCCCCCACACACACACCTTGCCTCCCCTACAAACACACACACACACTCCCTCTAAAATTTTCTGAAGCTAATCAAAGCGACAGCTCCTTCAAATCCATGGCGCTTGATGACGTGAAAGCTGTTACGCTGTGACTGCAGTCACAGCGTAACAACTTTTACTTCAGCAATCAGCATAGGGTTTCCACTGTATCAACTTACCACTTCGACTCTTGTTTTCCGTCAATAATAACTAAAATGTGTTGTAAATATTCAGTGTGTTTGTATTGCCGCGGAAAATGTGTACATTATCAACACATTCAATTTTCAAAGATTCCAAAGTATATTCTTTGACAAAATGATCGACAGTTGAGGACGTTGAGAAAATAAAAACCGAGATTTCTTTTTTATTGAGCATTGTTTATTTATAGCACCCCCCCCCCCCGCCCCCCACACACACACCCTCAAAAATAGCGGGTGTGAAGACACTATTCGGTATCTAACCAATGAACGTTCCAGCAATCCAGTTATCGCTGCGATTAGTGTTTGCAAAGAATGTTGAGAGTTTTTGCTGGAGTTGTGAATGTATAAATATGTTTGATTTTTTATTGTTCCTGGTAAATATTACGTTTGAGTGTTCATATGTTTTGTTATTTCGTTCGGTGGTGTGAAGAAATTATTACAATAAAATATAGATGTTTTTGTATTTTGTCTTTCCAGTTTATTCTCCTTCGGGATTCGTGTATTGCTGCACGAACTGACGAAAACATATCACCCGAAAAGTATAAGTAAACAACAACAATAACATGATTTAGTGGGGCGTTTATTATCATATCACTGGGCGTTACCTATACATTAACTGGTATAGTGCTGAAAACCCATATTTGACTTTATTCAGGAGTATAGGTACCGTGATCTATGAGATTATTCAAATAATGCAACTAGGAATTTAACCAATTGATTCTTGTTTTGACAGACTTCATTCATCTTTATCAGCCATTAATGGAATGGTTAAATTTCTAGTTGCATGATGGGAAACATTTGCTTCTTGAAATTGCAGTATTTTTGACATCAGTGTGCAGAGGCGTAACATACCTATGTTATTATGGTGCATTACAAACACATCGTGAAACAAAGGGTTCGTTGTCAATTTTAAAATTAAGGTATTTAGCTTCGCGACAGAGAAAAAATCACGGCTATTTTGGGTTGCTTATTTTTTGTTGCTTTGAAAGTACGTGAAATCACTTGAACTATGTTGGAATGATAATGCCATTTTGACAACAACGATGGTCCGATGTGACACACGACTTTATGAGGGAATATTTGAACTTCAGTAATAAGGTGTTAACGAGACTAATTTAGGTTAAAGAAAGAAATATGGAATTTGTCGCTGTCACACCACGGAACAGTCTAGCCGTTAAATAGTTCATCGTCTATGTTTAGAATCCATTCGTATTCCAGACGATTGGATGTAAAAGTACCATAAACATTCATTTTCTTTGAAGCAACGCAAGATATGTTTCTCAATCGACAGAATTTGAAATGACATAACAAATTATTTTAATATCTTCATGTTTCTAAGGCAAAATAAATATTTATTGTCTAGAATGTATATAACGGAAGCACGAAAGAATATCGGTATATCTTTGTATGTAGAGGAAAATCTGATTAACCCTTTACCGAACACGAAAAGCAGACGACACTTGCAAATAAAATTCTTGAAGCACTATTTTTTGTATAGTTGCGTCAGACTCGGAGCTTAACAAGTATTGTTCCCAAATCCCGATAAATCTGTCTTTTGGTAGGTCAGAATGCCTTGGACAAATAGCCATGGCAAAGAGTGCACCCAACATCCAAGTATATCAGAGAGTACAACATCCAGGGTATATGGGCACGTGAAACATCGGGGGTATATGTTTTAAATGCAAGCGTTTCGCTCCCGCTCGCCTCGATATAAAAATCGAATAAAAAAACTGAAAATAGTCCCAAATATTATCAGATTTCCGACAATTCGATCACATTTTGCTGATATAAATTAAATAGTCGAATAATTAAATGAAACAACTTGAGAAAAGTAAAATAAGAGAAAATATCGTCCCCTCAGTTCCAATGTGTTCTATGTGCCGGTAGGACGATATGTCAACAAAATATTGTTTCATTAACGACCCAAGGGATGTAACTCTATCTGTCATATTCTGCGTTGAAAAACCAAACAGTTATTCACGAATTTGGTCCAACTGATTGCTGACCGTGTGAAACGCGTCCACAAATTTTTCTCCACTATGTTTCTATTGTGTTTTAAACGTTATCTCCGCCAGCATGTATGGTATATGGAGATTTAATACCTGGATGTCTCATTTAAACACCTCACCTACGGCTCGGTGTTTCAAAAACCGACATCCAGGTATTAAATCTCCTTATACGATACATGCTGACGGAGATCAGATCATAGTGACTTCAAATATCCTCCACTGAAGCTTTTTACTCTTCATATTGGTCAGTCACAATGAACGTTTGATTAGAAAAATAACAAACCTTGAGTGAGCTTTTTAGCCGTACTATCTGAATTCATAATAGATATTTCTGACAAGACAGTCGTGGCAACAAGGACCTGTGACCCCTCACATGATTTTCCGTTGTCAATAATACTATAAGTGAGTAACTTAACTAACTGAAGTTTGTAGATGCCTCACACTTTTACCCAGAGTTTTTGTATTAAATACACCTTCCAACAGGGGGAATGGAGGGGACTAAACCAGTCCCACCCTATCATTCCCTGTCCCTACCAATTTCTACACCCTCCTTTCTCAAGATACCCAATGAGGCTAGAAAAAGTGGGGACGGTAAATGTGTGACTTGTGAAAGAGGCTTAATCACGTGTGGCTATAGTTTCGTGTACTGACCTGGATGATTGAGTCAACCAACAGAATATAGTGTTCAAAATAACATTATTCCCCATGCTCTATACAATATTAATTAAGGGTTACCACGGTCAGAAATTACAAGAATATGACCCATCTCAGGACATTTTTATGTGTGTGGGGGGTGGGGGTGGGTGTGGTGGAGGACTTTTGTTAAATGGAAGTGGACGCAAAGGTGGATGAGTTGGGAAATGGGCGAAGGTTTATACTTTCTCTTTAAACAGTCCAAAGTGCCACATTCTGGCCCAATCAGGGACTTTCCTCCCCCCCCCCCCCCATCCAACCAGACACTCACGTTTGCATAAAATCTCTAGAAATGAAGGTATGAATGGAGGGATCAGGATACTGACATTCCCCTCCTTGACATTTCCCCCTCCAAAATATTTGGCAGGATATATCCCCCACCCCGGAATTTTGTCCCCATAAAAAATATCAGGTGGGACATTTTCCCCCAAAGCTGAGAGGTGATTTTAATCACGCCAATTTGTTTTGAGTAACTCCACTTTGAATAACGAGTACAGGATCTGGATCTTATTTATTTATTTATTTATTTATTTATTTATTTATTTATTTATTTATTTATTTATTTTATTTATTTAAAACAGAAAGTCAGATGTGAGATAATCAAATTCTACTATGGTTAAGTATGAAATGGAATTCTATTTGAATAAAGGAGGAAGCCTTTGGGTTCTATTGAAACATCAACCAGTTAACCCGTTCCTTTATATCTATCTATTAAAAACAAAGCTGGGTGTGAGATATTCGAAGTGCCATCTAGATATGTGTAATATTATGGATCCAAGCTGATTCATCTATGTTTATATATATTTATATTACAGTGGAACCCTGTTAACCCTTTACCTAACATGAAAAGCAGATGACACTTGCAAAACTCTTGAATAATTAATTTTTTGTTTCAAAAACATATTATATGACCCCTCATTGGAACGAGCTCGACGAGCTCGTTCCAATGAGGGATCATATACTATGTTTTTGAGACAAAAAATGAAAAAAAAATGAAAAAATAATGAAAATTAATTGTCGATTTTTGGGAATAGCGCTGGCCTGTTTTACCGTTGAATTGGATAAAGGGTTAATTAAATAGTCACATTATCACTGAAAATAACGCAGTTAACTGGAGTATTCAATTTACAAGCATTTGGTAATTTTTATGTATTTTAGAGATAAACTGAGCATTTACTCTATGTTATTTTGTTTATAGAGCTCAATGAGCTCTGTCAAACAGGATATATAGATGATATATTGTGTTTTTGAGTGGATACCGAACATCATCTTATGAGTGACCGAGACAAATGTTTATTTTTCGCGAGCGCTTGACATTTGTCTCAGTCATGAGTGTGATAATTTTCGGTATTCACTCAAAAACACTAGATTTCTTTTTATACGCCCGTTTGTAAAAATGGTCGTACAATGTAAAATGGTCTGTCTATCTGTTCGTCTGTCTGTCCGTCTGTCTGTCCGTAAACAATTGGTTTCCGATCGATAACTCCCGTTCTGATTATTTGATTTCAACCAAAGTTGGCAAGTGCATTTTCCGGATAGTAGCACAGGCCAGGTTCGAATATGGTTCCGTTCAATTATTTTTCCATGAGTTATGGCCCTTTTTCGACTTAGAATTTGACCTTCTATTAAAATTGTTGGTTTCCGAACGATAACTCCCGTTTGGATTATTTGATCTCAACCAAAGCTGGTACGTGTATTACACAGATAGTAATACAGGCCAAGTCCGTATATGGGTACCGTTGAATAGTTTTTTTTCATGAGTTATGAGCCTTTGGACAGAGAATGTTTCCGTTACCATCAACATTTTGGTTTCCGGATGAAAATTTGAGTTGGGATTTATAGATCAGGACCAAACTTACGTTCTGCCTCCGTTATATCAAATGAATGTTAAGTTCGAATTGGAGCGTTGTCAGATGATTTTTACAAGAGTTATGGGGCTTCACGTCTTGGAAATTTGCATATTTCCATCAACATTGTTTATGACATAACTTGAACGATAATAAACGGCTTTCAGTTCGTTTTGGTATGTTCCTCTGTTAGCAACAACTTCTACGTCAGGTTCGATGACCAACCACATCCGATGAAAATTATGGGAGTTATTGCCCTTTGTTAATAAATATCGTGTAATGCTTGTTTATGGAATATCTTAAACATTATTAACCAAAGATCATTTATATATATATACATCCGCCCCGGTGTCATTTAGGTTGTTTTTTCTTTGCTGCAAAATGCATTTTTAAGGATTTGGAGTGATTACATGCGGAAAAAAATATGACTGCTATAACAGCCCCTCCCTACCCAAGTCATTTAGGCAATTTGCCCCAAATTGGAAGGATTGGGAGTTATTGCTTGCAAAACACAAAAAATGACTCGTGTAAAAGCCCCCCAGCCCCCTCCCCACCCACCCCCGTTGAGATTTGGGTAATTTTTTTCCTTTGCCACGAAATGCATTTTTAAGGATTTGGAGTGAAAATATTTGACTCCCATAACACCCGCACCAACTCCCCTACCCCACCTCTCGGCCCGATAGTTAGGCATTTTTTTTTCCTCCAAAATGCATTTAGCTTTTGACGTTGCATGCCGTTTGTTGGATGAAAACAGTGATTATGTACAATTCGAAAAAGTCTGACGGGCGTATCATGCACGCCAGGCGTAGCTCTTGTTATTATACGCTTTTTATAAGAATCTGATCATTCCTATCGATAATTCCACTCGTTTCGACCTTGAATTGATGCATAAAAGTAAACAGCTGATGCGCCTTGGTACGCGGAAGTGATTTGATCGATACTCGGAACAGGTTGCGTCTTGCGATACGATTCAGCTAGCGGGTTATTCCCCTTGTTAGACTTAGGAAAAACATTCCTACGAACATTTTTCCTTGTTATTTTTTTATCAAGGGGAAAACATTTTATTGAATGGCAGCAGAAAATTGAATAATATTTTATATCGCTCGTCTTGAACGAGTACACAGGAGGATATTGACCCTTTACTTAACAAGAAAAACAGACGACACTTGTAAAAAAAAATCTTGAATAGCTAATTTTTTTCATTTTTTGTCTAAAAAACAGGTTATGACCTCTCGTTGGAACGAGGTCGACGAGCTCGTTCCAACGAGGGTCATAACCTATGTTTTTGTGACGAAAAATGAAAAAGTAATGAAAATTCACTGGCGATTTTTGAGAATAGGTTAACCGAGTGAGCATGTATCGTATGTGTGTTTTATTTTTTTCAAAGTTGCAGACATTATGCCTTCTTGAGAAATGCCTCCACCCCAGTGAGCAGTATACGCTGTCAGTGGTAGTGTGGGTGGGAGCATATGCGTTGCTCTTTATTGTCTCGTTTTTCTATTTTCTAAGGCTGCAAATGGACACTTGAGCAGCCTGTGATTTTTGATTCGACGTTCGATTCGATTTAACCCTTTACCCAACGAATCGCCCATATCCCTCCGCGTAATATGCAAATTTAGCAGTTGAAAAAATATTATATTTCAAAAAATTTCAACAAAACCATATCATGTGACCCCCTCGTTGGAACGAGCTCGTCGACCTCGTTCCAACGAGGGGTCACATGATATGGTTTTGTTGAAATTTTTTGAGAAATTTAAAAAAAATAATATTTAAAATAATAAATTTTGATATCGTCTGCGTTGGGTAAAGGGTTAAAATCATTTGCCTGATTCGATTTGACCAGACATTTTAGATTCGCATGACACTAAATAAGACAACATGACCTCAAACGGATCTATTGTATCACATTCCGTCTTATTAGCGTGGTCAATCTTCAGATAAAAGGGACATACTATCGATGTGCTCGTTCCTAAGACTCAGACATGTATCTTAGCTTGCCTTCGCTCTCCTTTAGTTTTCTTTTTTGAGGAACAGAACCTTCATTAACTGTGTGGTACGTTTTTGAAATGAAACTCCACTCTTCCTTTGGGAAATCATTGAGCTGAATCTTCGTTTTTACCATCGTTCGTCCTTGGCTGTAACCTCATTCTCTTTTTGGTTTTGGTTTGCTGGTAGGTGTCTTTGATCTGACTTCATTGTTTTCGTGCTGGACAACACATTTCACTCCGACTTGCTAAGAAGACAAGTCCCTGTTTGTAGCGAAAACCCAGAGGCGTATCATACACGAACAGAACGGCATTTATTTACATCTTAACCCTTTACCTAACGAATCGCCCGCATCCGTCCGCGTAATATGCAAATTCAGCAGTTGAAAAAATATTATATTTCAAAACATTTCAATAAAACCATATCATGTGATCCCTCGTTGGAACGAGCTCGTTCCAACGAGGTGTCACATGATATGGTTTTGTTTAAAATTTTTGAAAAATTTAAAAAAATGGTATTTAAATAATAAATTTTGATATCGTCTGCGTTGGGTAAAGGGTTAAAAGAATTACCTCCAAATTAAATAGCTACAACTAACGTGCGATCTCTCTTCGGGGAGAACGCGTTAGTTGTTGATATTTATAAAGGCGGAAATTCCGTTGAGACATAAAAGCATGACTGACATGGTAAAAACAGAGAAAAGCAAAAAAACCTCCTTTGTCTGAGCGGGAGAATGTTCTTACTGCCTGCTGGCACTGAGGCTGAGCAGTGGGACTATGAGGTATGTGGTCATGTTGCTCCCAGTACTGTATTTTTTCTAGAATACCAGTTTCATAAGCTCCAGCTCAGCTTCGTTTACAAGGTCTTGTACTTGTAATTCGTTGTTTAAACTGAGCCCCTTCGCACAGATTGATCTTGCGTGGCTCCATAGGGATGTACACGCTAAAAACTAAAGTGTTAAAAACTACACTTGAAGTGCTGCATTTAACACTTACTAAGTGCTGAACTAGCACTTTGTTCAAGTGTAGATATCCCAGAACTTGACAGGTGTTACAATAATACCACTTGACAAGTGTAATGTCGCGACACTTAAAAGGAAACGACGCAGATGACGCGGATCTGGCTCGAACTCTCGAGCCTGATCCGCGTCATCTGCGTTGTGTCTTTTTAATTATGTACCCACCAAACGCAAATCAAATTATGGACGATTCTGGAAGAACCACCAATGCTAGACACATGGGAACTGCCATCCATTCAAGTTTCAGATGTCTGACGGTTGTAATGTCTGAGTGCTTGAAGCATTGCACTTTGAGTGTTAACATCAAACCCTAAGAGTTAGAATGGGTTTAAGACCTTGAAAGTGTCAGTTTTAACACTTTAGTTTTTAGTGTGTACGGCAAATTCCAGGGCATTGGAACCTGTTGAAATTAAAACCGATCATCATTTTGTTCCCGGAAATCAAAATAGGTTCCACGAAAATTGGTTTACCATTGATCCGTTGGTTTTCCGTACCACTCATCGAAATAAGAGCAACTGAATACACGAGATGTACCAGCGCAAAATAGATTGCTTCATACGAATGTGTTGGTGGATTAAAAATTATTTTGAAACACCTTAAATACTTCATGTTTGGATAATTTCCCTTTTCGTTGTCACAAGAAAAGTGGAAAACAACCCCGGTGCGTGTGCCCACAAAATAGGGTGATAAATTCTTGGGAGTTTTAAAAACTTAACCTCTACTTACAAATTGACCTGGAGTGTCCCCGCCGAATGAATGATCAACAAATTCCAGGGCATTGAAAACTTTTGAAAATTAATTCAGATTAATATAATCTTTGTAAACCCAAATAGGAACCGCAAGAAGATTTCGTGGAATCCATTTTTGGGTCAGGCCATTTTGAAATTTATGCACCTCGAACTTTAGATGAAGAACGCGGCCCACCCCAGAACTTGACTTTCTACCCCAAAGTTCTGTATACCACACTACATAGAAATTGTTGATCACCCACAGTTTTCCCAATGTTTTCGAACGTATATTTGACAGAAAGTTTATGAAATGTAAGACAATAATCACAATTGTTTCATAATAAAATGTTGAGTTTAAAGTTGATCTTCGTGCACACTTAACGTCAGTAAGCAGGACAGGGGGTATTTTCTGGAAATCGGCAAATGACTAGTAACATCCATTTCATGAGATTTCTGTGCATTTAACACTTTCGCGGGCGAAAGCAACTATTGGCACCTATTTTATGAAGATTATCTGTATGTTTTGGTATGCGCAAATCAAACCTACCATCTGATTAATTGTGGAAAGGGTTCAGAGAGACCTCCAGGGCTCAAAATAAGCAGTGTCGCGTCGCTTTTTGCTATGCAAAACTTGCAAAAAGCTACACAATGTTAAATTATGTATAGCATTTTGCGATACAAGATAATCAACTGCAGCCTATAAGGCTGCAGTTGATTATCTTGTATCGCAAAATGTAAATGAAAATTTGCAAACAAATTTGAAAACTAGTTCACTGATGCTTTACTTCTGATTGTGGAACATTCCAGGCATAACTCAGATTAACTCCCCATCAAGCATCATTAGCAACTGCATATGTAAGATGAGTTCTGTTGGTTTAAATACTTCTGTTTTTACAACATTTTGCATAAAATGTCCATTAAAAATAACTACAAGCCCATCAAATTAAAAATCCAACTTCCGTTTTGAGAACTCTATTAAACAACCAAGACGCCATTTATAACAGTATACAAGTCCATGCAACCCTTAAAGGCAGTTCAGTTAAAAAAACATAGTAAATGTTTCATGTGTTGCAGATCATTTGGAAATGCCCAGAAATGGATGAAACTATTCTATCTACTTAGAAGAATTCAATATAAAACAGCATAACATAACTCTGGTATACAAAAATAGCTATTTAATTTTTACAAAATGCTATTCATTTTTTGGAAATGCGTAGCATTTTGCTACGCAAAGAAAAAAGTTATTTTGAGCACTGGAGCTCTCTCCAACAATTAATCAGATGATAGAGTTTCAAGTATGTCATGAATTGTATTAAACTTTCTCGCATACAGGCGTTCATTGAGGTCCTCCATATATGGCTAAAGTGGATGTGGCGGTAAAAGGGTTAATAGTTAGATATGTTTATTATGTAACTTTTATACCCTTTAACCACACCAGTACAGTGTCTCGGGGTCGGGGTAGAATTGTATCTACTTTTGAGAAAGCCCGTTACATTAGACAATATCAATATGGTATTGCGCTGGTATATGCGCTGGTGTATACAATGGTATGTACGCTGGAGGTTTGCTAGAAACTTTGGCGTGACATTATTGTCCAGGAATAACATTGGTCAGGATCATGTTCGTACTATCAATCACAATATGAGGTAGTGTTTACAAATCTTTGGCGGATAGACCCAATACTGAGAAGTAATAATTCAGTTTCCTATCAGCTGAAAATGATCCTCGAGCGCGTGATTGGTGACGCCACGGTCATCTTATTCACTGAATTCATCCGAACCGATCATTCATTTTCAATAGATGTATTAGCTTTAACACTTTACCCAACGCAACGGCCAAAACCGGCCAGCGCTATTCTCAAAAATTGCCAATTAATTTTCATTATTTTTTCATTTTTTGTCTCCAAAACATAGGTTATGACCCCTCGTTGGAACGAGCTCGTCGAGCTCGTTCCAACGAGGGGTCATAACCTATGTTTTTGAGACAAAAAATGAAAAACATTAGTTATTCAATAATTTTTTTGCAAGTGTCGTCTGCTTTTCATGTTAGGTAAAGGGTTAACACGGTATTACGCTTTTCATTATTGCTTCAACTTTTTGTCATTTACTGTTACATCGAAATGTTTAGGGTAGTTAAAAAGTTGTGTCGTAAATATTGCAATGTGCTGACATGTTTATAAATATGTATAAAGTTTTGTGTAAACGTTTTTGGATTAAGGGTCTCTCTAATATACGAATATGTTGTAATGTAATGAATTTTGTGTATTGTAATGATATTTAATATTAGCCTTTTCAGCCCTGACAAACTGAATGGTATCATCGTACACATTATTGTACACATACAAATGGGTGAATCTATCTTTCATGTGTAGGGAGGTTAAGTGATAATTTAATCCTATAGGACTTATATCATTGATCCTCCCGTCATGTTAGAGGTTTATTTTGTTGTCTATTCACAGACAGTCAACTTTTGCTTTACGCAAAAATTTATGTAAACCCTGGTCTTGGGTTGCACCCCCGCACTATGTTTAAAAAATCTAGCATTCATGCGTGAGGGAGAAGCTTTGTGGAATTTAAACTGGCTAGAACGATAGGTATTTGACTAGCTTTGCTTTGGTCTGCAAATCCTAAATTTCCCCACCACGAATCCGGGGCTGGTGCAGCCATGTTAGCTTCGGATAGGCGGTTTCACAGTCTAATGACATACGGAAGAACGATTCCTTATGAGTTTTTGTTCTGCTGGACGGGACTCTCTGCCGATGTTGTGTTGTGCGGCCTCGACGTCATTGAGATGGGGAAGGGGCTGTTGTATTGCGACGAGGGAGTGGATTATACACCTTTGTTGTAGCTTTGGCTTTCGCGCGGCGTTGTTGAAGACTGTCCCCATCCCAACATGGAAGGGATAGATGACACACTAATGGTTGAATAGTAGTTGCCTATTGGAATCTCGGTAATCGAACTGCTTTGAAATCATTCCAGCTTTTGGATGTTGCTCTTCGTGTGTGTGTTCCGTAGTTAGATTGGCATGAAAGCAGTGGGCGGACAAAGGTGGTGTAGCATTTAGCATTAATGGGAATTGAGGATGACGATAAGTTGCGTCATAAGAAATTGGTGGAGTTGTTTGCCTTCTTGCAAATATTGTCAATGTGGTGATTTCAAAATAGGTTGCTGGATATGGCGACAGTTAGGTAATTTTCTTTAATGGCTGTGCTGAGTTCTTTGCTGTGTATGGAGTAAGTTAATGAAATTAGCCGTCATTTATTGGCGATGCGTATGACTTCGCACTCGATCGGATTGAAGGGCATCTGCCAATCTATCTAGATACTTTTACAGTGATGATGCGTAACCTGGTGACTATACGGTGTTGAAGACGAGGCAGGCGTCAACACAAAGTCAGACTCTTCCTTTGATTTTGCTCGGCAGGTCGTTCATGTAGATGGGGTATAGGAGAAGGCCAACGATTGTTCCCCGTGGAATGACCGGGGCAGTTGCGGACGACATTCTTTCCTCAATGACTTTATGGATACGATCGTACAGAACAAATATCGAATCAAATTGTCTTTAATTGGTAGAGTGCTGAAAACCCATTTTTGGCCTTTATTCTGAAGTGTAGTGGCTGCAACTTAAAGGCATCATTTTTGGTGGATGAGCTTCATATTACCTTTGAAGTTAAATAATTTTGTCTGTTAGGATTTGCCTTGTTACAATTTATGGGTAAATTTCTCAATGTATGTATTATATCAGGTAACGTTGATTGTGGTGTCATGTATTGTTGTAAAGGTTACGGGGTAATGATATTTTAACTGATATTTTTTTTCACAGAACTGTTGTTACTTCTCAGATACTGACTGATCGATACAGCATCAACTGGTTGAGTAAGACGGCCTCACTCGAAATACAATCATTACACGAACGTCAAAATATTTTTTTCTTCAATTTTTTTAATTTTTAAAAAAAGACTTTAAATATTTTTTTTTTAAATAAGTGATTCAGTGCATGTTCACTGCGGTAAACAGCCTCTGTTTTACTGGTAAAATAGGACCCAGTCACCAATGCTTGGGAGGTGCAAACCCTCTCTGAAGTGGGCAACATGGCTTATTAACGCTCACCCCTAGTCTTGAGTTGATACTCATGTTGTGGTCATGATTAGCCATTGTCCAAACATATTCCACCTTAACCCTTTACCCAACGAAGACGATATCAAAATTTATTATTTTAAATATCATTTTTTTAAATTTTTTCAAAAAAATTTGACTAAACCATATCATGTGACCACCTCATTGGAACGAGCTCAATGAGCTCGTCCCAATGAGGGGTCACGTGATATGGTTTTGTTGAAATATTTTGAAAAATTTAATTTTTGCAACTGCTCAATTTGCATATTACGCGGGCGGATGCGGGCGATTCGTTAGGTAAAGGGTTAAACACCAATAAATAAATAAATACATTTTTTTTTTAAATTCTTAGACTGGCTAGATCAAAAGTTTGTGAAATTCATCCTGCCGGCTTTGTATCCTGCAGCAAGCTCTCTATCCTAACTGTCCTAACACGCGTGGTCACGGTTGCACAGTTTTCTTATCCTACAAAACGTTAGAGGTCCACTTGCCTTTAACCGATAAGGGTTAGTGACCTGTAGATTCCAACAGTTACTCGCCGCTGAAAGAGGTGGTTATTTCAGTGTACATTGGTCTTCACCACCCGTAAACTAACCGATACAATATAACTCATGGTGGTTGCGATTAGGGCTGTCGCGATCAATCGATTAATCGATTGTTGATCGGTCACGGCGAAATCGATTAGTATTTTTCGTTGTCGAATATTCGGTAAATTGTATCCCGTTTTAGATGTTGAATAAGTAAAAGAAAATTTGAGGGAAATACTATTGTTTCTAAGGTATTGAGTTAAGAACATCGATGTTAAACCTCAAGAAGCCGTTGGAAGCATTTGTCTTCCAGGTACATTCATCAAAGCTTTGATGTTCTGAATCTTTGAACCGTCAGTGTAATAATCAAGACCGGTCGGCAGTTGCGAAGATTGCAACTGCCGACCGGTCTTGATTATTACACTGACGGTTCAAAAGTTCAGAACATCAAAGCTTTGAATGTACCTAAAAGTTGATCGTCTTCGTTGTTTACTTGAGGTAGGTCAGCTGACTTGAACTCCATTTTTATCGACTTCAAAGAAAGGGAGAGGGGGTGGGGGTCATCTAGGTACGATTAATCGATTATTATCGATTATTTGCGACGATTAATCGATTCCTAGATTGAAAAATCGTGACAGCCCTAGTTGCGATCAGCATTGAATTCTCTAAACCAACATAAAGCAACATAATAAATCGAACAGACACATTTCTTCGACAGTCAGTAGGAAGCTCGCAAGACACTGGTCAAATTATAAGGTATTCACGCTGTGATGGCATGGAAACAGTTTACCGCTCAAAAAGTCCATCGCCAGTGTTTTAGATTCACTCTTCTAAAATATTTCAGAGGGTCAGAATCTTCGATTCGATTTACGATCAACTGAAATATTGCAAAAGATTGATTCCAAACGTACCAAGAACATTAATTTTCTTTGAATCACGACAAGAAATGTTTCTGAACTGAGTATAGATTTGAATGACTGTTTAACCCATTGAACCCTAGCGGCCGTCTTTCCGGTCAGGAACATGATACATCATAACGTCATTAAATAGGATGGCTGTTCAGTAAATGTGTGGGGTAGACCAATCAATATTTTCAGCGAGCAGCCCCGAGGCTGCACGTTGAAAATATTGATTGGTCTACCCCAAATAATGAAGGTGGACTCTTCTAATTGCTGCTATTGAACTGGCATGGAGGATACCACAAGAGTTTAAAGGGTTAATGGCATTACAATACTATTAGACATGTTTGTAAACTAAATACTTATGTAGACTCACCACGACTGTATTGTTATGATTACGCTGCGGAGGCACACTAATTGTATTAATAACTTCATGTTTGCTAGGCGAAATAAATGAGAAAATGCTTCTGCTTGGCCATGTTCTATTGAATCGAGACGAGTAGACAGGTGAACAAGCCTGATCTCTGTACAACTGGACTGCTGGAAAGTTAGCGAAATCCATCGTAACTCAATCTGCATCCAAGCCCCCCCCCCCCCCCCCCACACACACACACCTTGCCTCCCCTACAAACACACACGCACACTCCCTCTAAAATTTTCTGAAGCTAATCAAAGCGACAGCTCCTTCAAATCCATGCCGCTTGATGACGTGAAAGCTGTTACGCTGTGACTGCAGTCACAGCGTAACAACTTTTACTTCAGCAATCAGCATAGGGTTTCCACTGTATCAACTTACCACTTCGACTCTTGTTTTCCGTCAATAATAACTAAAATGTGTTGTAAATATTCAGTGTGTTTGTATTGCCGCGGAAAATGTGTACATTATCAACACATTCAATTTTCAAAGATTCCAAAGTATATTCTTTGACAAAATGATCGACAGTTGAGGACGTTGAGAAAATAAAAACCGAGATTTCTTTTTTATTGAGCATTGTTTATTTATAGCACCCCCCCCCCCCACCCCCACACACACACCTTCAAAAATAGCGGGTGTGGAGACACTATTCGGTATCTAACCAATGAGCGTTCCAGCAATCCAGTTATCGCTGCGATTAGTGTTTGCAAAGAATGTTGAGAGTTTTTGCTGGAGTTGTGAATGTATAAATATGTTTGATTTTTTATTGTTCCTGGTAAATATTACGTTTGAGTGTTCATATGTTTTGTTATTTCGTTCGGTGGTGTGAAGAAATTATTACAATAAAATATAGATGTTTTTGTATTTTGTCTTTCCAGTTTATTCTCCTTCGGGATTCGTGTATTGCTGCACGAACTGACGAAAACATATCACCCGAAAAGTATAAGTAAACAACAACAATAACATGATTTAGTGGGGCGTTTATTATCATATCACTGGGCGTTACCTATACATTAACTGGTATAGTGCTGAAAACCCATATTTGACTTTATTCAGGAGTATAGGTACCGTGATCTATGAGATTATTCAAATAATGCAACTAGGAATTTAACCAATTGATTCTTGTTTTGACAGACTTCATTCATCTTTATCAGCCATTAATGGAATGGTTATATTTCTAGTTGCATGATGGGAAACATTTGCTTCTTGAAATTGCAGTATTTTTTACATCAGTGTGCAGAGGCGTAACATACCTATGTTATTATGGTGCGTTACAAACACATCGTGAAACAAAGGGTTCGTTGTCAATTTTAAAATTAAGGTATTTAGCTTCGCGACAGAGAAAAAATCACGGCTATTTTGGGTTGCTTATTTTTTGTTGCTTTGAAAGTACGTGAAATCACTTGAACTATGTTGGAATGATAATGCCATTTTGACAACAACGATGGTCCGATGTGACACACGACTTTATGAGGGAATATTTGAACTTCAGTAATAAGGTGTTAACGACTAATTTAGGTTAAAGAAAGAAATATGGAATTTGTCGCTGTCACACCACGGAACAGTCTAGCCGTTAAATAGTTCATCGTCTATGTTTAGAATCCATTCGTATTCCAGACGATTGGATGTAAAAGTACCATAAACATTCATTTTCTTTGAAGCAACGCAAGATATGTTTCTCAATCGACAGAATTTGAAATGACATAACAAATTATTTTAATATCTTCATGTTTCTAAGGCAAAATAAATATTTTTTTGTCTAGAATGTATATAACGAAAGCACGAAAGAATATCGGTATATCTTTGTATGTAGAGGAAAATCTGATTAACCCTTTACCGAACTCGAAAAGCAGACGACACTTGCAAATAAAATTCTTGAAGCACTATTTTTTGTATAGTTGCGTCAGACTCGGAGCTTAGCGAGTATTGTTCCCAAATCCCGATAAATCTGTCTTTTGGTAGGTCAGAATGCCTTGGACAAATAGCCATGGCAAAGAGTGCACCCAACATTCAAGTATATCAGAGAGTACAACATCCAGGGTATATGGGCACGTGAAACATCGGGGGTATATGTTTTAAATGCAAGCGTTTCGCTCCCGCTCGCCTCGATATAAAAATCGAACAAAAAAACTGAAAATAGTCCCAAATATTATCAGATTTCCGACAATTCGATCACATTTTGCTGATATAAATTAAATAGTCGAATAATTAAATGAAACAACTTGAGAAAAGTAAAATAAGAGAAAATATCGTCCCCTCAGTTCCAATGTGTTCTATGTGCCGGTAGGACGATATGTCAACAAAATATTGTTTCATTAACGACCCAAGGGATGTAACTCTATCTGTCATATTCTGCGTTGAAAAACCAAACAGTTATTCACGAATTTGGTCCAACTGATTGCTGACCGTGTGAAACGCGTCCACAAATTTTTCTCCACTATGTTTCTATTGTGTTTTAAACGTTATCTCCGTCAGCATGTATGGTATATGGAGATTTAATACCTGGATGTCTCATTTAAACACCTCACCTACGGCTCGGTGTTTCAAAAACCGACATCCAGGTATTAAATCTCCTTATACGATACATGCTGACGGAGATCAGATCATAGTGGCTTCAAATATCCTCCACTGAAGCTTTTTACTCTTCATATTGGTCAGCCACAATGAACGTTTGAATAGAAAAATAATAAACCTTGAGTGAGCTTTTTAGCCGTACTATCTGAATTCATAATAGATATTTCTGACAAGACAGTCGTGGCAACAAGGACCTGTGACCCCTCACATGATTTTCCGTTGTCAATAATACTATAAGTGAGTAACTTAACTAACTGAAGTTTGTAGATGCCTCACACTTTTACCCAGAGTTTTTGTATTAAATACACCTTCCAACAGGGGGAATGGAGGGGACTAAACCAGTCCCACCCTATCATTCCCTGTCCCTACCAATTTCTACACCCTCCTTTCTCAAGATACCCAATGAGGCTAGAAAAAGTGGGGACGGTAAATGTGTGACTTGTGAAAGAGGCTTAATCACGTGTGGCTATAGTTTCGTGTACTGACCTGGATGATTGAGTCAACCAACAGAATATAGTGTTCAAAATAACATTATTCCCCATGCTCCATACAATATTAATTAAGGGTTACCACGGTCAGAAATTACAAGAATATGACCCATCTCAGGACATTTGTATGTGTGTGGGGGGTGGGGGTGGGTGTGGTGGAGGACTTTTGTTAAATGGAAGTGGACGCAAAGGTGGATGAGTTGGGAAATGGGCGAAGGTTTATACTTTCTCTTTAAACAGTCCAAAGTGCCACATTCTGGCCCAATCAGGGACTTTCCTCCCCCCCCCCCCCCCATCCAACCAGACACTCACGTTTGCATAAAATCTCTAGAAATGAAGGTATGAATGGAGGGATCAGGATACTGACATTCCCCTCCTTGACATTTCCCCCTCCAAAATATTTGGCAGGATATATCCCCCACCCCGGAATTTTGTCCCCATAAAAAATATCAGGGGGGACATTTTCCCCCAAAGCTGAGAGAGGATTTTAATCCACGCCAATTTGTTTTGAGTAACTCCACTTTGAATAACGAGTACAGGATCTGGATCTTATTTATTTATTTATTTATTTATTTATTTATTTATTTATTTATTTATTTATTTATTTATTTATTTATTTTATTTATTTAAAACAGAAAGTCAGATGTGAGATAATCAAATTCTACTATGGTTAAGTATGAAATGGAATTCTATTTGAATAAAGGAGGAAGCCTTTGGGTTCTATTGAAACATCAACCAGTTAACCCGTTCCTTTTTATCTATCTATTAAAAACAAAGCTGGGTGTGAGATATTCGAAGTGCCATCTAGATATGTGTAATATTATGGATCCAAGCTGATTCATCTATGTTTATATATATTTATATTACAGTGGAACCCTGTTAACCCTTTACCTAACATGAAAAGCAGATGACACTTGCAAAACTCTTGAATAATTAATTTTTTGTTTCAAAAACATATTATATGACCCCTCATTGGAACGAGCTCGACGAGCTCGTTCCAATGAGGGATCATATACTATGTTTTTGAGACAAAAAATGAAAAAAAAATGAAAAAATAATGAAAATTAATTGTCGATTTTTGGGAATAGCGCTGGCCTGTTTTACCGTTGAATTGGATAAAGGGTTAATTAAATAGTCACATTATCACTGAAAATAACGCAGTTAACTGGAGTATTCAATTTACAAGCATTTGGTAATTTTTATGTATTTTAGAGATAAACTGAGCATTTACTCTATGTTATTTTGTTTATAGAGCTCAATGAGCTCTGTCAAACAGGATATATAGATGATATATTGTGTTTTTGAGTGGATACCGAACATCATCTTATGAGTGACCGAGACAAATGTTTACTTTTCGCGAGCGCTTGCCATTTGTCTCAGTCATGAGTGTGATAATTTTCGGTATTCACTCAAAAACACTAGATTTCTTTTTATACGCCCGTTTGTAAAAATGGTCGTACAATGTAAAATGGTCTGTCTATCTGTTCGTCTGTCTGTCCGTCTGTCTGTCCATAAACAATTGGTTTCCGATCGATAACTCCCGTTCTGATTATTTGATTTCAACCAAAGTTGGCAAGTGCATTTTCCGGATAGTAGCACAGGCCAGGTTCGAATATGGTTCCGTTCAATTATTTTTCCATGAGTTATGGCCCTTTTTCGACTTAGAATTTGACCTTCTATTAAAATTGTTGGTTTCCGAACGATAACTCCCGTTTGGATTATTTGATCTCAACCAAAGCTGGTACGTGTATTACACAGATAGTAATACAGGCCAAGTCCGTATATGGTTACCGTTGAATAGTTTTTTTCATGAGTTATGAGCCTTTGGACAGAGAATGTTTGCGTTACCATCAACATTTTGGTTTCCGGATGAAAATTTGAGTTGGGATTTATAGATCAGGACCAAACTTACGTTCTGCCTCCGTTATATCAAATGAATGTTAAGTTCGAATTGGAGCGTTGTCAGATGATTTTTACAAGAGTTATGGGGCTTCACGTCTTGGAAATTTGCATATTTCCATCAACATTGTTTATGACATAACTTGAACGATAATAAACGGCTTTCAATTCGTTTTGGTATGTTCCTCTATTAGCAACAACTTCTACGTCAGGTTCGATGACCAACCACATCCGATGAAAATTATGGGAGTTATTGCCCTTTGTTAATAAATATCGTGTAATGCTTGTTTATGGAATATCTTAAACATTATTAACCAAAGATCATTTATATATATATACATCCGCCCCGGTGTCATTTAGGTTGTTTTTTCTTTGCTGCAAAATGCATTTTTAAGGATTTGGAGTGATTACATGCGGAAAAAAATATGACTGCTATAACAGCCCCTCCCTACCCAAGTCATTTAGGCAATTTGCCCCAAATTGGAAGGATTGGGAGTTATTGCTTGCAAAACACAAAAATGACTCGTGTAAAAGCCCCCCAGCCCCCTCCCCACCCCACCCCCGTTGAGATTTGGGTAATTTTTTTCCTTTGCCACGAAATGCATTTTTAAGGATTTGGAGTGAAAATATTTGACTCCTATAACACCCGCACCAACTCCCCTACCCCACCTCTCGGCCCGATAGTTAGGCATTTTTTTTTCTCCAAAATGCATTTAGCTTTTGACGTTGCATGCCGTTTGTTGGATGAAAACAGTGATTATGTACAATTCGAAAAAGACTGACGGGCGTATCATGCACGCCAGGCGTAGCTCTTGTTATTATACGCTTTTTATAAGAATCTGATCATTCCTATCGATAATTCCACTCGTTTCGACCTTGAATTGATGCATAAAAGTAAACAGCTGATGCGCCTTGGTACGCGGAAGTGATTTGATCGATACTCGGAACAGGTAGCGTCTTGCGATACGATTCAGCTAGCGGGTTTCATGCATCAATTCAATCAAGGTGAATACGTATTAAATTATTGCTGGAAATGATCGGTTACCACTCAAAAACACTAGATTTTCTTTTCATTATACGTTTTTAGAAGAAATTGATCATTTGAACTTGTTTTCAGCTTGAAGTGATGCTTTGAAGCCGCCATTTTGATTGATACCGTGAAAGTGAAAATTTCTATATCTTCACAGTGGGGGATACGATTTCTATCTTTCCGCAATTGTTTTGATAATCTATCGTTTAGCGTATAATAAAATAAATTAAATGTCTTCATTGGATGTACTGAGGCCAAATAGTTTTATGAAGAAGGGAAATTCAGTAATTGTCAGTGTAACGTCTCCAGAATAGTTTTCTTCGATCAACATGAATTCACTCAATGTAAAACAATGGCCAAGTGTAAATTGCCGGTCAAATCTGTTCTGGAGGCATGGTAAATGATTTGGTGTCTCGAAGTTAAATTCAATAAACAGGGTTATTCATTTGAGACATATTGTACGATGACGATAAACTACTACGGAACTATGATGCTGCCCCCACCCCCCGCGCCTCACCTCTTATTCCCACTTACTTTTCACTTCAGTTTCATTGAAAAACAGCATTTGTTCCTGCAGCCGTTTCAATGTATAAAGACCCTGTCCGCTTTGAGAAGTGAATTGTGTAATCTGTGTTCCATGTGGTTATTAAGAGCATGGTATAAATAAAACAAATAGGTACTAGGGCCGGTGATCAGATTTAAACCAGTCGTAGAATAAGGGTTTTAACCACTCGGCTGTGCCTTGTGGTTAAAACCCTGAACCTACTCGTGGTTTAAATCTGATTACCGACCTAGTACCTATTGATTGAATATTAGAACTAATTGAGAGATATCCAATTAAGTAGGCTGCACTGCAGTAAAATAAAAAAAAATCTTTGCGGCAAGTGAAACAAATGTGATTTTTTTTTCAATTTAAAAATCTATAAAATTGGGGTAGGGGGGCTTATGTTCAGTCTGAAAATAAGCAGTCTGACGTTTGCAGAATTAAGTCTCCAGAAGGTGAATTTGATGATGCTATCCCATGCAGTGGGCCAATTTATCCTCTGGGTACCTCTTTCAGTTTAGGTTTGAGACCCTGATTCAGATTGAGGTTCACAAAGGGTAAATTTAGTGATGCTACCGTACTGTGCAGGGTAGCATCACTGAATTCACCCTCTCATTTTAGAGATGACAGTCTGCTTATTTTCTGGCTTACTGACATTCGGGTGGAGTAGATGCGGGGTAAGGGCTACATTCGAAGGGGGGATTAGTTAGAACTTACAAGTACAGTAAGACAATGGATGTCGTTAACCCTTTACCTGACATGAAAAGCAGACGATACTTGAAACAAAATTGTTAAAGTATTTTTTTTCATTTTTTGTCTCAAAAACATAGGTTATGATTTCAACGAGCTCGTTTCCAAAGAAACCTATGTTTTTGAGACAAAAAATGAAAAAAATAATGAAAAGTAATTGGCCACTTTTGTGAATAGCGCTGTCCGGTTTTGTACGTTACGTTGGACAAAGGGTTAATCAGAACTTGGAACGTTTTTTCTATACATCATTACATATGCATTTTGGCCTCGGTTTGTTAATTATGTGGAGTACGGCCTACACAGTGGTTGGTGAATGGGCGAGGGGGTTGCAGCTTATAGCCTACCTTGCCAAAAGAATTACTTATATACGCAACTCGACATTAGTATCAGTTATCTAGAATTCTCTGGAATTGCTAGCGCAGAAAGCATTTCGAATGGCTGAGTGGTTTGTCGGTTAATTTTAACCCCCTGCACTCTGATGACGAAACGTCGGATTTGTCATCCATGGTTATCCCCCCTGTGTTGTCAGAAATTCAAATTTTGGTTGACAGAGCTCCAATTGAGCTCTGTCAACCAAAATCTAAATTGCTGAATTTCTGACAACACAGGGGGATAACCATGGATGACAGGGAGGTGTGGTGGGGCTTAGAGTGGGGGAGGTGTCGAGTATTCTCGACATCAGAGTGCAGGAGGTTAAGGAGACACTTACATAACGTGAGATTGTTAACGTTCGTTATACACAATTTTAAAAAAAAATCCCAAATTATTCCACAAACATACGCATATATTATTTTTCGAAGTTTGCTATTCCACAAACAATCCTGAAATGCTTCGGTCGGACAATGATCACTTCATTTTTCCTTTTTGTACATATATCGTCGCCTGAGTGCTAGAATGTTCTATGTATATGTTTTCTATTCCCTAGTTACGTGTTTGCATTCGTGTTTATGTTTACGGATTTTCAAGGGTGGGGGAGGGGCTTCCCACGACGCTTCCACTTTGATGATTGCTGATGAGGTAGATTTTTATTACTGAGATTCGGTACTAGCTATTTTCATTCCTTTTGAAACGTGTGACAGACTCTATAAAATACTACAAATAACTTTTCAGGGGTTCGAACACCTGTCGAGGGTGTCTTCTTCGTCTGCAACTGCCTTGAGAATCCCTACTGAATAAGGCACAAACAACAACACCCTACGGGAACAGGAAGGTGAACATGGCTCAGTATCGTTTGGCTAACGATTTAGGTGAAAGAAACTCTTTCGGAAGGCGGCTGAACCCCGGAAAAGCTATTTGTAAAATAATCTGAATTCTTCTTAATTCTTCAGCACAGGGAGAAGTGTAAAAGATTAGTATGGCAATCATTTAAATCTCGCAGGCGTATCACCAATATTGACGGGTTGGGTTGAAGAAAAGTGTGGAGGTGGTGCCCATTTCGCATTAGTGCAGCTGGGATATATTTTCCTTAACTTTTCCCGGGAGAGGCTCAGGGGTGCTGTTCCCCAGAGAAAATGTTTTTTTTTAAATATGACCAAATGGCATTATTTGGAGAAATTTTGATAGAATGTCAGGCGGTACGTCATCTGCAGTTTCAACAGTTGAAGCCTCATGCATATTGTAGAATTCAGAGTTTTGGGAGGTGGAGGGGGGGGGGGGCGTAGGGATTTTGGGTGGTCCAGACTCACAGCCCCCCCCCCCCCCCCCCCCAGGCTGCGCCACTTGTATATATAGTTAAGTAATTCAATCTTTTATAACAAAAGGTGTTAAATAACTTCGCTGTCTGGTATTTTATTTCATTTATTGTTATTCTTTTCCCATTTTGTCATCTTATGATCTAACTTACATACATGCCCCATAACCAGTATGTACTCCGTCTACTCTAGCACGACGGTCATGATATTCTACGGCATGCCATCACTGATTAACATTCCTCCGTGTAAACTTCATTAATCAGTAATCGCCCCCTACTGGCATATAGAACACATTGGAACTCAGGGGACGAGTTGTCTTTTCGTGGCTATCTCCACTGCAGCGAACGATAAACAGTTTCCCTTTTGTTTATTTTAACTTGAACACACATTCTGTTATTATCACTAAATTACATAATTAGAGGATATTGTCACCTGATTAATGATGGCAACAAGTTCATCTGTCGATAATTTCTATCCGCACAGCGTGATGACCAGGAATATAGAGGTAAAAAAGAGACATATCACTATTTAATTTTTAACAATGTTTGTATTGCACTTGGACTTTTCTGATTTCGTGTCTGAATGGTTTCAGTAATTTTCATCACTGCTGGATAATATCGTATGATCGACAAAACCTGTAATTATTGGACATGACCACAGATAATGGGGAACCCATTCAATATAATTAAGTTTGTTGACATCACCATTCCACGTAAGAGCATAAACAAGTTTTGTTGATGATACGATCATACACCTCGGTGATATGTAACAACGCTTAACGCCAAAGCATTTGGTCTGGTGAAGCAGAAATCAAATATGAAGTTTAGTAGTCTTAGTTATAATTTTGTGGCCTATTATATTTCTTATATAAATATTACTATTTTATTATTTTGGGCAGGTAGCCCCGTATTTATTGATATTGGGGTGGGGGCTTGATTGACTTTGCCTGAAGGTTCTTATGTACAAATGCCTATATTTGTTGATAAACTTTTTGGATGAGATAATCACCGTAATAACCCACGAAAATCTATGATGTTGTCGGAAAAGCAGTGCTAGACTCCTATAGGTTTTACCATTGCATACTCGACTGTCATGGTTAATTTTTAGTGCTAATTAGAGTTTTTTTTGTCATTCGGATTTGATGACTGTTTCAGCAGTCAGGGTCACCTCGCGTCGTACAGTTTTGCGGGTGGAGGAAGCCGGAGTACCCCGAAAGAACCACCGAACAACGACGTGCAACTGTCAGTGTCCCCAGCGTACTAACTCTGCGCAAACATTGACGTGCAGTACGCTTTGGTACACAAGGGCACCAGGGGCAATAGTTATAAAGTTCCTTGCTCATGGAGACAACACGGTTACCACTTGTGGGGGTGGGGTGGGGGATTCGAACTACGGACCTTTCAGCTGGAAGTCCAATGACGTAAACACTGAGCGACCGCGCTCCCTAGTTCCGGTCGGACTTATATTTATTTATTTATTGGGTTTAACGACACTTTCGACAGCCAGGGTCACATCATGTCGGGCAGTTTTTCGAATGGAGGAAGCTGGAGTACGAGAAGAGAATCACCGAGCAATGGCGAGCAACTGCCAGACTCCCCAAAGTACTAACTCCGTACAAGCAGGGTTAGCATTGACGAAGACAAGTGCACCATCGACGAGCAGTGTGCCTTAGTACACGGCGCCACCATGCCCCCACATGGGCAATCAGGATGAAGAGCATTGCCCAAGGACACAACGCAATATCTCCTGCCCCCTCCCCCCCCCCCCCCCCCACACAAACTCCAGGACTGAAGTCCCAGTGGTCAGGGCAATAAAGTAGGAAATGTTTCCCAATTTGCGCTACTCCAAATATATTAGTTTTGTGATTTATAGATAGATAAGCTGTGCTGAATCTCGAAAAAGAAAACAAATACCAAATTGGGCTGGATGTTATCATGTTTTCAGTCGCTCTTTTTAATCTTTCTGATACTAATAACTACATAAATAATGGCGGAACAGACATTATTGTTGTTATTATCATATTCATATAGTTTTCCTCTCCTTTTGGGATCCCTGTGGCGAATTAATTAGAGCATTGTATTTGAGATCAAAATGTTGAAAGTTCGGTTCTAAAACCCCGTAATCTGCGTTGTGTTCTTGGGCAAGACACCTCATCCTGACTTCGTATGCGGGGACACGGTAGTGTAGGGAAAGACGGTGGTGAACATTCTTTAAACCGATTACAATCCCGCTTGAAGCATGTTAGTAAACATACCAGAATTATATCGTCCTGAAAATTAACTTTTGGTAAAGTTATCTCCCATGATATTATAGGAGATGCGAGGGATGTTCCAATTAACTGGTTCAGGGCTAGATTACTTTTGGTGGTCTGAATTTGTTATTCAAAAAATGTTTTATTACAAATTATTAAAAAAAAGTTGAAATAAAACAAACGTATACAAACAAAAATTATTTGCGTTTTACTGAATATGAAATATAAGTGAGGAAAATGTTGGCTTTTGCTGTGGTACCATCATTTTTTGAAAGCCCTGATAGTGGCTTCTAGCACTCAACCACTTAAGAAGCGAGTAAAACACCTACGACATCAGTAGAAAATAAAGCCAAGTTTCTCTGTTTGTTACTTTTAATAAACGGAATCAAGAGGCTGCTCTCAGAGCTGTCTGTTGTTTTGTTTTATTAAAAGTGACAGAAGGAAACTTGGCTTTGTATGCAAGCTAATTAGAAGCAACTATTTCACAGATAATCTGTCATTAAGAATATCTGTCAGTATTACACTTACCAACACTAAGTAATTGTCCTTTTTGACACTTTGTTTAGCCACTTTGTGTTTCAAAAAGAAATTTACAAGTTTTATTCTTCCCAGAAATTTCTTTTAGCCAATCTTACCTTCTACACATTTACAATAATGAAAAGGAGAGTGTCTGTATTATATGTTACGATGCGCATACTGTTGATATAATGAACAGGCAACTGTTACAGAACATCAAAAGATGATGAAATGGTCGTCTTCTTATTTTTAAATGTGTTTCAATATAACAATAACATGATTTTGTAGGGCAGTATGGTTCATTTGCGGCCCTGCAGCAATGATGAACAGCCCGAGGGTTTATTAAAGGCCCGAGACGAAGTCGAGGGCCGTTAATAAGCCCAAGGGCTGTTCATCATTGCTGCAGGGCCACTAATGAATCATGATGCCTGACAACAATTATGTTATTACTATTATTACCACTCCCTGTTACAGCTAACCGCACGAGGGAATTGCTGGAAGAAATAATCAGTAAGTCGATTCGATATTTCTGTTTCGATCGCGCGTTCGACTTCCGTTCGGAAATACAAAGGGACTTCATCCGAATGGGAGTAATTCATTAGACCATGGAATCTAAAAATAGCCGGGCCGCGGGCCGCTAATGGCTATTATACCATTATCCGCCCGCGGCCCGGCTTCGTCGAATGACGTCCCTGAAATTATGGAGTTTTAACAGCCCTCCAAAATCATGTTAATCTACTAGTAACTTATAGATTTAGTGGTAATAATAGAGAATAACAGTCATACGTTATTTATTTGTTGGTGTTTAAGGTCACATACTTATGCACAGTTTTACAGGTGGAGGAAGCCTGAGCACCCGGAGAGAACCACCGAACAGCGGTCAGCTCCTCAACATTCTAACTCTGTTCAAGCTCCGGTCAAGCAAGGTTACAGCGGTTGAAGACATGTGCACCATCGACGTGCAGTACGCATTAGTACACGGCGTCATCGTGCCAACCATGTAGGCAACCAGGATAAAGTGCCTTGCCCAAGGACTCAACGGGCGCGAACTCGGGACCTCTAGAATAGATGTCCTGCAGTCTAACACTGAGCCACCACGCAGCCCAGTCAGACGTTCAAACTAATTGCGAAAAAAACTGTAAAATCCAGCTTCTGTATTTTTAAACTACTGTACAGGGAATACATAAAGTTGGTGAAATGATGCGCACATCTATGATGCAACTTCGCTAACATTTCGAAATTTTAATTTTTATAAATTAAATTCCCATATCCTTTGTGTTAACCCTTTTACCTAACGAATCGCCGGCATCCGCCCGCGTAATATGCAAACTGAACAGTTGAAAAAAATATATTTTTCAAAATTTTTCAACAAAACCATATCATGTGACCCCCTCATTGGAACGAGCTCACTGAGCTCGTTCCAGTGAGGGGTCACATGATATGGTTTTGTAGAAATATTTTGAAAAATTTAAAAAAATTATATTTAAAATAATAAATTTTGATATCGTCTGCGTTGGGTAATGGGTTAAATAGACTAGCAGCTTTAGAAAATTAAGGGGAGCTAACGTTTCGGTAAATTTCTTCAAATAAAGAAAATTGTCAGTTAAGTTGGACTCGGGATACTGAAAGTGCCGCTGATCCCCAATAAACAAACAAAGACACAAACACCTTCTTTTGGAAACGGTTTCGTAATTCTTCCGGTTACTGTTTCCGAGTTCCAGATTTGTTTTGTTGTCAGATTTAATGCTATCTTTTTCACATTCGAAACAAATCGAACTATTCCGGAATCTAAGCTCGGAGACATTCCAAACATATCTACTAAATATACAGACACGTAACTATCTTCAGATATTGTGGTTTATGTGAGACACATGTTTTCCCGACCATAACACGGAGTCACATGACTCTCCTTTTGTGCATAATTCTTTATTGCGAAGTATTAAGGCAGGAAGTCGCCAACAAAAAACAGCAACATACACACGGCCTTCGGCAATTACGGGATAAAAGCCATGACAAAATAATGCATCGACTTTTACAACAGTGTAGCCGATTGCTACGGCTAATTTTCAGTGTCGATCAAATTTAGATATCAGAATTGCACCACCTTGTGACAGTTTTATGCCTATATGGAAATGTTTGAACAAACCAAGCTGCTGCATTCTCTTAACCCTTTTACTGCCACGCCCACTTTAGCCATACATGGAGGATCTCTATGTAATCCCTGAGCCCTTTCCAGCAAATAAGCAGATGGTAGATTTGATCTGCGCATACCAGAACGTACAGATAATCATCAAAAATAGGTTACAATAGCTTTCACCACCATAAGTGTTAATTAGGGGTTTTGTTATCTCTTCACCGCAGGGAGGAGACCCGGAATTTTTAGACCGTTTTGACACTCAAAGCTGCTAAATTAAAGAATATTCAGTCTAAAAACAAAAGATTTCGCCAAAACATCTATAATTTTCTATAATCTTCCCTTCATTTTGCAAAATCTTTCCAATAAAAAGTTTTCGAAAATCGTAAAAACAAAAGCTTTAACGCCTTTCCCAACATGCAGAATGAATGGGAGGGGGGTTGGGTGGTGGGGGGCTGAGGTTCGTTTCCTCTCTGTATCTATACCACAGCTTTTGAAAATGGTGGATACCCTGTGTAGTTGTGCTCCACATGTGACTATACGACCACTGATAGCGCGGTGGCTCAGCAGTTAGGGCATTGGATTTCATACGGAAAGGTCTGTGGGCCCATCCGGACCATCGGTAGCTGTGTTGTGTCCTTAGACAAGGTACTTCATCCCAACTTCCCACGTAGATACATTTTGGCGATGCGTAGTAAGGCGTACTGACTTCCATGGTGCACATACTTTCAACCAATGCGAAGTTAGTTTGTAAGAGAGTCTGACAGTTGCCTGCCACTTATCGGTGGTTCTTTCCAGGTATTCCGGCGTGATCCACCCGTAAAACTGCCCGGCACGAGGTGACCCTGGCTGTCGACATTGTCGTTAAACCGCATTAAAATATAGTACCAATGTGCTTATCTATAGGACCGTGTGTTCTAACTTCTAACTCCCGATCTGTGTCAAGCTGCTCCATTTAAAATAAGAGTTCCTTCTGAGTGAAGTACTATCGGATAATAGTAGTTGCTCCCACCCATCGCTTCCAGCGACCTTGCACACTGTTCAAAATGTGTTCTTTATAATTCCCATCACCAACTTTCCTTTGGCTCATCAACTTCAAACGCCAATCAACCAATAATATGGTCTGGAGACGCCCAAGCTCTTGAGTTTCCTCACATCGGTCTTGTAGACTAAAACTCTTACTTTCAGTCAACGTTCACGTCTGTCACCAATTACGAGTTTTAGTGATTGGTTTAATGATATTTAACACCCGCTAGGTCTAGATGACGTTCCACTCCAAGAATGCGCGAGACTGACGATTCCACGTTTCCCTCCCTAATTTTGTAGATCTGAGTAGATAATTTGATCATGATTGAAACTTTACCTTCAAAATTTTAATCTTCAGGTAGAACAGATTATAAAACGTTTTGTACAGACGTTAGGTTGACCGTGACTCTCCAAATGCCTAACGTCAAGTTAACATCTTTTAAAACTTGACCCAACGTAACGGTCAAAACCGCCCAAAGCTATTCTAAAAAATCGTCAATTAATTTTCATTTTTTTTTCATTCTTTGTCTCAAAGACATAGGTTATGACGAGCCCGTTCCAACGAGGGGCCATAACCTATTTTTAGAGACAAGAAATGAAAAACATTAGTTATTCAAGCATTTGTTTGCAAGTATCGTCTGCTATTTATGTTAGGTAAAGGGTTAAGAAAGTATCTAAGGGGCAACTTCATAGAGTCAGTCAAAAGTAAATTGTAACACATAGACAAGTCGACATGACAGACCCCGGAGAGGTTTCCACGACTATTTGCGGGCCTTCTATAGCCTGTTCTATTATTATCATCGCTTACTGTTCTGCCTCGAAGGCTGTTACGATAAAAAGGTCATGCTATCAGAGATCGACTTCGGTGGCCGTCACGCATCGCAAAGCGCCTGGGCGCTGACTCCAAAATAGAACTAGATACTGAAAGACTTCAGAAAGTAGGCCCGCTGGATTTCACTGTTTCACTGCAAAGTCAACAAAAGCTTCAGAGACTGTCTTTGGGAGAACGATATGTGATTCCTGCGCTTCATGAACGAGCTGCAGTACGCCAGGTACTGTCCAAAACCAAGCACGCTAAGCACCCACTAAAGACTAATCAGCCAGCTGCGTATAAAGTACCAAAATAAGCAATAGCACTTCCAGTAGCATGCCATGTATTGATTGAATGGGCTGCGATGAGGTTATCAACTGAATATTGTCTGAATAGGCCCGCAAATGATGCTACTGCGACCCAGAGGATGTGGAACGTCAACCAGGGCCTGGCCAGAAAAAAGCGAGGAAGGCTCGCCGCGCTGGCTGTGAATGTGCGTGCGTGGGGGGTGGAGGATAAAAACAATACAAGGGACAAGCCCTCTCAGCTGAACAGATCAACACCATGAGCAAAGAAGTTCGCAGGCTTTACTCAAGATGCGAGACGCGGCTAGGCGCTGTGATGACAAAGACTCTGGACATCGCAGCCGTGCAGCTTTATGCAACTGCAGCAGAGGTATGTACATCTGGAACTTAATTAACCACCCCCTGATATATTTCATGACAGTGAAGTTGCTGTTACTGATTATTATGCTTTAATGATTTCTATGTCTTGCAGTACATTTCATCTATGGTTGATAGAGTACCCCAAACACACCCACTCGTCCACGTGAAGCATGCTTCCGACGAATGTCACAAAAACACTATCATCCACATGCAATATCTGGGTATAAAACAAGAAAATGTGTCACTTCTTTTATCAATAAATGTTGACGTGGCAAGGAGGAGACTGTCAGAGGCACTAAGACTGCAAATCGTTGGCATGAATGCAGCAGCCATGTCATTCAAAGCCATTGGTAGGCAACTTGGCTATAGTAATTGTGTCATCAGCCGGAAACATCAACAAACCAAGGATGTTAAGGACCGACCAAGTCCTGGACAACCCCAAAATACCTCTCCTCGGGAAGTTCGGAATCTGGCACGCCTCGTTAGGCGTGAACCCGTCTCTTCAAGTGGGATTTTGAAACGCCTTCCGAAACCGCCCTACAGCACTAGGAATAAGGTCCAGAAGGGTCATCAAGCGTCCAGCTCTGTCCGATCAGCATCAAAGACGACGTTTGGAGTGGTTTATGGCACGACAACATTGGAATCTCAGGACGTGGAGGAGAGGCCATTGGTCAGACTAGAGTAGATTTCTGCTTCACGTCACAGATGGTCGCATGAGAGTGTGGAGGCATAGAAATATTGCTTCCGTGCCTAGAAACATCAGACCTACTGTTCCTTATGGTGGAGGATCAGTAATGATCTGGGATGCCTCTCTCATGATTGTGAACTTGATATGGTGACTGTACGTGGGATATCCAATGGTCATCAGTATACCCGGGACATTCTCAATCTGGTTGTCGTGCCTCATTTTGACAACCATCCGTTGGTTACTCGCCCTGTATTCATGGACGACAATCCAAGGCCACACCGTTTCCCTGCTGTGAGAGCATTCCTTTAGAACAACGCCATTACAACACTGCCTTGGCTTGCAATGAGCCCCGATTTGAATCCCATAGAACACATCAGGAACTTTCTTGGACGTGGTGTGCAAGCAAGGGACCCGCCTGTACAGAATTGGGCCGATTTGGAAGCTGCATTGCATGAGGAGTGGTAGCAGTTGCCTCTGGCCCGTATCAGAAGGCTCACTGGTAGCATTAGGAGGAGGGTCCAGGCTGTCATCCGGACACGTGGTGGATACACTCGCTACTGACATCAGACACTGCTATTGTGTTCAGTAGATCACAAGTTACACATTTTGTCAGTAATTACCGGCATTGTTTCATCATGGGCCGTTCCAACACCATACTTGTCGAGAGAACAGTTTTCCATCAAAAACATTAGTGTCAGATATGTGTAATTGGCGCCATTAAGATACTGTATATTTTCATTTGTCAATAGACCATTCTTTCCGCAAACAATCACTTTTGGTCACAGGAAAGACAGCATGGAAGTAATAACAGGTTCTATTAACACCACTGAGAAAAAACAGGGAGTGCTTAATAAAGCAGTATATTTCTGCCTCTACCTGCAGAAACAACCAGAGCTGATTACAGACGTTGAAGCTGATCCATTTATTGGGGGCATGCCCTGAGCTCGGCGACGTGTGAGCTGTACCACAGCCATAGCTTGTACCTAGCTCCGCTAACCAAAGCCTTGACACTAGCTAAGCATTTCCAAATTGGACATGCCTGCCCTCGCACATCACCTGAAAGATAAGAGAAACGCAGACACCAGAGGGAGTGGCACACACGAGAACCCGTCGACCAGGAGAGCCCACAAAAGCTGATGGAATACCATAGCAAGACTGATACTGCTGCCGCGAAAAGAAAAGCTGCTGACAGAGTTACCTGAGACTAAGGCTATGATATAGGAGTGCGACAGGGGGAAAGTTTTTCCAGTGCATGACGCCACTGACCAGTGCATGGCGCCGCTGAGTGTGATATAAGCCATGAGCGGAGAACCGGACATCATTCATCGTCGGTGGTCTGGTGGTTATAGGAGGGTGGGGGGGGGGGGGGATTTATGGCGGCTGACAGGCGATGCTGTCCGCTGTCGTACGGTCACCTACTGTACTACGAGACTGACTCTAATTTAAATGTTAATCCCGGCCCATTCTGTATACGGTAGTCATAACTTCCCCAAACATATGCGAAAATATCCTAGAGAATATGGCCTTCCACTCGGCTATGGTATCTGGCTTGAATATGGGCTATAGTCGCCAGGGTAAAATGGCGGTGGGAGGTTCACCTCCAAAATTAAATTTAACCCTTTCAATACTTGGTCATCATTCATCGTCGTTGGTCTGGTGGTTATTGGGGGTTATGGCGGTTGACAAGCGAAAGCTGTCCGCTGTCATACGATCACCTACTGTGCTATTCTAACCCGAACCTGAAACTAATTTAAAGGTTAAGCCCGAGCCATTCCATGTGCAGTAGCCCTAGATTCCCCAAACACAGGCGAAAGATGTTAAGAGAATATGGCCTATCACCCGGCTATGGTATTTGGCTTGGCTATGGGCTATGCACGCCAGGGCAAAATGACGGTGGGAGGTTTGCTTCCAAAACTACATTCAACCCTGTAGGTTTGGTTGTTCATGGCGTTGGCCTGGCTAGGGCGTCAAAAGACCTGCTGATAAAGCAAGGTATAATTCCATTTGATATACTGAAGCAGCCTGTACTACCGGTATAGTTGGCATCTCAGCAATGCTGTTAGGGGCAATCAAGTGAATGCAGATGCCTTCAGCGGACCAGACTACCTCATCTCAACATTACGAAGCTCGGGTATTGGCACCGAACGGAAGCGCAAGGATAAGGTCAAAGAACTCCAGGCCGTCCAGGCCAAATGGTCTCGAAAAGGACTCAACGACTCGACTGGATGAACCATAAAATCAGGCGTCAAAAGAACGCTTTTCGCACTTTTAATGATGTTGACGATGCGATGCGCGTGTACACTCTGGTTGTTAGAAATGGTTGTCTCACGCTATATTCCCTCGGTCCAAATTTTCAACTCTCAGATTTGTATACACTATCGGATGAGAAGAGGAACGGCGCTTGTTGCCAATAAACTCACAATTAGCTGTTCCATTTAACCGAGGTAGATAGCGCATTTTCGCATATCTACATTCGAGCGTCTCTGTGGTGGACCAAACAACTTCAGTTGGATCCTGGACGATCTTTCATGGGCTCTGTCCCACCTGCTGACAAGCATGGTGTCTGGTAAAAGGCCCAAATATGCAATAAGGGATTAGATAGGGAGGTAGAAGCCTTATGTCATTATAGGTAGGCCTGTTACCTTGGAGGAGCAGACGATTATCTGTTGTGTGGGCGTACGGTACCTCTACCAGTCCGGTGAGCTTGAGGGAGGAGGATAGTGTGATACCGATTCTCTCGGGTCCTTCAGAGTCTACCGGCTTGGGAAGCCAGTAACAAAGCTAGAAGAAACCAATCCTGTATAATTTATCCCGTGGACAGGATGGACCCGTTCGTGGATTTGTCCGGGTAGAACTACCGGCCATTCCTTGTGACAGAATGCTGCCATCTGGTGGTGTGGTTATTCGTTGAAGTCTGGCACTCGTTTGCGGTTACATTCGAGGCAGGTTAGGCGTCCATTACTCTTGCAGTACCCCGGGCCTGGCTATTGTCTATTCTGTCTACGCTGAACTGCTGCGGATCATTGGGTTCGATTATTCTCGGTATTAAAGGCTGCGTAGTGTTTCTGTTTGGTTCTCTTTGAAACCACCTTCAGGTCGTAGTGGGATGCCTGAAGTCGGTTCTCTCTTGATTGTCAGGCGGACAAGTGACAATCTTAAGCTGATTCGAGTACTCCGCCCTGGAGACGGCCAGGTATGCCAGGCTGGACCACTGGAGACAGTTGTCTATGATCCTAACTCTTTGTGGGGCTCTTATTATCAGTTCTTGCCTGGAGTTGAAGGTTAGTGCGTAGCCAAGGCGTCATTGCTAGCCATATATATTTCGCTCTTTCGCGTCGATGGCACAGGGAAGGATCACTTCATTCATGATGAGGACCTCCTGATCCGGCTTTCTGTCGTTGACTAGGAGACCGGGTAACGTGACGGGAATGTTCAGGTGTCGTCTGTCCTTTGGGTTGTAGAGAAGCTAGACCGGGATGTCTTCGACTTCTGGCTTGATCTCAGTCTTTATGGCGACTAGTGAGGGTCACTTTGTCGGCTTTCACCGCTACACGATCCGATCCCATACAAGACAACAGGGAGAAGGAGGTTTACGTATAGAGGCATATATGTTACCAAAGGGCTTTGAGAGCGTTTTGCCCTATGGTCATCTTAGACTTCCTCATAATGGCCAACATAGCCTCGCAACACGTGACATCTCTCTCCGATGGCCCTATTCGCTGCAGCAATAACCTGGACATCCTTCTACCCCAACCAGTCCAGGAAGGGTTCGGGGATTGGATTTGGAATGGTGTAGCCCTCATCCAGATAATTACTCGTAGGACATATTTCTGGCCCACTTTCTCTGGCATCAAGTTATTTTGTCCGTTCCACCGGAAGAATCTGTAGTTGGTTTCCGGACTTAACACTCCTACACGGCATTTCTTTGGCAAGGCGATGAGTCGGAGTGAATACCAGAGGGGGCCATGACTTGAAAGAATTCGATCATTATCGTTCTCTTTCAACTGCCGCCGCAGCGGCTAAGTATGTGATCTGGTGATGTGATCTGGAAGGCCCTTCTTCATTTACCAATGGGTCTCTCTTCAGTGCTTCTGTGATCTTCGTATTGAGTACATCAAATTAGGTTTGATATGCCAGGTTTGCAATTTGCTCCAAGTAATTCATCATAGGGCTAAAAAATTCTTGTGCAATTCCTTTTGTAATAAAGCTGGCCACTTCTTTAAATACTGGTATCCTGCTACATACAATTACGATCAGTGGAAAGTGTTGGGTTTTCCGGGTCAATTTTTTATTTTTTGTTGGAGTAGTTGTATGGAATAGTATTCAAGGTCAAAGGTTGCAGGATACGGATAATATCGATTTTCATATGAGATGCATTCACCTTCTTAGTGTTCAAAAACTGTTTTCGGTACATGATAAAAACCATCAGTATATTCATAAAAATATATGTTCTCTCGTGACATAATGTTTTCACTGTTTTTCATACTTGTTGTCAAACATTCGACAGGTAAATGACTTGCAGTAATGGTTGATGTACTGCGATGTATCTAAAATGTGCTTCTGAAAGTCTAACACACATTGCCCCAGTAAATCGGCAGAGTGACCGTCGAACTATATTAGCACTTGTCTGTTCATCTTAATTGAGTTACAACTGATAACGGTGGTATTCAGTGTGAATAAAGTCTCGATTTCAGATAACTGGTTGAAATTCACTCCTTTGAAAGTTTTTTTGTATCTTCATCTGTGTACAGTCGGAACAGGTGCTTAGTTTCAGTGTTCAAGTTGTGGTAAGTGGTTCTTTACTCTGAATAGTTCTAGACATCTGAATATACAAAGATTGTTGTCGTACTTGGAGTTGTGGTGTTGGTCTTTCAATAAAGCACTTAAAGCTATATTGTTCATGATGTGCGCAGATAAACCCTCTGCGTCCCCATTTGGATGATCTTTGATTTTATTTATGTAAAATGTTATATTGTTAATTTTGTATACAGTTCATTTATAATCGGGTCGCTGTTATCTCGTCCACTCCAATACCTTTTCTTGGGAAACATCTATAACAAACTTTTAAAACCTTCTAGGTTCGATACAAGATGTGGTGTATCCAAGCATGTGGTATTGTTATTTAAAGCATAGTAGTATCGGAGAACTTCGGCTTCATTATTTCTCAAAATAAATGTGCAATTCAAGTTGATTTTGAACTTCAATCCTTGTTGAAAAATGATTTGTGTAAAATTTTCTGGTCATAGTTGTTAAGTCGAAGGTCTTGATGCGACATTGTAAGTATCTTGAAGTATTCTGTTTTTGATGTTGTGTGTGCGTATAATGTTCTAGTTTACTTTGTAGAGAACTCTAGTCTCATCACATTCCAGTTCAGGTGAAAACATTATAGGATCACACGCCGTGATCAATGTTCTGGATTTCTTCTTGGTACTTCATTGCTGTTGATTATCGTGCGCCTTTCGCTTGGTGGTTGTTTTTTCGACTGTCTAGTCAGCTGATTGTATTCCCATACTGTTTGGCGAAAGCGTACACTGACTTTTCGTCGGTACTTTTCACACTTCCCCAAGTGTAGCAGTTATGGCATCTATACATGTTCTTTGTATTCACAGTTCTCTGAAGTTGAACCAAATTGCTTCTGTCGTGAAATATTCTACCACATTGTTCGCATTCAAATGATAGCAGAGTCTCTTCGGCGTCTTTTTTCGGAAACATGTTCTCTGGAGATCTCTTGTTGGTATCTTCTTGTCTGCGGTTTCATTAGCAGGAGGCTTGTGCTGTTTTTTCATATGCATGCGATAGTGTAGTAGTTTGCTGAATTCTAGCTGGCAGTCTTCGCAAATCTATTGGCTTATCGTCCCGTGAGTTCCAACGTGTTCTATGTGCCTAATGGCACATAGAACACATTGGCACTCACGGGACGTTATGTCATTCTCTGTGTGGTACTCGAGGTCTTCTTGAAAATGTCTAGTCAAACCTCTGACATTCATGTCTTCATTCTTCTAGGTGCTCATGTCTATTATGTCTCTTCAAGTTGCTGTTTATAGTTGAAGGATTGTTCATATTTGTCGCACTCAAAAGTTGCTGGTGACATCTTAGTTGCGTCGTTGATGTCAAATGCCTGAAAGTAATAAACAGAATGGTAAGTATATAAAGCTTTTGTTTGATATCACATGAAACAGTTTCCGAGAAAGGCCACATCATGAGCCAACCGAGGAGAGTTTGATTGGGAGTTATCACGCGAAGAAGGTTTTGCTGGCTTCACCACTCCTTAAATGGTACCTCGATCACGGCCGTGGGGTGACACAAATTTACCAAATCATACAGTGCGAACGATAACCTGAAGCTGTATCACATCCCAGAAGAGATGGTATCCAGATAAGGCAATAGTTGCTGACGCAACAGAATGAAACTCCTTGAAAATAGTGAATGGAAAGGCAGTAACCGACAAGAAAAGCACAAAAATACTATTTACTGTGGTGCTGACGAAGCTTCTGGCTTAGTAAATAATGAACCCTTTGAGCGAAACACTCACGCCACAGACATGAATAGGAGTAAAGCGCTGATTTATGATGAACAACCACATGTACACTTACAGACTTTTTACATCCGAAAAGAGAGATGCAAGGCGATAGAGCCTCGTCCAAACCACGGGGCAAAAATGATGTGATAATACTCTGACCATCAGCTGTTTTGTCGCTGCGCTTTTGATGCTACAACCGCGAACTGTGGTGTTGGGGCATGGAACTAAAATCCCTAAATGCTTTGCTGAGATTTTTCGCATGAATCCAACATCAGCTCCCAATAGTCCCCACCAGTCCCCTAAACATCCCCAAACCAGTTCTCTGTTCGGTGCTGTTCACAGTACCAGATTCCAGTTCACAATCAGTCCCGATTAATCCAAACATTTCCGCGTCAGTCTGCAAAGGTCCGTGTAAGACCATATTTCATACTACCAAAAGCAACCACCCAAACGCAGTCGAATGGGTTAGAAGACCTAGGGAGTGATTATGGACCAACTGGACTTTAGACAGACCATGCCATGTCATGTCATGCCATGCCATGTCATACCACACTACACCACACCACACCATAACATCACATAATCTAGCATAATCTAGCATTCATTCCAAACTACCCATAACAACGATGGAATAAAGCATTTGGTAGGCTGATAGTGCCAAGGGCTATCAGTAGAACAACAGGACTACAGAGCGCCCTATACTATACTACTATATAGTCCTATACCAGAAGCCCGACACACCCTCACCCGAACAACGTAATGTCGGATTGTACAGTGAACAACAGCAACAGTCAATGTTTCTATGACGTCGCGTGCACATCATGACGTCACAACGTCATTAGAATCGTCAACCGTTTCCCGGGGAAAACAAGAAGACTCAACTTCTCCAACAATTTTCCATCACATTTACATGCTGTATACCCAGATTTATGTGTGTCCCTATATCACTTTACACACCATAGCCATCTACAGATGCTGTACCTATATCACTTGCCGGATAGAGCCAAGGTTTCGCTCCCAAAAAAGTTGCCCCAATAAAATCCGGTTTTGCTCCAGCAAAAGTCCGAGTAACGGGGCAAGATCGCGTACGTGCTATACTACTGTAGTTGTCTGGGAATTATGCTGCTGTCCCACCTGTTATTCTAGTGTCTGGAACCACCAGACCTGCCTTTACTCAGATTGCGTGAGCGATCGAGATATCGTCAATAACGAAAGGGTCTTCTCCCTCAACTCTCCATGTCACCATGTGGTGAAGACCGCAGTGGCGCCGTCAACTCAAACTCGGCTCTGGTGTATTACGTTATCTCGACCCACTATTCGTTAGAAGGTGGCCGCATAGGGCGGGGTGGGGGGGGGGGGGGGGTGGCTGTGTGTCCAGGTTGACGAGTAGCTGCCATTCTGGGACTGAGTCTGGTATTTCAGCAAGTATATTTATTTATTTATTTATTGGTGCTTTACGCCACATCATCAGCTTAGGCTATATCGTGGCGATGAAAGTGTGTATTTCAAAAAGACCATTGATTGAAATATGAAACAAAAGGAATAAGAGGTTTAAAAATGATGAGTGTGAAACATAATGAGAAAGTGGGGCCAGTAGTTCAAAAAATGCTGTGTAAATCAACCTGTGAAATAAATATGGATAGATGAAATTTAAAAAGGTAAAAACAATTTAAAATTTATTTAAAAGGTTGATTACTTTCAAGAATGAGATGACTTTTTGCGGGCCCGTAAGATAAAATAAATCTCTCAAAGATCTGACTCTAAAATACTGCCCTCTAACATGATTAAAATCAGTACAATTCAAAAGAATGTGTTCCACTGACAACACCTGCTGGCAGGGAACACATTCTGGTCGCAAATTACCCTTCAACAAAAAGGATTGTGTAAGTCTTGTATGACCAATATGACACCGCGTAAAACTGCAAGATCCTTTCTACAAAGGTTACTGGATGGGTAGTGATCTGAAATAATTGGTCGGAAGCGATGAAGCTTGTTATTTGTTGCTCCATCCCATTCCGCCTGCCACATAGATTTGATATAACTCCTAATATGAGGTTTGAAATCACTGAACGGAATCTTAAAATCAGTGAGAGGCTTTGATAAAGCCCGTTTTGCTGCACTGTCTGCTCTGGTGTTACCAGCGATACCTACATGTCCGGGTAACCAGCAAAACACTATATCATTTTGGTCAGACACGAGAGTTGTTAGTTTCTCACGAAGTTCCAAAATGAGAGGGTTCTTCAGCTTGGGGTTGAGTAAAGCAAGTAAAGAGGAAAGAGAGTCAGAAAAAATCATCGACTTCTTTGCCTGTAAATTTTTGATGTGTTCAAGTGAGAGTTGTATAGCTTTAACTTCAGCTGTGAAAATAGAACTCTGATTCGGTATTCTGATTGAGGTGATATGATGACCAGTAACAGCAGCTGATGATACTTTGTCACCATCTTTAGATCCATCTGTATAGATCATTGTATATGTACTATACTTGGACTTTATTTCGGCATATTTTTGTTTAAATTGCAAAGAATTTGTATCAGATCTTTTGGTAGAAGCAAGGTCTAAAATAACTGTAGGTTTTTTAAGATGCCAAGGAGGAATGTGTGATTTACGGTTTTCTTTTATAGATTCAGAATGAATTATTTTTGCAGACTCCATGTGGGGTTTAATTCTAATTTCCAATGGAGGAATATGTTTCTGATGTCGGTTAAAAAAGTCAACATTTTGAGGTTCTGAAATACAATTAAAAGCAGGACTTGAAGGATTAGCCAAACGTTTAGACACATATTGGAGAGACAATTTAATTCTGCGCTTCTCAAGAGAAGTCTCCCCTGCTTCAACAAGCATCGAGTCTATTGGGGATGTTCGAAAAGCCCCTAGATTAATTCTAATACCACTATTGTGAATGGCATCAAGTGGTTTGAGATACGATTTCCTTGGAGAACCGTAAACTATACAACCGTAATCTAATTTTGATCGAACAAGTGATCTATACAGATGGAGTAATGTCTTTTGGTCAGCACCCCAATCAGTGCTACCAACAACCTTCAGTAGGTTCAGTGCTCTTTTACATTTAACGTTTAGTTGTTTTATGCGGGAAGTGAAATTCAGTTTGCTGTCAAATTTCACTTCCTTAAGAACTTTAATTGGACTACCATCAACTTTCAGCTCCGGACCTAGGTGATGTTTCCGAAGCTTACAAAAATGAACACAATTTGTTTTTGTCTTTGAAAACTTGAAACCATTTTCTGTGGCCCATTTTTTAATCCTATTTAAACACAGCTGAAGTTTACGCTCTATAGCATTCATTTTTTAGCTGCAATAGCAGATTAAAAAGTCATCTACATACAATGATGAGTCGACCATATTCTCAATTGCATCAATAATCCTATTGATTTTCACTGGGAAAAAGGTAACAGATAAAATACTTCCCTGTGGAACCCCCAATTCCTGCCCTCGAGGATCAGATAATGTTGACCCAACACGAACCTGAAATCGGCGGTCCCTCAAACAGTTTTCAATAAAAAGAGGCATACGCCCTCTCAACCCCATGTTAAAAAGATCTTTTAAAATCCCATACGTCCACGTTGTGTCATATGCCTTCTCCAGGTCAAAGAAGATGGCGACGACATGTTCTGTTCTGGCAAAGGCATTTCTTATAAACGTTTCAAGTCTAGCCAAATGATCCACAGTACTTCTCTGGTTTCTGAAACCACACTGAACATCTGCAAGCAGATTGTTCGATTCCAGAAACCAGACAAGTGGATCATTGATCATCCTCTCCGTGGTTTTGCACAGACAACTGGTTACGGCAATAGGTCTGTAATTGCTTGGGTTGCTGTGATCTTTATCAGGCTTGGGAATAGGAATTATTGTAGTTTTTCGCCAGGAAGGTGGAAACTGGCCAATCACCCATATGTCATTAAAAATAGATAATAATAGTGTAAGTGAAGTCTGAGGCAGATGTTTTAAAAGTTGATAGTATATTTCATCAGGTCCAGTGGCAGAATCCTTTGCTCTATGCAAAGAGTTACTTAACTCTTCCATAGAGAAAGGTTCGTTGTAATCCTCTAAGTTATTGGATGCAAATTTAATCTTTTGTTTTTCTTGTTGTTTTTTAAGTTTGAGGAATTCTGGGTTACTATTTTCAGACGACGAATGTTTAGAAAATGTAGAGGCCAACTTGTTTGAAATTTCTTGTATTGATGTAATGAGTGTGTTGTTATCTCGTAGGTGTTGTACAGCTGATTTTGTTTCTTTTCCTTTAATTTCTTTAATCATTTTCCAGATTTTAGAGATGGGGGTGTTTTGTTCAGTTTCGAAACGTAAGTTTCCCATGAACTTTTCTTTTTTGTTTCAAAAGTCGTCTTGTTTTTGCCCGATTTATAGTAATCTATACAAATTTTGTGTGGTTGGTGACTTATTAAATTCCCTCTCAAATTTCTTGCGATCTTTTATAGCCTGTTTACACTCAGTATCAAACCAGGTTTAGTGAAACGTTTTGGATTTGCCGAGGTTTTAGGAATGACTTGGCTTGCAATGTCAATCAACTCTGTGGTGAAATGTTCAATCTGGTCAGTGCTCTCCTTACATTTCTCCCGTGTGAGGCGTTCAGAACAAAGCGATGAGAAAGTGTCCCAGTCAGCCTTTTTAAAGTTCCACTGGGGCACCCTCTCATCATCCCCAGGAACTTCACTCTCCAACACAATCGGAAAGTGGTCACTCCCGCACAAGTCACCTTCTAACTTCCAAGAAAAATCAAGGAAGACAGAAGGGCATGCAGTTGTTAGATCAATTGAAGTGTAAGAGCCAGATGCGGGGCGCAGGTAAGTATCTGACCCATCATTGAACAAGCACAAGTCAATATTTTCAATGAACTCTTCTACAGTTTTACCTTTAACATCTTCTTGACTGCAGGAATTACCCCAAAGGGGGCGATGTGCGTTAAAATCACCCAACAAAACGTATGGAGTTGGGAGTTGTCTGACCAGCAGCTCAAGATCATTCAGCTTTACTTGGTGAAACATAAATAGAACAAAGTGTAACTGTTTTGTCCAAAGTTAGGCGTACCGCCACAGCCTGTAAATTGGTTTGTAGTGGTACAGAACTGTGAATGATGTCGTTCCTAACCAAGACACTCGTTCAACGAATATGAAGATCATTATCGTCTGCCCAGGCATTATACGAAGTGTAATGCGTAAGGGCTGAACGATCTTGAGCCTCGGGTTTCTTTAAAAGAGTTTCCTGCAGGCAAAAGGCTGCTGGTTTATATTTTTGGCTTAAAAGGTCTAGTTCATTAAAATTCGCTCTAAAACCTCGACAATTCCACTGTATAATATTTTGTTTGGATGTATTATCCATTTTTGAGTGGTGATTTAGAAGGTTGACGTATGGGCGAAATTGCTCCAGTGTTTCTTCTCGGTGATGGTTTACGTGGGGATTTTCCTTGAGACGAACTCAGGGGTGGTTTGTTTGAGAACGTGTCATCGATGCACTCATCGACTGACATTGCCTCAATGCCTTCAAACATGTTGCTTGTGACAACATTTTGAAGACGTTTAGATATTCTATTTGAATCTAGTTTCTGCTTTTCCTTTTCTTTTTTCTTGTCTTGTTGTGACTGTTTCCTTCTCACACTCAGATTTTGTTGAGAGCTATGTTGTATGTCTTGGCTTGGTTTATTTGGCTTATTCTGTTCAGGTTTAGGCTTTGGTTCTTTATTTTGTTCTGTTTTAGGTAGATTTTTAGGGTGTTGTTCCTTTTGGTCAGTTGTTATTTTTTCTGTTGTTTGGGCAGCTGTATTCTTTTGGGTGGATGGTGATTCTAATTGGTCTATTGTAAATGACTGCACTGAAGATGGTATTGTACCTTTGAGCCATGTGTATTGTATTTAGCATGCTACTGATTGAGTTGGTGATTTTTGAGATAATGTTGTGGCATATGATGGTGATGATGCACACACACCTGATATTGATGACACGATTTCTCTGGCTTCTTTAAAACTTATCTGTTGTTCACATTTCACTTTTTGAATAGTTTTCTCCTTTTTCCAGACAGGGCAATCTTTGGACGATGACATGTGATTGCCCTGGCAGTTAACACACTTGATGGAATTGCTGCATGGCTCCTGATGTTGTTGGCCACATCGATAACATATTTGTTGACCTCTACAATTGTTCTGTCCATGTCCATATGTTCTGACATTTGAAGCATCGAAGTGGATTTGGAATATGAAATTCACTTTGATGTTCATATATCCAACCTTGATAGCTTTTGGCGGTCGAGTAGAATTGAATGTTAAAATGTAAGTATTTGTTTTAATTAGTGCGTTATCTTTTTTAATCTGTATATTTTTAATATCGGACACTCCTTGGGCTTTTAATTCCATTTTGATTTCCATTTCGTCAATGCCATTTAACTCTCTGGTTCTTATTACACCCCTGCTGCTGTTTAATATTTTATGCGGAAAAGTGCTTACCTCAATGTCTGCAAGTTTTTCTGTTTTCAATAAATTTACCGCTTGGGTTTCCCTTTGACATTCTATCAGTAGAGCGCCAGATCTTAGTTTCTTGGCGTCTTTAACTGTACCAGCAATCCCTTTGATCGATTTTTCTATTAAAAATGGGTTCAAATCTGAGAGTCTTTTATTTTCATCAGCTGCATACATAATAATAAATTTTGGCCAATTCTTTTTTTTAATCATTCTATATCCTAGTCAGAGTCCGAGTCAGTAGAGAGTAATTCCCTAGCACGTTTTTGTTTTTTATTTGTGTTATCCATGTTTAAGTAAGTATGTCGTTCATTGCTCCGGCTTCCACCCACCACGGAGTACAACAAGGGGTAGGGTTACTGCTACGCAGTGAACCCACCGGGTTGCCGGTATTCCCACATACCTGGTACGGAGCAATATACTCAGCCACTGTTGATACCGAAGTATGCCACTGGCGGATTGGCCCGGATTGGCCCGTATGTGGAAGTGCCATGTCTTCAGAAGGCGATCATCCAACCAGTCACTTTATAAAAAACACTGTAATTAAGGTTGCCACGTGAAACTGAAACAAACAGTGCAGCAAAACTAAGTATTTGGTTAAAATATGTGTTTAAAAACAGTACACAATGCCAATTATGATAAATGATTAAAAGAAATGACTGACTGAATGACCACCAAATGCCCCCCCGACGTGACACCCAGAACTTTTTGGGGTCGGGGCTCCCGATTGGCCAGAACGGACCATCCGACCATCCTTCTACTCCCGAAGTTGGGGCCAAAACAGTGTATTGAACAGGTACCTTCATGATGGAGATCAGGGCCAAAGCGGTGTTTACAACCTGATCTCCATCATGAAGACTTGTCCTACCCGGGACCTAGTCTGTTCTCAACTGTCAGGATTCCTTCCTCCGGGGCCTTCAGACCGCACCTCACGGGAGAACAAGGTGCCTGCAAGATGGCATTAGCAGGATTGACTATTTTGGTCCGGAGCTGCGTATTTTTATATTTCGCAGCAAACCAGCTCAATTGAGCAAACCTATTAATTAAAAAAAAAGCAAACCCGCCCAACTGAGCAGGCCGCCCTCTATCCGCCACCTGAGGACCCGCCTAGTAGGGGACGATCAACCACCCCCCCCCCTCCTAGTTTCAGCAAGTATATCTTTTATAAGATCAACCAAAATAGAAGGAACATGGTTGGGGCTGTGTCTCTTCAAATCGGAAAGCAACTTCGAATTCGGTCCCCTGAACAGGGGCTTTGGAGGCTTTGGTGATGCTAGACGGGCCTGGTGGCCAACGGATTGGGCAGGTCTGATGGGTTATGGGCTGCGGCGAATCTGGTGGCCCACGGCCTGGGGCATGTCTGTGGCCTATGTGCTGGTGCGGGTCGAGCGGACCACGAGATATGAGGCGTTATAGAGTTGGGAAGAACGGGCGGGGGGAGTCATTCGGACTCAAAGAGATCTTAAAAAGTCCATTCACCTGCCTGCTTCTGTATGTGACGCACAATATCATGATAAAACTATTTAAAGCAACCCAGTTCTTGTGTATGTCATGTTACAACAACATTTATTGCCCCGACAACTTGCCTCCACCCAGGGTCGTGATTCTTTCTTTCTCTCGTAGGGTAGTACTTGGGCATAGACACCAGACATAACCATCCGCTAACTTCGTCCATCCAGCTGGCGTTAAATTTGTTAGACGTGAAAATATTTTAAATGTGAACCTATAGTAACTGAATGCAAGTCTCTCTTTTTGTCATAACCTCTGCCACAAAGTCACAGAGAATACACGCATACCGTCATGGTATGCAAGAGCTCCACGAAGATGACTGATTTGTCCTCTCTGTATGCCCCGACTGATAGAATATTCCAACCACATGCCTTAATTATGTAACTGGAATATGTGTAGGTCGGAATTATAATTCAATGCCAAGAGTTCTTGAAAATGCATTGCATCCGCTTCCAAATATGTGATTTAATTAACAGGTACCCTACTCCAAAATAAGACATGCTGGATTCCAACGATTTGTATAATTGTAAGTATGAGACCAAAATATTAAATCTAGTCTCATAAAAAATTACATGATATATATACAAGTAGGAGCGAATCGTTATCTAAGACGCCAATCCAGACGACAATGCCACGAATGGAAACATTATGAGGGGGATATCATTCACTAAGCCCCTTTAGCGACGCCCGTACACAGTGTACACTAGCTTTGCGATGGAGATACGAATTGCACACAATTTCATGCTAGCACAGCCTGCTTAGCCGCCACGAAAATAAGTTGGCTTGCCAATCACTAACCAGCTACGATATAGCTGAGCCAGTCGCGAATTGAAAGTTTCGCTGCCTGGGGGTCTATTCTCACTGGGGGGGGGGGTGGTGGGGGGGAGTGGGGGGTGGGGGGTGGAGGGGTGAATACGCTATGGTATGAATTAAGGGCATTATTTACTAGATCCTGTTATACCAGTAAAGTGGAACATGTTTTACAAAGTAAACAAGCACTACTACTCTTCCCGTTATTCTCAAATAGGTATCATTCGACTTACTGGAAAAGAAAACTTTGAAAAAAATAAGAACGGTACCCGAATCAAACAACTACATAGAGAGTAAAAAAACTATACCGTTTCTAACAGTTTGATTTCTTTTCAGGTTTCTAAAATGAAGTACTTACCGACCAGAGTTTTAGTATGTACAATATTTTTGAAAAACTTAATTATATGCTCACAAACAGACATCTATGAAAAAGAAAGAGATGTGGGGATATCTGTTACAGAAAAGCGCGAAGAGTCAGTTGGAAAAACTGGCATACGGCGGGATCTGTAATGGATTTGAATAAAGGAAAAGAAGGAGGACGGCGTTATAAGCGATCTAACAAGCCCAATAGAAATAAAACTGACAATCAGATGTTGGATAGTAAAGTATTGAAGGATGTTGTAAAGCAAGTATGACATCTGTTATAACGACGGTGAAATTGATTCTTGTAGTTCTCAAAGATTTTGCTCTTGTGATCCCAACTGTGTCTTTTTGGTGAATGTTGTCTGGAAGCTAAAAGGTCAAACATTACGGATAGTTCTTGGAGATCCCTAGCAAAGCGGGTAGAATGTGTGGAAACATTGAAGGGCGAAGAAAGTTACAAGTCAGTCACATCATGTAAGCCAGACCTGTCTGGAACCGAACGAGAAACAAACTGTATAAACATTAATACAACTAGCGCATTGGGTTTGATTCCGGTCTATGACACAAAGCTCAAAATATCCTACAGAAATATTTACTGTGCAAGGTGTAACACAGTTTCCTCTGATAATCTTTCGTTTTGGGAGATTAGCTTGGGCCGCTGCACCCACTTTTTTGATTACAGAGACAAGGATGGTATAACACAGTTTTTTGGATGAACTACCAATTTACCCAGGTAGATGGTGGTTGTACATTGCGAGTAAAACCAAGAAATAATTTTCGGACAGACATGTGTTTACGGAATTATAATGACGCATATCTGTGCGATGGGTACGATCAAAAGGAATATGAATTCGAAATATCAAAGATACCGAAAAACTATTAGGCATTAACCACTCATCCGACAATTGATTCTAATACCAGATTACAAACAGCACAACAGCAATGGACAGGTGAAGATGTTTTATCAGATAGAAACTATGGGAGTCATTCGGGCTGTGTACCAACCACTTTTGCAATACAACCACTTTTGCAATAAAATTTATTACAAAAGTGGTTAACGCGTACCAACCACTTCTGTAATAAAACCACTTTTGTAATAAACTGACCATTATTGTAATAAACTCATTTCGGTGATAAATCACGGACGACCATTTTATAGTCGGACATTGGGGTGGGGTGAGGGGGTAGTTTACCTAAACATGTTTGTGTGTCGTTCAATGGAATAACGTGTCCATTTACCTATTGAAACTTGGTAGTGACTGAAGAAAGTACGCAAGTACTTTTACAATAAACTTTATTACAAAAGTGGTTATCGCGTACCAACCACTTTTGTAATAAAACCACTTTTGTAATAAACTGACCATTATTGTAATAAACCCATTTTGGTGATAAATCACGGACGTCCATTTTATAGTTGGACATTGGGGTGGGGTTACGGACAAGTTTACCTCAAAATGTTTGTGTGTCGTTCAATGGAATAACGTGTCCATTCCATTCACATGTTGAAACTTGGAAGTGACTGAAGAAAGTAAGTAACCACTTTTGCAATAAACTTTATTACAAAAGTGGTTATCGCGTACCAACCATTTTTGTACTAAACTAACCATTATTGTAACAGACCTATTTTTGTGATGAATCACGGATGTTCATTTTACATTGGGGTGGGTTGAGAGCTAGTTTACCTGAACATGTTTGTGTGTCGTTCAATGCAATAAAGTGTTCATTCACCAGTTGAAACGTGGCAGTTTCTGGAAAAAGTACATGTATGTAACCACTTTTGCAATAAACTTTATTACAAAAGTGGTTATCGCGTACCAACCACTTTTGTAATAAAACCACTTTTCTAATAAACTAACCATTATTGTAATAAACTAATTTCGGTGATAAATCCCGGACGTCCATTTTATAGTCGGACATTGGGGTGGGGTGAGGGACTAGTTTACCTAAACATGTTTGTGTGTCGTTCGATGGAATAACGTGTCCATTCACCAATTAAAACATGGTAGTGACTAAAGAAAGTACGCAACCACTTTTGCAATAAACTTTATTACACACGTGGTTATCGCGTACCAACCACTTTTGTAATAAAACCACTTTTGTAATAAACTAACCATTGTTGTAATAACCTCATTTCGGTGATAAATCACGGACGTCCATTTTATAGTCGGACATTGGGGTGGAGTGAGGGACTAGTTTACCTAAACATGCTTGTGTGTCGTTCGATGGAATGACGTGTCCATTCACCAGTTAAAACATGGTAGTGACTGAAGAAAGTACGCAACCACTTTTGCAATAAACTTTATTACAAAAGTGGTTATCGCGTACCAACCACTTTTGTAATAAAACCACTTTTGTAATAAACTAACCATTATTGTAATAAACTCATTTCAGTGATCAATCGCGGATGTCCATTTTATTGTCGGACATTGGGGTGGGGTGAGGGGCGAGTTTACTTAAACATGTTGTGTGTCGTTCAATGGAATAACGTGTCCATTAACCTGTTGAAACTTGGAAGTGACCGAAGAAAGTAAGCAACCACTTTTGCAATAAACTTTATTGTATAATAGGTTAGGCTTGTCATTCAACGTAACCGATGATGTAATAAATTTATTGCACAATAGGTTAGGTTTGTCATCCAAAGCAACCGACAAGTTAACAAATTTACTGCATAATAGGTTAGGTTTTGTCGTCCAAAGCAACCGATAATGTAATACATTTACTGCATGATAGGTTAGGTTTGTCATCCAAAGCAACCGATAATGCAATAAACTTTATTGTGTAATAGATTAGCTTTGTCATTCAACGTAACCGATGATGTAATAAATGTATTGCATAATAGGTTAGGTTTTCCAACCAACGCAACCGATAATGTAATAAATTTACTGCATAATAGGTTGGGTTTGCCATCCAACGCAACCGATAATGTAATAAATTCATTGCATAATAGGTTAGGTTTGCCATCTTACGCAACCGATAATGTAATAAATTTATTGTATTTGCAGTTAAGTTTTCCATGCAAGACAACCGCTGATGTATTAAGTTTATTGCATTATAGGTTAGGTTTGCCATCCAACGTGTAATAAGTTTATTGCAAAATAGGTTAGGTTTGCCATACAACGCAACCGATAATGCAATAAACTTATTGCATAATAGGTTGTATTACATTACCGGTTGTAACAATGCTTATCGAGTGGATTATGTGGGTAACTGAGATGCGCGCAGCTCACGATACATGGTAAAATAAACTGCTGTATTGTTGGGTCAGAAGGGGTATGCCTACCACAATATACGCCTGGCGGTGTAATTCCTATTACGAAAAAAAAAAGAAAAATGAAAAACAAGTTACACAAGTTATCAAAATCTGTTTAATATGTCACTCGAAAAAGACAGGACGTTTACATCAGTTGGACAAAACTTCAGTGTACAGCTGACTGGCTTGCTCGACTAAACATTCCATGTCAGCAGGATTGGCGCATAAGGAGCTTTGTGTTGCCAAATACTGTAATGAAAGCGTTAATAATATTAATCTAAAATGGAATAAACATATTTTTTTATATCTGGTCAAGGGTTTTGATGCGATGATCACCTTTGCAATCAAGGGTCAATGTCCCATATAAAGCAAGATTTTCAGTTGGTTGGTAGCACATGGAGGGGTCGCGTCAGATTGACCATGAGTGGTCACTGTTACTGTTCTGCATTAAGCATGGGTTATTTCTTTTCAAGAACGATGAAAGTTCAGACACGATTATTGCTACGGATAAGTTAACCGTTGCGCAGTCCGTCCATGCGGCACAAGATCAGGGACATGCTTAACTGGTTTCGTGTTATGTGGAAGGACTAGATCAGAGTAAATAAATTTCTTTTGACTACTATACATTTGCCAACTGTTATATTGCCAACTGAAACACTCATCCTTCCGGTATGGCAGTATACCAATCGGCCCGTAATCAATTGTTATATTGCCAAATTAGGTTCATGAAAATTCAGACTCAGATGTTTAATAATATTACGTGTGCGACTGCACGTAATTTATTACTCCGTTTCAGAGGGAGCAATCGGGCCAGTGATGAATCCTGTTCATGGATGCAAAGGGATCAAAGTTGAATCCAGTTTATCACCAGCGTCCAGGTTGCGTCATTCTTTCGTGTACCAAAAAGCAAAGAGGCGTGTTTTACTTGTCTTGTGGCACTCGGAGAGACAAGACCAGGGGGGGATAACGTGCAGTTGAGTTTTCCACTGAATACTCGATATTTGTTATATTTGTTATGTTCATTCAAAAAAAAAAACGCGAAAGTTTAGATTCCGGTGTCAGAAGTGATATGATGTGAGCCCCTTTTCACGGTTGCAGAGTCAGACCTGCTATCATCCCTAAGAGCAGCCGTTTAGTACAGCGGTAGACCAGCCAAAGGCGCCCTCTTGCAATTCAGATGGATCTCGGAAGTGACGTCATGTCACGTTGCTGCGGGCGCCCATGTTGTGTTGACATGTAACCAATGTGCGTGGTTATGTTGTGACGTCATTGCCATAGCGTCACGAGGTTCGAATGCGCGTGCGCAGCTTATGTGTATATGGGGACACGAGTTTTGGTCGTCCATTTTGTGTATGGGGGCACCATCTTGGTTTCTCAAGTGTCACGTGGTTGCCTGGTGACGAAACCTTACCTCTTGGTATAAGATCGGGGGGGGGGGGGGGTATGTTTTGAGGGTATGTTTGATTTGAGGGGAGTATGTTCCAATAGTATAGAATTGAACCCGACTTTCGTGTATTTTAGTGGATTTTAGTCTGGTAACCATGTTAATGTTGTAGCTGGGACGTGGAAATGAAATGTTCCGGATCCAATGTTTGTACGGAGTGTGTTTTGGGAAAACATGGAATTACCCCAAACAACCGATATTAGATATAAAATTACCCCAAACAGCTTGACAATGTCTAAAAAACTATCCATGGATGGAAATTGTTCTGAAAATATCGCGTCTTCCAGACACGGTGGCGGCGGGGAAAAAGGGCAACAGGAGCTCTGGGGTGAGGCGGCAGAGGCGGTAGGGAACCAGAGGCTCTTGGGGTAGGGGTGGCAAGGGGCAGGGGCGGTCGTGAAGCAGAGACTGGGGCCTAGCGGCGCTAGAAGCGGCGGAGGCTCCTCTCCTTCCATTTTCCCTCTCTGTTTATTGTTTAAAAAAAATAACTAGAGTTATCTCCATTGAAAGCAGAAAGTGCCTGTTTGTAAAATGATTTTCCCTTAGAATCCATTTAATGAGTCCTAGTTAGTGACTCGGCGGATCCAAAAATATCAAAATGAGGCTATGATTCGTATGATTTTGCACGTATTGGACTCACTTTCATAATCTTCCTTTCGAAACATATGATTTTGCGTGCAATGTGCTCATTTTCACAGCATTCATTGTTCCATACGACGAAAAAGGGTATTCAGTGGGTCTATTTATTTATTTATTTATTTATTGGTGTTTTACGACACTTTAACAGCCAAGGTCATATCGCGTGACAGGTTTATTGGTGGAGGAAGCCGGAGTACCCGGAGAGAACCACCGAACAATGACAAGCACTTGCCAGCTCTCCAACGTCATAACCCCAGACCATACTATGCACCGCATAGCAGGATTACGCAATACACAGCACAGACAGGATTAGATTGGTTGAAAACATGTGCATCTCGGCGTGCAGAACGTCTCAGCACACGGTGTCATTGTGGCCCCACGTGGGCAATCAGGATGAAGTGTCTTGCCCAAGGACACAGCGGGGGGGGGGGGGGGGGGGGGGGGTCGAATTAATCTGTAAATAGTCACCCATCTACAGTCCAACCGAGCTCGATGTTGCTTAACTTCGGTGATCTTACGAGAACCGGTTTTGCCAACGCCACCGCGCCCTCCTCAGTGGGTCTAGTATCCTTAATATTTTGTTTATATTGCGACTACAGCAGGGTAGAGATTTTTTAAATGAGGGTATGTGACGTATGAAGATTCACTCATTGAGCTCGTTTTCATATAACAAATGGGGCACCAAAGATCCGCCTTTTTAAAAATATGGCGCTCGCCTAAGGATGGAAAACGAGGATTCCAACAGAATTCGAACCAGAAAAAAAGCCAATGGCGTTTCGCGACCCTGTCATCATTTGTGTTTGTTTAAAGACTGTTGTAAATGTAGAAAAGTAGTGTTTGAATATATGACGATTTATGTACCATAGTTGTTCAATAAAAGAAATTTAAATGAATGTGATATATTGTTAATTTTTGTAAAAAATAAACGGAGAGGGAATGTGGAGGGAGGAGAGCCATTGACCCCCTGGGCCCTTCCACCTGCTCCCCTGGTCCCCTCGGGCCCCTCGTCCTTGGTCGCCTTTGCTGCCGCCGTCCATCATGCCAGAAAGACGCGATATTTTCAGAAAACAAATCCATCCATTAATAGTTTATAGACATTGTCGGGTTGTTCGGGGTGATTCGATGATTACAGCCAGGTTGTTTGTGGTGATACGACCTATAATGATACCCCCAGTCATATATCAAGAGATTCCGTTACCTTGTAACCACATGACACATTGAGAAATGAAAAAAATAAAAAAATAGGGGATGTCCGCCTCATTTAGAAGAACTCAACCCGACCTATAAAAGGGACAACAGGCTCGATAGGAACTACGGGGTTTAAGACAAACTGCGCCCGTAGGAGGAATTCGGGGAGACATATCAAAAACGATAGACGTCAAACCCAGCTTTCCCCATCCATCCGTGTGCAGTAAGATTTCAGCGCCCACCAAATTTGGGAATAGCTTTGACGCTACTTTGTGCTACCCCTTCTCCAAACAAACACTCCATCTGGCTATAAAATGGACGTCCGTGATTCATCACAAAAATAGGGGTATTGCAATAATGGTTATTTATTACAAAAGTGGTTTTATTACAAAAGTAGTTGGTACGCGATAACCACTTTTGTAATAAAGTTTATTGCAAAAGTGGTTGCGAACTTTCTCCAGACCCTGCCACGTTTCAACTGGTGAATGAACACTTTATTCCATTAATATTGAACGACACACAAACATGTTTAGGTAAACTAGCTCTCAAAACCATCCCAATGTCAAACTATAAAATGAACGTACGTGATTCATCACAACAATAGGTGTGTTACAATAATGGTTAGTTTAGTAAAAAAGTGGTTGGTACGCGATAACCACTTTTGTAATAAAGTTTATTGCAAAAGTGGTTACTTACTTTCTTCAGTCACTTCCAAGTTTCAACAGGTCAATGGAATGGATATGTTATTCCATTGAACGACGCACAAACATGTTTAGGTAGACTTGTCCCTAACCCCACCCCAATGTCCAACTATAAAATGGACGTCCGTGATTTATCACCAAAATGAATTTATTACAATAATGGTTAGTTTATTACAAAAGTGGTTTTATTACAAAAGTGGTTGGTACGCTTGTAATAAAGTTTGTTGTAAAAGTACTTGCGTACTTTCTTCAGTCACTACCAAGTTTCAATAGGTGAATGGACACGTTATTCCATCGAACGACACACAAACATATTTAGGTAAACTAGCCCCTCACCCCACCCCAATGTCCGACTATAAAATGGTCGTCCGTGATTTATCACCAAATTGAGTTTATTACAATAATGGCCAGTTTATTACAAAAGTGGTTTTATTACAAAAGTGGTTGGTACGCGTTAACCACTTTTGTAATAAATTTTATTGCAAAAGTGGTTGTATTGCAAAAGTGGTTGGTACAGGGCTGAAAGAGATCTTAAAAAGTCCATTCGCCCTCCTGTTTCTGTATGTGACGCACAATATCATGATCAAACTATTTTAAGCAACCCAGTTCTTGTGTATGTCATGTTACAACGACATTTATTGCCCCGACAACTTGCCTCCACCCAGGGTCGTGATTCTTTCTTTGTCTCGTATGGTAGTAATTGGGCATAGACACCAGACATAACCAGCCGCTAACTTCGTCCAGCCAGCTGGCGTTAAATTTGTCAGACGTGAAAATATTTTAAATGTGAACCTATAGTAACTGAATGCGAGTCTCTCTTTTTGTCATAAACTTTGCCACAAAGTCACAGAGAATACACGCATACCGTCATGGTATGCAGGAGCTGCACGAAGATGACTTGATTTGTCCTGACTGTATGCCCCGACTGATAGAATATTTCAACCGCATGCCTTAATTATGTAGCTGGAATATTTGTAGGTCAGAATTATAATTCAATGCCAAGAGTTCTTGAAAATTCATTGCACCCGCTTCCCAATTTGTGACTTAATTAACAGGTACCCTACTGCAAAATACGACATGCTGGATTCCAACGATTTGTATGATTGTAAGTATGAGACCAAAATATTAAATCTAGTCTCATAAAAAATTACATGACATATATACAAGTAGGAGCGAATCGTTATCTAAGACGCCAATCCAGACGAAAATGTCACGAATGGTAAAATTATGAGGGGATATCATTCCCTAAGCCCCTTTAGCGACGCCCGTACACAATGTACGCTAGCTTTGCGATGTAGATACGAATTGCACACAATTTCATGCAAGCACAGCCTGCTTAGCCGCCACGAAGATAAGTTGGCTAGCCAACCACTAACCAGCTACGATATAGCTGAGCCAGTCGCGAATTGAATGTTTCGCTGCCTGGGGGTCTATTCTCACTGGGGGTGGAGGTGGGCGGTGAATATGCTATGGCATGAATTATGGGCATTATTTACTAGATCCTCTTATACCAGTAAAGTGGAACATGTTTTACAAAGTAAACAAGAACTACTACTCTTCTCGTTATTCTCAAATAGGTATCATTCGACTTACTGGAAAAGGAAACTTTGAAAAAAATAAGAACGGTACCCGAATCAAACAACTAAATAGAGAGTAAAAAAACTATACCGTTTCTAACAGTTTGATTTCATTTCAGGTTTCTAAAGTGAAGTACATATCGACCAAAGTTTTAGTATGTACAATATTTTTGAAAAGCTTAATTATATGCTCACAAACAGACATCTATGAAAAAGAAAGAGATATGGGGACATCTGTTACAGGAAAGCTCGAAGAGTCAGTTGGAAAGGGGAAAAACTGGCATACGGCGGGATCTGTAATGGATTTGAATAAAGGAAAAGAAGGAGGACGGCGTTATAAGCGATCTAACACGCCCAATAGAAATAAAACTAACAATCAGATGTTGGATAGTAAAGTATTGAAGGATGTTGTAAAGCAAGTATGACATCTGTTATAACGACAGTGAAATTGATTCTTGTAGTTCTCAAAGATTTTGCTCCTGTGATCCCAACTGTGTCTTTTTGGTGAATGTTGTCTGGAAGCTAAAAGGTCAAACAATACGGATAGTTTTTGGAGATCCCTAGCAAAGCGGGTAGAATGTGTGGAAACTTTGAAGGGCGAAGAAAGTTACAAGTCAGTCACGTCATGTAAGCCAGACCTGTCTGGAACCGAACGAGAAACAAACTGTATAAACATTAATACAACTAGCGCATTGAGTTTGATTCCGGTCTATGACACAAAGCTCAAAATATCATACAGAAATATTTACTGTGCAAGGTGTAACACACTTTCCTCTGATAATCTTTCGTTTTGGGAGATTAGCTTGGGCCGCTGCACCCACTTTTTTGATTACAGAGACAAGGATGGTATAACACAGTTTTTTGGATGAACTACCAATTTACCCAGGTAGATGGTGGTTGTACATTGCGAGTAAAACCAAGAAATAATTTTCGGACAGACATGTGTTTACGGAATTATAATGACGGATATCTGTGCGATGGGTACGATCAAAAGGAATATGAATTCGAAATATCAAAGATACCGAAAAACTATCAGGCATTAACCACTCATCCGACAATTGATTCTAATACCAGATTACAAACAGCACAACAGCAATGGACAGGTGAAGATGTTCTATCAGATAGAAACTATGGGAGTCATTCGGGCTGAAAGAGATCTTAAAAAAGTCCATTCGCCCTCCTGTTTCTGTATGTGACGCACAATATCATGATCAAACTATTTAAAGCAACCCAGTTCTTGTGTATGTCATGTTACAACAACATTTATTGCCCCGACAACTTGCCTCCACCAAGGGTCGTGATTCTTTCTTTGTCTCGTAGGGTAGTAATTGAGCATAGACACCAGACATAACCAGCCGCTAACTTCGTCCAACCAGCTGGGTTAAATTTGTCAGACGTGAAAATATTTTAAATGTGAACCTATAGTAACTGAATGCGAGTCTCTCTTTTTGTCATAACCTTTGCCACAAAGTCACAGAGAATACACGCATACCGTCATGGTATGCGGGAGCTGCAAGAAGATGACTTGATTTGTCCTGACTGTATGCCCCAACTGATAGAATATTTCAACCACATGCCTTAATTATGTAGCTGGAATATTTGTTGGTCAGAATTATAATTCAATGCCAAGAGTTCTTGAAAATTCATTGCATCCGCTTCCCAATTTGTGACTTAATTAACAGGCACCCTACTACAAAATACGACATGCTGGATTCCAACGATTTGTATGATTGTAAGTATGAGACCAAAATATTAAATCTAGCCTCATAAAAAATTACATGATATATATACAAGTAGGAGCGAATCGTTATCTAAGACGCCAATCCAGACGAAAATGTCACGAATGGTAAAATTATGAGGGGGATATCATTCCCTAAGCCCCTTTAGCGACGCCCGTACACAGTGTACGCTTGCTTTGCGATGGAGATACGAATTGCACACAATGTCATGCAAGCACAGCCTGCTTAGCCGTCAGGAAAATAAGTTAGCTAGCCAATCACTAACCAGCTACGATATAGCTGAGCCAGTCGCGAATTGAAAATGTCGCTGCCTGGGGGTCTATTCTCACTGGGGGTGGAGGTGGGCGGTGAATATGCTATGGCATGAATTATGGGCATTATTTACTAGATCCTCTTATACCAGTAAAGTGGAACATGTTTTACAAAGCAAACAAGCATTACTACACTACCCGTTATTCTCAAATAGGTATCATTCGACTTACTGGAAAAGGAAACTTTGAAAAAAATAAGAACGGTACCCGAATCAAACAACTAAATAGAGAGTAAAAAAAGTATACCGTTTCTAACAGTTTGATTTCTTTTCAGGTTTCTAAAGTGAAGTACTTATCGACCAAAGTTTTAGCATGTACAATATTTTTGAAAAGCTTAATTATATGCTCACAAACAGACATCTATGAAAAAGAAAGAGATATGGGGACATCTGTTACAGGAAAGCTCGAAGAGTCAGTTGGAAAGGGGGAAAACTGGCATACGGCGGGATCTGTAATGGATTTGAATAAAGGAAAAGAAGGAGGACGGCGTTATAAGCGATCTAACACGCCCAATAGAAATAAAACTAACAATCAGATGTTGGATAGTAAAGTATTGAAGGATGTTGTAAAGCAAGTATGACATCTGTTATAACGACGGTGATATTGATTCTTGTAGTTCTCAAAGATTTTGCTGCTGTGATCCCAACTGTGTCTTTTTGGTGAATGTTGTCTGGAAGCTAAAAGGTCAAACAATACGGATAGTTTTTGGAGATCCCTAGCAAAGCGGGTAGAATGTGTGGAAACTTTGAAGGGCGAAGAAAGTTACAAGTCAGTCACGTCATGTAAGCCAGACCTGTCTGGAACCGAACGAGAAACAAACTGTATAAACATTAATACAACTAGCGCATTGAGTTTGATTCCGGTCTATGACACAAAGCTCAAAATATCATACAGAAATATTTACTGTGCAAGGTGTAACACACTTTCCTCTGATAATCTTTCGTTTTGGGAGATTAGCTTGGGCCGCTGCACCCACTTTTTTGATTACAGAGACAAGGATGGTATAACACAGTTTTTTGGATGAACTACCAATTTACCCAGGTAGATGGTGGTTGTACATTGCGAGTAAAACCAAGAAATAATTTTCGGACAGACATGTGTTTACGGAATTATAATGACGGATATCTGTGCGATGGGTACGATCAAAAGGAATATGAATTCGAAATATCAAAGATACCGAAAAACTATCAGGCATTAACCACTCATCCGACAATTGATTCTAATACCAGATTACAAACAGCACAACAGCAATGGACAGGTGAAGATGTTCTATCAGATAGAAACTATGGGAGTCATTCGGGCTGAAAGAGATCTTAAAAAAGTCCATTCGCCCTCCTGTTTCTGTATGTGACGCACAATATCATGATCAAACTATTTAAAGCAACCCAGTTCTTGTGTATGTCATGTTACAACAACATTTATTGCCCCGACAACTTGCCTCCACCCAGGGTCGTGATTCTTTCTTTGTCTCGTAGGGTAGTAATTGAGCATAGACACCAGACATAACCAGCCGCTAACTTCGTCCAACCAGCTGGGTTAAATTTGTCAGACGTGAAAATATTTTAAATGTGAACCTATAGTAACTGAATGCGAGTCTCTCTTTTTGTCATAACCTTTGCCACAAAGTCACAGAGAATACACGCATACCGTCATGGTATGCGGGAGCTGCACGAAGATGACTTGATTTGTCCTGACTGTATGCCCCAACTGATAGAATATTTCAACCACATGCCTTAATTATGTAGCTGGAATATTTGTTGGTCAGAATTATAATTCAATGCCAAGAGTTCTTGAAAATTCATTGCATCCGCTTCCCAATTTGTGACTTAATTAACAGGCACCCTACTACAAAATACGACATGCTGGATTCCAACGATTTGTATGATTGTAAGTATGAGACCAAAATATTAAATCTAGCCTCATAAAAAATTACATGATATATATACAAGTAGGAGCGAATCGTTATCTAAGACGCCAATCCAGACGAAAATGTCACGAATGGTAAAATTATGAGGGGGATATCATTCCCTAAGCCCCTTTAGCGACGCCCGTACACAGTGTACGCTTGCTTTGCGATGGAGATACGAATTGCACACAATGTCATGCAAGCACAGCCTGCTTAGCCGTCAGGAAAATAAGTTAGCTAGCCAATCACTAACCAGCTACGATTAGCTGAGCCAGTCGCGAATTGAAAATGTCGCTGCCTGGGGGTCTATTCTCACTGGGGGTGGAGGTGGGCGGTGAATATGCTATGGCATGAATTATGGGCATTATTTACTAGATCCTCTTATACCAGTAAAGTGGAACATGTTTTACAAAGCAAACAAGCATTACTACACTACCCGTTATTCTCAAATAGGTATCATTCGACTTACTGGAAAAGGAAACTTTGAAAAAAATAAGAACAGTATCCGAATCAAACAACTAAATAGAGAGTAAAAAAAAAAAAAAGTATACCGTTTCTAACAGTTTGGTTTCTTTTCAGGTTTCTAAAATGAAGTACTTACCGACCAGAGTTTTAGTATGTACAATATTTTTGATAAGCTTAATTATATGCTCACAGACAGACATCTATGAAAAAGAAAGAGATATGGGGACATCTGTTACAGAAAAGCTCGAAGAGTCAGTTGGAAAGGGGGAAACTGGCAAACGGCGGGATCTGTGATGGATTTGAATAAAGGAAAAGCAGGAGGGCGGCGTCATAAGCGATCTAACACGCCCAATAGAAATAAAACTGACAATCAGATGTTGGATAGTAAAGTATTGAAGGATGTTGTAAGCAAGTATGTATGACATCTATTATAACGATGGAGAGATTGATTCTTGTAGTTCTCAAAGATTTTGTTCCTGTGAGCCCAACTGTGTCTTTTTTGGTGAATGTTGTCTGGAAGCTAAAAGGTCAAACAATACGGACAGTTTTTGGAAATCCCCAGCAAAGCGCGTAGAATATGTGGAAACTTTGAAGGGCGAAGAAAGTTACAAGTTAGTCACGTCATGTAAGCCAGACCTGTCTGGAATCAAACGAGAAACAAACTGTTGTATAAACATTAATACAACTAGCGCATTGAGTTTGATTCCGGGCTATGATACAAAGCTAAAAATATCAGACAGAAATATTTACTGTGCAAGGTGTAACACAGTTTCCTCTGATAATCTTTTGTTTTGGGAGATTAGTTTGGGCCGCTGCAAACACCTTTTTGATTACAGAGACACGGATGGTATAACACAGTTTTTTGATGAACTACTAATTTACCCAGGTAGTGGTTGTACATTGCGAGTAAAACCAAGAAATAATTTTAGGACAGACATGTGTTTACGGCATTATAAAGACGGATATCTGTGCGATGGGTCCGATCAAAAGGAATATGAATTCGAAATATCAAAGATACCGAAAAATAATCAGGCATTAACTACTCATCCGACAGTTGATTCTAATACCAGATTACAAACAACACAACAGCAATGGACAGGTGAAGATGTTTTATCAGATGAAAACTATGCTTTCAACTCTTCAGATTTGAAAGAAGCTTGTCTGGCTTACAAAAATATATTCACATTTACAAAGAAGACAAGGCGCTTCTCTTTTAGAAATAGTGTCTGGGTCTGGTGCAAACAAAAAGGCTTTACATCGCCTCATTGTTTGACAACAAAGACTCCACCAGTGAAAACAAGATCATTTACTATTTTCCTTAACTTCCATACCGTTGCAAACAGTCTTGAAAAAATAGAAAACAAAAGCTTTGAAGAAAATGAAATCAGTGACGATCTAAATGTAAGTATAATTAATTTATACCATGATTACCTATTCTACTATATATAAAAAACTAACACTCAAGCAATGGGGTTTCAGTAGTTAAAATTTACACCTACAGTGAAACTAAACCCAAGATGATCTTTGGTGACCTCGCCTTGAATGCAAACGTGTCTAAATTTATTATTTATTACGTTTTTAAATATGTTTACCTCATAAGATACCAAAAATTAACAAATATACGTTGCCTCATGTTAATAAAAGCACCCATAGCTCGAAATAGTATGTTATTATGTTATTGAATTGAAAAAGGTCCGGTAATTTGTGCGTTTCGTTTTCGATTTCGTTTCGGCGATAAAATTGACAGAGGAAGTATCGCCCACCGGTGCTCATGTAAACAAAAACAGATTCTAATATTGATTTATTTAACATTTTAACTCTTATTAACCTGACGACCATGGTATAAATAAAATATTCCCAAAGTAGCCTGGTTTACCAAATGTTCACCACTCGTGGTGACGTAGTACTAACCACGCGCCAAACGCTCGCGGTTAACGCCACTTTCCCACTCATGGTGAACATTTGGTACACCAAGCTACTATGGGTATATTCTATATATTCACTTTTATTATATGACTATCTCAAGTAGCTCATCGTCATAGCTGTAGTTTGCTCCTCAAATCTGGTCCGTCGGAAAAGGAGAATATCAACGTTTACAAATCCATATAATTCCTCTATCAAACGAGGCTTGTGTGACGACACTGACGTGCAAACAATGAGACAATTTTGCAAACGTAAAACCTGCTTATTGGATGCATATTCCGGAGAAATATTCCAAAAGTGTGTTTTTGTATACGTCAGGTGTCCTATTCGATATCTAATATCATATAATAAAGCCCTTATTAAACAATCGATGAATCTGCTTTGTCATATTCCGTTGATAAAATCAGATCAAGTAGATCAAAGTTTTCAACAGGTGTACCAGCATGATCTGGCAACCAACTGGAAAGTGCAGAACACTGTGTTGGGGGAGTGTCTTTTTTCGGAGATCTTCTGAAGGGAACGTTAAGAAAATCGGGCTTAACCTGCGCTCACTTCATAAATAATGAGCGTCGACTTGCCAGCCTTTTACAATGGATTTCTAAAACTCTACAGGTCGTCGAGCTACAGTACCTGTTATTTTTTATTGAGGTTCCAAGACACGTTTGACAGCTTGAGTGACCTCGTGTCGGACAGTACCTGTTAAAACTGTTATGGGATACGCTCAATACATTTTTTTGCAAGCATTATTTTTTTTGATAAATCGTCCCCCGAGTTCCAACGTGTTCTATGTGCCTCCTGGCACATAGAACACATTGGAACTCAGGGGACGAAATACGAACACTTACATCCTTTCTTAGGAAGCTCTGGGTGCTTGAGGTTTTTCATAGAAGAAAATCGGATAATTTCCCAACGAGCGGAAATCGAAAATGAAAAGTTTCAGAAGGGAGATTTCACGGGGGTGCGTTCTCCCGACCCGATATCAAAGTCAGGCATACCTTTAGGATTTATTGATTATATTGCCAGCTGTGGAAAATGTCCTTGGTAGCAGGACATTTTGGGAAGGTGTAAACTTCAATGAAAGTCAGAGTTTCGTTTGCTTGTATGAAAAAAGACGTTGAACAATGTGAACGAAGCTGTAAAGATTTCACGGGCGAAAATCTCCAAACAAGGCTTTACAAGCTCCTTTGATAACAGACCAATTCTTGTAGCCTACGAAGCATACTGTATCGGATATATTTGACCCACTCCACAAGACCATTAACTCTTAGCCCTCTTGAGTATTTTGAAGATAAAAATCTAGTCCTAACCACCAATCGCATTAAACAATTCCAATAAAAACCTATCATCTCGGCGACGACAAAAACTGTGGCGGCCCAAGACTCCGGCACAATCAAATTGTTTCCTGAAGGTCTAAAATGAGAGAGGGTTGGGGTTATCGTGTGGGTATTTTCGAAAATATCGATAGTTTTATTTTGAATAGGTTTTACAATATACAACTCAGATGTGAAAACGACTGGTGAATACACCGTTCTTTTATCCTTATTTTAGTAGTCATTATATAACTGTATTTCACATCAAGTAGTTCGTATGAATTTTCATTATTCTTTCTTCTACATTTTTGTAGATTTATTATAACGTAACTTAGAATTTTGGATACCATCAATCAGCCTCACCTAGTTGTTTGTTTATTGGGGTTTAGCGACACTTTCGACAGCCAGGGTCACGTCGTGTCGGACAGTTGTGCGGGTGGAGAAAGCCGGAGTACACGGAGAGAACAACCGAGCAATGGCGAGCAACTGCCAGACTCCCCAACGTACTAACTAAACACAAGCAGGGTTAGGCATTGGTTGAAGACAAGTGCACAATCGACGAGCAGTAGGCTTTAGTGCACAGCGCCACCGTGCCCCCACGACAAAGTTGTTTATTTCTAAAATTGTCCAGATCAACTTGGATAGAATTTCATCCAAGTTTCCATTCGATCAAAGGGCCTCGTTCTCTATAAATAAATAAATAAATAAATAAATAAATAAATAAATAAATAAATAAATAAATAAATAAATACCGCTAAACAAAGATCAGCCATTAATATAATAAATTCTGAGACCTAATTGAATTCCTGAGGGTCGAAATGCACCTTTTCACCCAGTTTTATGAAATGACAATTTGTAAATCCAATGGAAGGTCCAGACAACATCTATGTATGATTGCAGGTTAAAATCAAAGAATACAATTTTAAATAGAAACTTTTGCTAATACTTATTGCGAATTACAGGTGCGCGCCGAGTCCAACGGAACCGGGTGGACTTAACATTTTTAAATTTCGAATTTTTGCGGTTCTTCCACAGAAAACACATCGTAGATTAGATAAGCTGTTAAGTTATTGTACACATAAAAAGACCAGTCAGTTCGTGGAAAAAACAGTCAAGAAGATAAAAGCATGTTCCTGTCTGTCCAAAATCAGTGACTGGAGTCAATTTCCGCTTTATTAGATGCCTTGTTTTAGCACGAGGAGTCGGTGAGAACATTTCACACAGTCTATAATTTTTAAATTACTTGAGTAAAATATTATCAAGTACTGGAATAACTCCAAAGCTACCACCAATACAGTGATAAATCTTGTAATTTTATCAACTGGATTTTAAACAGACACAATATGTGGAATATTACAAAATAGCACTCTGAGCAAAGATGTTATTAATTCCAGTTTGTAATGTAGTAATTAGCAATTTTGTTTATTTACAATCTATAAATAAATAACATATCCTGAGAACTATAGTTGTGGGGCGCGGCGGCTCAATAGGCAGAGGTGCAGGCTGCAAGCCGTGAGGTTCTCGATTCGAATCCCACCTGCGACAACCGCGTTGTGTCCTTGGGCAAGACACTTCACCCCTTTTGCCCACGCGAGGGCACGGTAGAGTTGTGTATTAAGGCGTACTGCACGTCGATGGTGCACTTGCATTCAGCCAATGCTAACCCTGCTTGTGTGGAGTAAGTATGTTGGGGAGCCCGACAGTTGCTCATGTCGTTGCTCGGTGGTTCTCTCCGGGTACTTCGGCTTCCTCCACACGTAAAACTGTCTGACACGAGGTGATCCTGTCTGTCAAAAGTATCGTTAAAACCCAATAAAAAACTAATATTAAATAGAGAACTACATTTGTGATTTTAATAATTTAAATATTTAATAAATTCACTTTTAAGGATTTTTTTCATGGCTCTCATTCTCTTCATGTTGATGACCAGCCTCGACCAAACCAACATCAACGGTTCTGTCTTTGTGGGGTATATAAGTGTCTTTGTGTGTTATATATAAGTGCCATTAAAACCCAATTAATAAATTAATAATCAATAGAGACCTATAGTTATGATTTTAATAATTTAAATATTTAATAAATTAACTTTTAAGGATTTTTTTTCTTGGCTCTCATTCTCTACATGATGAGGACCAGCCTCGACCAAACCAGCGTCAACGGTTCTGTCTTTGTGTGGTATATATGAGCTGAGGCCTGACAATTTGATAACTTGTGCTTCAACAAAATAATGTTTGAAACATTTTAAAATATATTAATGAAGTTGGTGTAAACATAATCTAAGGTGCTGAGTTTTTGTCTGGAGAGTGTGGTTGGTCATTGAAGCCCTATGATAGTATTGAACTCGGTGCTACAGTTAAAACTAGAGGCCCTGTCACGAATTGTGCGCTTATCTAGGCTTAATTGCGCGTAGGAATTGCTCGCAACTGTCATATCGAATGGTATCCAAAGAACGGCAAGATCTCCTGGTTACTCATAGCAAACACAGGCAATGTTTCTGCCACTGGACCTTCGGATTACCCGGAGGTCCATTGGCTGAAACATTGCTTGTGCACAGGCCATATGAACAGAATTTGATAGTCTTACTATGATCATAACGCGTAGATTAGCGCGCAGATCGACATACAATTTGTGCGCATTTCATGACAAGACTTCTAGTTTTAACTGTAGTATCAATATGTTGAAATCGACTCAATCACAGGAACAGTCAGATATGACCCCAGGAATGTTATCTGAATGAAGTTTATTTTTAGGCAGTATGGTTTAGGAGGACACATAAATACCATTTAAATGTATCCGTTGCGTTGGATGAGAAATGTTAGTTGCAATTTTTTATATTTCTGGATCATCATAGTCAAACAATATGTACTCAGCTGACACTTCTTTTTAATGCCATCATAACTGTATCAGTTGCATCACACCCAGACAAGAAGCGTGTTGTCTGAAAACAACCACCGCGGATTCTCAAAAAAACATTAGAAACATACCCATCCACGAAATTGTAGTCTCTGTAGTGATTCTTTCAGGGCATCTGGACCAAATACATCTCTGGATAACAAAACTCACTGGTATTCAGTGGTACTGTCGACCATAGTTTTTTTAAAGAAGCTTCATCCCAGCATGCATCAAATGGCTTATCCCATATATGGCCGTTTATTTGAACAATAAAGGCCTTGGATAAATTTTTGCTTTATTCACCTAGTAGGGTGATAGATTTTCCCCAAAGGTCTAACACTGAAAGAATGTATTCCCCTAGTAGCGACGAACTTGTTGACCTCTGGCATCTACCATATTTGTCTAGCATAATTAATAGTTCGATTGCTGATTTCTTTAAATCTTTGTGAAAGTATTACGCAATGCCAGTAGAAAACACCACCCACTGCTCATATAATAAAGTATGTTTGCAAGCTTAGCTCAAGTTTGTAGGGGAAATATTTTCAGACAGACATGCATTACTGCGCCTTGTTTATTTTTGAAAATTTTGCTGGTCTATCGAATTGGACCAATGTGTTCCTCACTGCTCTCTGTGTTTTGTAGCGAATTATAGCACGATTTTGCCGCGACTGCCCTGTAGAAGATTTATGGGATAAACACAATAAACATATAGTGTTTTCAAGTAAAAAAATTATTCTACTCGTAGAATTAAGAATGAAACCGACTCGCCAGAGGCTTGTCGGTTTTATTCTTAATCCTACTCGTAGAAGAATTTTTTTTTACTTGAAAACGCTATACGTTTATTCTATATTTATGTTAACATCAGCAAACATCAGCTTTATTAACATATGTACTACATTTTCACTACTCATATATACAATAAAGAGACAGAACTGTTGACATTAAGTTTGTAGATATTCTTCCTCCCATTTCTGATTTCAAGTGCCTGGAAAAAAAATGGTATTTAAAATTGAGTTTATTGAATATTAGTTTGTACTATATGCTAGCCTGTGAATTATCGCAAAGTATCTAAAATATATTTCTCGATATCTGTCGACTCGATAGATATCGAGAAATATTCCTCAGTAGCTTCCCAAATGACGTCCTGTTAGGCCGCGGTACGTCGCCTTGAAGGAACAATCAGCTGATCTTTCTTGTTTTGAAACGTACGCATTTCTCGTCGAATTGGAATGAATATTGTGCAATAAAATGTCTCGTAGCATATACTAAAAAGAAAATCTACTCCATTTTAGTCAGTGTCGGGAATTATCTCTTGAGTGTGGACCTGAAAGTGTTATTTTTCACGGGCGATTCAGGTCCACACGGTAACTTTTTTCAGTAGCTTCCTAAATGGAGTTACGCTTCGGCGCATGACGTCACCTTGAACGTCGTCTTGAAGAAACTATCAGCAGCTTTTTGTTATTGTCTTGAAACTGTTTGCAGTCGAATTGTACACCAAGAGTGTATCATAAAATGTGACTAAAAAATTTTTTTATACCATGATTACCTATTCTACGATATATGAAAAGCCTATGACATAAATTTTAGCTTTACACACCAACCATAATGAACACGCTAGCAATGGGATTTCAATAGTAAAAATTTACACCTACAAGAACTACATCCCCGTTGACCTTTGGTGACGTCGACCTGAATGCAAACTTGTCTAAATTGATTGCACGTCGCCTCGCGAAGTGTGAAATGGAAGTGGCAATTATTCATTACGTTTTTAAATGGGTTTACCTCATAAGATGCCAAAAAGTAACAAACATGCATTGTCTCATGTTAATAAAGCATCCATTAACTCGAAATAGTATGTTATTATGTTATTAAAACGAAAAAAAATGATGTTTTGGTGAACAGGGTGCGCTGAATGAATATTGACGTATTGTAAGGTCAAGTGTTTAGGCATCCAATCATGTAAACCCAATCTGTTGTGACTCGAAGTCTCGACTGAAAGAAAATATTCTAACTACATTATCCTGCCTTGATGATGTTGATGGAATATTTGTTAATGGAGATAAGAGTTGTTCATTATTTACTGGAGTTTAGCGACACTTCTGACAGCCAATGTAATCCGTGTCGGACAGTTTTACGGGTGTAGGACGCCGTAGTACCCGAAGAGCAATCGTCAAACTCCCCAACGTACTCATGTCACACAAGCAAGGTTAGAATTGGTTGAAGACAAGTGCACCATCGACGCGCAGTATGTCTTAAGATACAGAGCCACCGTGATCCATGTGTGCAATCGGTATTAAGTGTCTTGCTCAAGAACACACCGCAGTTACCTCTAGTGGGGATCGAACCCCGAACCTTTCGGTTTGAAGTCCAATGCCGTAACCATTGAGCCACCGCGAATGCGGATAAAAGTTAAAAAGTACGCCTTAGCCCTTTATCCAAAGTAACGGCCAAAACCGGCCAGCGCCATTCACAAATATCGCGCATAAATTTTGATTATTTTTTTCATTTTTTGTCTCAAAAACATAGGTTATGACACCTCTTTGGAACGAGCTCGTTGATCTCGTTCCAAAGAGGGGTCATAACCTTTGTTTTTCAGACACAAATGAAAAAAAATTAGTTATTCAAGAATTTTGTTTGCAAGTGTCGTTTGCTTTTCATGTTAGGTAAAGGGATAAGACAAAGTTCCCAGGCAATCGGTATTAAGTGCCGTGCCCAACGCCACAACGAACCATAAACCTTTTGGTTTGCAGTCCAATACAGTAGCCACTTAACCACCGCGCAGCCGGATAAGAGTTAAAAACCACGAACATTTATTTGTGGAAAATACACTTCGTTGTCGTGATGCATTGCGCTTCACAAGTTTTTATTTATTTAGCACATACAGCACTCAGAATTGATCAAGCTGGTACCCCGACATCCCCCAACAGGCCACAGATCTTCACTTGCATAAGACCGACTGCGTCTGTGACATAAGTCTAAGAAGCAAATCTAGTCCCATAAGAAAGTACATGATTACCAATAAGACTACGAGACTCCAATCCAGAAAAGATTACTGGGTTAGGGAAGCCAACCCCCCCCCCCCCCCACACACACACTCCTTATAGTTACGGCCCTGACCGCATTTGTGAATTGATTAAACTATCAAACCTAAACGGGATCAATCAATTTGACATGGCAACATGTACCTGAACAGGATCAATTCAACATTGCTACATGTACCTGAACAGGATCAATTCGACGTAGTTACATGTACCTAAACAGGATCAGTTGGACAAAGCTACATGTACCTGAACATGATCAACTCGTCATTGCGACGTGTATCAGAACAGGTTCAATTGAACATAGATATATGTACCGGAACAGGATCCATTCGACATATCTATAATTCGACATAGGTACATGTAGTTGTGATGTAAAACTATACTTCTGGTGTACATTTAGTATTGGCAAAATTGTTTCAAGCTTGGGTTATTCAATGTTGAAATATGCACCATCCAATCCTTACTGCGCCTGTTACAAATGATGGCGCAGATGACACTGTCGCAGCAACAAAACTCACTAACACCACCTCCGTTTTTGAATGTCAAATCTTGTGGCTGACTGTGCTGAAGAAGTAATGCGTCAGTAGAGTATAAAGGGACATACGCGCTAAAAAAACATTCCTCGAAACTTAGGTAATTTCTCGCGATTTTCGAGCTTATTTTCTCGTGAAATAGACTAAGTCGAATACGAGCTCACTCCAGATTACTCGCAAAATAAGCTTGTATACCACGAGACGACACGCAACTTTTCGAGTCAGAAATCGGATGGAAAATCGAGTCGCCGTGAGAGAGAATACAAGGATCTCTCTTGTAGTCTCTCTGTAGTCTTCGCGATTGAATCTTGGAGATGGGGAAAGATAAAAATCTTAGAAAGTCTTAACAAATCTTAGGAAATCTTAGAAAATCACTTGGATCGCCTGGTTCGGGATCAGTCGTGAATTCATCGAATTCTTCCACGGGATGCCGGGGGAGATAACGTGAAAGCTTCCGAAGCCGAGATAAAAATCCTAAGTCGATGTCAGCTTTTTACTAAAACTGACGTTTGGTTGAGAAAGAGGCGTGTCGTCTCGTGGCTATGAGTCCCACTTTGGTGAGAAATCTAAAGTGGGTGACGCGAACGTCTCACGTCAAAATGTGAAAACAGGTATTTTTTTGTCGAGTGTCTTTTCGTCGATTCGCCGGAAATACCTGGGATGGGAGAAATTCCAATGGTTACAAATGCGAAAAGCATGCATTTTTTTCGTCGGGTTTTGAAAGTGCCTCTTCGGCGGATGTGATTAATTCAACGAAGGATCTCTCGGATGAGGGAGATTGTCAACCGCGAGACATGTATTTTTGAATCAGTCTGTCTGTGTCAGAGGAATATATTATATGTTGGGTTTCTTTTAAAAAATTATTAAAAAATAGGAAAAACACAGCTTTTAGAAATGTACATATAACTTTGACACGTATACACCACTTTCGTTTCTTAGTGTGGTAATTGTTACCAATATCAATATTCTTTGCAATTCTACCATATTTATGGGAAATCATGTGTACAGTTCTGTTCATTTGTGTTTGCAAACAGTGGATATCCGAATATAAAATATGAAAAACAAACAACAAAAAAAGAAAATAGGAAAAAAACAAATTGATGAAATGAAAAATGAAAATTTAAAATATCATGCATGTCATTTTTAAAGTTCCAAGATCCTAAGTTGAGAGACGAGACGGTTCATGGATTTCTAGAATTGAGGAGGAATACTAAAGTGATCAATTTGGAGAAACGAATGACCGACATTGAGATGAAATGAGAGACAATTAATTTGCTCAAACTCGTGACAGAAATTAAGGAACAGATGATAAAAGAGATCGTCAAAGCACTGAAAAGCTTGAGAGATAGTAGAACTTCTAGTTATATACCTTCTATTTACGTATCTTAAGACCCGACTTACGGTTATAGACCTTCTGGTCAGACTTATATATAATCACACACCTGTTCCAACTTCTAGTAACGCATCTCGTCCTCAGTACACTCATTACTCTTTATCGAATCCTTCCGAGATGGATAGAATGGAGACCGACAGGGAGAATGAAAATCGACGGTTACTACGAGCACGATCAGATGTCGGCAATCTGAAACGCGAAGATTACAGTAGTACTCAGAACTATCATTCCCTCACGTGGGCATTCGGGATTAAGTGCCTTGTCCAAGGACATAACGGACTTATCCTTGGCTGGGATCGAACTGTGGACCTTTCGGTTTGAAGTCCAATGCCCTAACCACTGAGTCACAACGCTCCCTCACGAATACGTACTAACTCTCAGCAGCAACATGTTGCTACGTGTCCGACACACTCCTTTGCACCACAGATAATCTACTGGCACGAAGTAAACATCGGTGGTCATATTAACCCTTAACCATCACAGTTAGAATGAGCAAGGCGTCTCCATAGTTAGAGCATTGAACTTCACCCTGGAGGCTCACTGTTCGACCCTGACCATCGGTAACTTAGTCGTGTCCTAGGGCAGCGTACTAAGGTGTCCTGCTTGTCGATGGTGGACTTGCCTTCAACCAAAGCTACCCTGCGTGTGCGGAGTTAGTACGTGGTGAGTTGGACAGTTGGTCTCTGTTGCTCGAAAAGTCTCTCCGGGTACCACGGCTTCCTCCACACGTAAAACTGTCCTACACAAGGTTGTCGAAAGCGCCGTTAAACTCCAACAAATAGGAAAATAAATAAACAAATAAATAAATAAATAAATAAATAAATAAATAAATAAATAAATAAATAATACGGTTAGCAAACGACAACTTCATATTTTTATAACTGTGCATTCTCGTATTTTGCCTTAAAAACAACTCGTTTCAATGAGTGATTATAATCTATGTTTTGGAGGCAAACATTGAGAAATAATAAAATCCGAATGTAGACTTTTAAGAACTGCTCTTGGAGGCAAACGAAAAGTAATAAAATTTGAATCGAGATTTTGTGGAAATTTGCCGTGTATAAACATTATATTCCTTAAAGGGTTAGATGGTACATGTAGAATATACCCACAGTAGCTTGGTGTACCAAATGTTCTCCACGAGTGGTGAAGTGGTGTTAACCGCAAGCCTTTGGCGCGCGGTTAACACCACTTCACCACGGCTAGTGAACATTTGGTACACCAAGCTACTTTGGTATATTTTATTTATACCATGACCGTCAGATTATTAAGAGCCGCTATTATTTTTCTCGATTTTACTGAACAGCAGATGTACAAACGTGCGAATCTGTTTTTGTTTACATGAGCATATGTTGGCGGTACTTCCGCTGTCAATTTTATCTCTGAAACGAAATGGAAAATGAAACGGAGCCTTTTTCGTTTCAATAACATAATAACATACTATTTCTAGTTATGGATGCTTTATTAACATCAGACAATGCATGTTTGTTAATTTTTGGCATCTTATGAGGTAAACCCATTTAAAAACGTAATAAATATTTGCCGGTTTCACTTCATTCTTCGCGAGGCGACGTGCGATAAATTTAGACAAGTTTCTATTCAGGTCGACGTCACCAAAGGTCAACTTGAATGTAGTTCTACTGTAGGTGTAAAATTTAACTAATGAAATCCCATTGCTGGCATGTTCACCACAGTTGGTGTGTAAAGCTAAAATTTATGTCATAGGCTTTCCATATATGGTACAATACGTAATCATGATATCAAATGCATTTCTGCTATCAGAGCTGGAACCAAGCCCTTAGACAATGAGTCTTACTCGGTAAGATAGCCGACACTCTTATGGACTGATTGTTTACCGGCTTTTTCTGAAGTTTCACCACAGTCTACCATTCATTTAATATGACGACACTTTATTCCCAAACGTGTGCAGATATTCTTTCGTGCCACCGTAACATATATTACAATCAATAAGTATTTTCTTCGCCTTGAAAACATCAAGATATTTACACCCTTAGTATAACTACGTGTCGTAATCACACGACAACAACCGTGGTGAGTCTCCATTCATGATTGTTTATTGGAAAAGTCATCAAAGATTTGGTAAAATCACGTCTCGATTGAGAAAATATCTTGCGTTGATTCAAAGAAAACGAATATTTATGGGAGTTTTTGGAATCATTTGGATGAAATAGTTGATGTTCGTGGAAACGCGAAACTGCGGTAAGGGGGAGGGGAGGGTATATGGGGGTTGTATAGCTCTCCCAATAATTTTTCTTATTACATATTTGCTGAACGGAAATCGTTGACGCATAATTTTTAAACAGAGGGCGAAATTTCACTGGAATTTTCTACAACTCATGCAACGCAATTACAATTTGAATAGCTAGTGATAGCTGAAAATCGTCCCCTGAGTTCCAATGTGTTCTATGTGTCAGTAGGCACATAGAACACATTTGAACTCAGGGGACGGAATATTAACACGGGTTCCCCGCACAAATCTGGTTGGCGATAAACTGTGTTCTTTTTGTTGATAGTTGTCAAATGAATTGATGATTGTCCTCCTAATAATTTTTATAGACGTAAATGCGTGTAATAAACACAGAACGACACGCGTGTGTGAATAGCTTAATCGATAAGGCGCTTGTGCCATCGCGGGAGGATAAAACCCGAGGCCTAAAACTATTTTCGTCTGGATTGAAGTCTTAAAAATCGATTTGCTCCAACAACTGACAATGTATTTTATTTTCAGACTAGATTCGATACTTAGACTTAGTTCATACAAACAGGTGGTTAAACGAATGAAAGCGGGCCACTGGGGGTCCAGTGTGACCAATTTAGATAGAGTACTGTGTGTGTTAATTATATAAGCAGTTGCGTAACGACTATCACGTGTGTAGTTTATTTATCCACACCAAGAAGTCATGGGTTTTCTTTTAACTATAATTCCGACTGACCGATACCCCAGCCACATCCGTCGACGAACGCATGGCCTGATAAAATAGTCGGAATACTTCATATTCGAACTTCAGCCCTTAGAGTCGGAGCAGATCAATTGTGCACATATACCTTCACCCACTCAGTGATCATGGTGACATTCAAGGAAGTCCAGATCATGTCGGCTTATACAAATAATCTCTGGATCAATAAGCCGTGAGAAGCAGACAACAAGCCAATATATTCCCTAAATGTAAACTCACCCAATGATTATGCCCACAGCCGCGGTGCATGAATATTTCTAAACGTTCTTCTCAGTGGCACATATTTTTCCATTGCCAGAGTTAGTCTGAAATACACAGTGTTTCATGCAATGTATTGGATTACAGTCATATTATGTTTGTGATGACTAAGAAAAAGCCAACTTACAAGAGCACATTTTCCAATATGTACGTTATAATAATGAATCCCTAATTTAATTTAATATCTGAGTCTTGAATATTGAACAGTGTAATGGTTTTGGGTATCAAACTATTAGAGAGAGAGCGTTCACATTCTGTAGTGATGTCAAGTATGTTAGAATGTTTGGGACGAGGAAAAAGGTGAAGCAATTAAATACGACAGACAGCCTTCAGATAACGATGATGCACGTGATGATGATGCAAGTGATTACAAATAGGTTTCCGATTTTTTTGTCTATTTTCAGAATGTTTGCCGGCGATTAATTTGTACTTCACGACGTGTGGCAAGCTTCGGGAAATGCATCTTTCCGTATTCCTCCATAATGTATCCACATTTTCGATTGATGGTATTTCGTGAATGTGATCAGTTTGACAATGGTAGGACTAAATTACAAGTCAGTTCACATGTGTTGACTAAATTGATCAAAGTGCCGTCTAGATTTGCTGGTATAAATTTTCAAAAGATCGGTGAGTTTTATTCACATGAAACGGGAAGAAAATACTGTGAAAGAAATTGTATCAGTGTGGTAATTTTCGCACGTTTGTTTCTCCAAGATATTCTGAAAACAAATCAGATGCTTGAAGACATATTTGTTCGGAACATCGCCGTTAGTGAAACTAGTTTGATACCACTCAGAATAAAAAAAAACACAACTACTCTGACTGTTCACTACCGTCACAGAGAGAACAATCCAGTCCGATATCATGTCCTTATATTACACTAAACCTAACCGAGTTTATTATGTTAGAAAATGTGTTGACGGAGAGGAATATTGTCCATGATAAAGAAAAAGTTTTGGAAATTAATAGCACATATTTAATTTGTTATCATTACTACACGCAACTTTGGAAGTATTTTGAGATTCCCCATTCGAAATATACAGAAAAACAACCTGTAATTAAATCTATTCTATCTTTAACACTTGTTTCCCTTTCTTTATTTGCTCTGCTAGTTTCTTCGCTAATTTATATTATAAATCCAGATTTAAAATCTGTTCCTTGTCGCATGTCTCTTAACATAATGATCGTTCTAAAAATAACATGTGTGCTATTTATACTGACCAATATATTTGAATCTAACCGAAAGGTTTGTTATGTTTTGGCTATACTGACACATTACTCATGGCTTTCGGTGTTTATGTGGTCTACTTTATTTGGATATCACACCGTGGTAGCATTCTCTACAATGCCTCTGTTGGATCGACCCAGGTTAAATGCCAGAAAGACAAAGAGAAGCCTACGATTATACATATATGGTTCTATTGCATATGTGACACCGCTCCTTGTCAGCGTTTGCACTGTTGTGTTAGACAACACTGGTATCTTCATTATGGAGTATGGCATTCCCCATTTGTTTTACTAACAACAAGGGAGCGCTATTGTCCACGTTTTCTGCACCTGTTATGGCTATGGTTCTCTTAAACTCTGTTTTCCTCACTGTGTCAACAGTGAAAATGTATCGATTTTCGCCTGGAGCATCAAACTGTGCGAATATGAGTGTTTAAGTCAGCCCTTAAACTATTCTTCTGTCTAGGACTAACATGGATATTTGGACTGTTAGCCGCGGCAACAAATGTTGAAGTTCTTTGTATGTTCACATCATATTCAATAGTTCACATGGCATTTCTCTGTTTATAACGTTGATTGCTTGCAGTAAAATAGTCAAATCTTGGCTCAGAAATACTTGTTGTTCTTGAGAAAGTTATTTTCTATTTGACTCACATAAATAGACCTTCAAACTGACGTCGGTTGCCCCGTTCCCCCAAAGTAAAAAAAAAAATTATTCCCAAAGCCACGGCGCAGTAAGACTCCTCCAGCGACCTCGAGACGAGTTTTGAAAGTCGAGGGGTGTGTATCTGTATTGTGGGAAAGGATATGAGCATGGCTGCTGCGAAATGCTTCAGCGTGATTTTTATTTTACAAATCGGTCATTGAATGTACGTGTAAGGATAATGTCTAACCCTTTACCCAATGTAACGGCAAAAACCGGCCAGCGCTATTCTAAACAAATCACAAATTAATTTTTATTATTTTTTTTTTCATTTTTTTTTGTCTCAAAAACTTAGATTGTGACCCCTCATTTGAACGTGCTCTTTGAGCTCGTTCCATTGAGGTGTCATAACCTATGGTTTTGAGACAAAAAAATGAAAAAAATGAGTTATTCAAGAACTGTTTTTGCAAGTGTCGTCTGCTTTTCATGTTAGGGAAAGGTTTAACTTCCATCATAGAAGATTCCAAGGAGGTTCCGCTTCTTCTATGATTCCTTTTTCTAGAATACACTGCTACTTCTTATATGACTGACATGTCAACACAGACGAGGCGCCGTTGATTAACATACGTGAGTTGAGAAACATTGTTATGCCATCGACCTCCGCAGGAGGTTTCAGGTAGAATATATTCGATAGATCCGTAGCAACATTTTGTATTGTAACTCAAGTTCCGGCTGTCGGATGTTGATACCCTATAGTATGGTGAGAGATCAGTATCAGCGGAAGTTTTGTCCGCGCATTCCTACCAGTGTTATGGACCTTGTTAGACTTACAAAGGTGTCCTTACACCCCTTTTGCACAAAAATCAAGTACTGGTTGTCGGAGTTTGATGTCTTTTGGTAAGTTGAGAGAACAGTATGGGTGAAAAAGATATCCACATGTTACGGGAGAGTTATGGTCCTTGTTATACTTACAAAACTGTCCCAATGAGCGTTGAAATTCGATAATCGGTCATGTTTCCATGTTTTTACTACGGTGATAAACCAGTATGGGATAAAGGATATCCGTCTCGTCCTTTCTTACTTACCACAGTTCCTTCTCAGACGTAAAAAACTGTTCCTATGATCATTCTTCATTGTTATTTTTTTGTCCAGAGGGAAAACTTTTTATTGAATGACAGCAAAAAATTAAATAATATTTATATCGCCGGTATTAAACGGGTACACAGGAGGAGTTTAACCGAGTTAGTATGCATGTGTGTTCGTTAGTTTTTTCCAAGTTGCAAATATTGATGCCATCTTAAGGAGTGCCTCTACTCCAATGGGCTGCATATGTTATTCGTTGAATTGTGGAGGGGGAATATGCATCGCTTCTATCTCTAGTTTTCAATAGTCAACGGTTGTTAATGCACACACGAAAAGCCTGTGAGATTTGATTCGTGATTCGGTTCGAAATTTTTTGCATGATTAGATTCGACCCGAACATTTGGATTCGCATGACCCTAAGAAGACTATGAGACAGTAAACTGATCAAATTTGTCACATTTCGTCTCGTTAGAGTGATCTATCCCCAAATAAAAGGCGCTCGTTCCTAAGACGCAGACATGTATCTTAGGTTGCCTTCGCTCTTCATTAGTTTTGTTTACAGGTTTTCTCTTTTTCGGGAACTGAAACTTTATTAACTGTGTAGTGCGGTTTTTTTTTTAAACTAAACTTCACTCTTGATTTGGGCCGCCTTTGAGCTGTATTTTCGTTCTTGTTTTCGTTCGTTTTTTTTCTGTAAACTGATTCCCTTTTTGGTTTGCTGGAGGTTTCTTTAATCTGCATTCAGTGTGTTTGAGCTGTAGAACGTCTTTAACTTTGGTTTGTTCAGGAGCAGGTTTCTCTTTGTCGCAAAAACATCGTTCTTCATTTGGTATGTATAAAGCCCCGTTTAGTTGTTTGATGCTTAATCGCTCTTGTTTTTTTTTATTGCAGCAGCAGTTATGCATTTTTTTCATGTTTTCTCTCTTGAATCGTTCTGCAGCACAAGTCAACTGGCCCATTTGCTGGAATACCAGATTCATAAGCTTTAGTTTAGCTTTGTTTATCGAGACTTGTATTTGCAATTCGTAGCTTAACCTGAGTATTATTGCGAATATTGTGTGAGATGTCTTGGCGCTCGGACGATTGGAACGTAAATGGCAAGTTACCTTGATGGTGGCCCATTAATACATTTTTCTCACATCAGGCTTAGCAGCGTTCGTCGGGCGGAAATTCGACTTCTCACTTTGAAACCACAAAACGATTTCAAATTGTTTACGCGCCATTTGATTTTCTCTTATCATATTCGGGCCCGTCACGATTTTGATTAACCATATTTCCAAATTTGGTCGAACAGTTGTAGTGGGATTACATGGGTTCGCAATCTTCTTTTTTGCATTCTCTTGGCTTTTCTTATGAATCGGTGGAAAGGCGGTGTGAATTTATACCTCTACCTTTCCCACACCACATTCTGTACCACCGCGTCCCTATTTCCGTTTCATAAATATTCACACAAAAAACATAAAAGACAAGTATTCAGCTCCCATATGTCCTGGAGCCGGTGGAACACCATTTTGATATTCCTATAAAGCAAGAAATAGCAAGTACAGATGCTGAAATCAAGTATTATAGCCAAACCTGAAATTATATCACTCAGTCTGCTAAACCACATTTCGATGTTCACGTTCCTTGGATTCAACAAAGGGCTAGCTACCTTCACAAGAAAAGTTGAAAACGATATAAGTTTCAGCAATTTACCAAACCACTCACAAAAGAAACTTTTATGAGTTCAGGGAACTGATTCCCTTCGCACATATTGGTCTTGCGTGCCCCCAGAGGGATGCATGATAAATTACAGGGCATTGAAAACCTGCAAAAAATGAGCCCAATCAGATTAGGTTCCGGACACCAAAAATAGGTTCCAAGAATACCTTATCCGAATCTATTTTTGATGGTCACACCAATTTACAATTTATACACCTCCAGCTTTAAGATAGTATACAAGATGAATAATTCGGAGTGCTCCAGTACATAAATCAGTGTGAATACCAAATCACCCCTGAAGCGGAACAAGGCACCATTTGCAATTAGGCCTGTCACGACTTTTTGTTAATTTAGGAATCGATTAATCATCGTAAATAATCGATAATAATCGATTAATCGTACCTAGAGGACCCCCTCGCCCTCTCTTTAAAGTCGTCAAAATTGAAGTTCAAGTCAGTTGACCTACCTCAGGTAAACAACGAACACGATCCTCTTCCAGGTTCATTCAAAGCTTTGATGTTCTGAACTTTTGAACCGTCAGTGTAATAATCAAGACCGGTCGTCAGTTGCGAACTTCGCAAGTTCGCATCTGCCGACCGGTTTTGATTATTACACTGACGGTTCAAAAGTTCAGAACATCAAAACTTTAAACATACCTAAACGACAAATGCTTCTAACGGTTTCTTGGGGTTTAACTTCGACGTTATTGACCTTTTACCTTCAAACAGTTTTCTTCATCAATTTTTTTTTAATTATTAAACGTCTAAAACGGGGTAAAATTTACCGATTTTTCGACAACGAAAAATACTAATCGATTTCGGCGTGACCGATCGACAATCGATTAATCTTGACAGCCCTATTTGCAATACTGAAGCATTGCAGATAACGCTTTCTACAGAAAAGTTGATATATATATATATCTAAAAACTGCCATATAATTAAATGTGTGTACTGTTATGTGTGTATGTGTTGATAATAATAATAAGAGCTCTTTTCCCCCTGTCCACACCGTAGCCGGTCAATATCAACACATCTCACATCTGTTCTTCATTGACGACTTGAAAATGTTAAGCAAAAGCGACAAAACAGTTAGAAACTCAATTGAAAAATGTAGGAGAATTCAGTTCAGCCATACATATGCAGTTTGGTCTTGATAAATGTGCTAAAGTGGCATTTTAGAAAGGTAAACTCATTGACTCTTGTACAATGTGGGTGAATTTCGACCAAGAAATGAAGGGACTAAATGCAGAAGAAACATATAGATATTGGGTGTGCGTGAAGAAGATGGCTTTAGTTATACGGAAATGAGGGGCACAGCAAAATGGAGTATATAAGAAGTGTAAAACAAGTTTTGAAAAGAGAACTGAATTCATTGAATAAAATCAGAGCGATCAGCTCATTGGCTGTACCTTTAGTAATGTACAGTTTTAATATTATCAATTGAAAATTGTCCGAAATACAGAATCTGGGTGTTAAAACAAGAAAACAGATGACTATAAACAGCATCATCCAAAATCAGATGTTAGCAGACTCTACCTATCGAGACTTCTGGGTGGGAGAGGTCTTACCTAATTATAACAAAAGGAAAAGACTTCTACTATCTTAGTAAGTCTCAGTATCCATTACTGCAACTGGTTTGTAGTTATGAGAGTAGCAAGAAACTATACTCCATCGTTAACGAAGCACAAAAATACAGAGTCCAAATAGGGTGCAGACTATACAAGTAGTATGTCATGTACCTTTCACCCCCATTCGGCGGGATCTCATTGCAGGATCTCATGTGACGTCATAGTCACGTGACCTAGTGCCGCCATGTTGTGTTGTCATGGTAACCCGCGTGAGCGGCCATGTTGTGACGTCATCTCCATAGTGATACGTGGTGTTAGTGCGCATGGGGGTCCGGGTACATGACATACTACTAATACAGAGTCAACAGCAAAACGAGTCAAAGAAATTAAGAAAAAAGTAAAACAGAAACAGATTGAACAGTTGAAAGACAATTGGTTAGGCAAATCTCTGCATGGCAAATATCCTGCTCGTACGGAAAGAGTGGATTGTGGCTAGCACCACACACAGATTGCTGCAAACATCAGCTCCGATACGGAGGGGTTCATCATAGCTCCTCAAGATCAAAGCTTGGTCACCCGTCAATACGCATGCGCTATTTTGAAACAAACCAACAATCCCAAATGTTGTCTACAGTACATGGAGAGTGTAATCTTAGTAAATCACCCCCAGGGTGGAAATTCCACCCGAGCAGTAATTGCATATTTGTTGCAAAGCATAACCATCACAAGCAAAGTTTCAGCCAATGGACCTCCGGGTTAAACCCGGGGGTCCATTGACTGAAACATTGCTTGTGTTTTTGTTCATATGTACAGAATTTGAAAGTGATACTTTGGGTGATAACTCCACTCCACGGGTGTTTTAGTTACAATCCACTCTCCACGTACTGTATGTCATAAATCCAGTGAGATCGTGGGTCATATGGTGGTATGGTGCTGAACTCTCGCAAAATCCGAATACTTGCATAGACATAATGAGGGGGCTAAGTACATTCATTAGTGTGTCTTGAAACATTACAGCGTGCCCTCATCAAATGAGTGGTATGAACATGTTCCAGTGGCGGTGGTTGAAAACAGTGAGGTCATTGTTCTATGGGACATAGGCGTGATCACTGACAGAAAAATACAAGAGGAAACCATCCACATATCATCATAAAGAATAAAGAAGACAAAATATGCATATCATGTGCCCTTCCGAAAACAATGTATCCACCAAGGAGATAGAGAAGCTCTCCAAATATAAGAGTTTAGAAATTGAGAGTGCGAGAATGTGGAGGAATGCAAACCACCACAGTTCCTACAGTGATAGATGCGCTCGGTCTTTTCAGCTGAGAAACCTAAGAGCTACCGACAAATTGATTTTGTATTGCTCCCTGACGAATGGTCTACAGATTACAGAGCACCTGTGTAAATTAAGTCAGATCAAAATAGGCTCCGTAACCTCGAATTGGTTCCGCCAGAAAATTCCTGGAAACCCATTTTCGCGTTAGGAGAATTTGAAAATTATGCGCTTTGAACTTTAAATGAAGAAAACGGTATACTCTAGTACTTGACTTTATTACACGCCTGTTCTATAAAATCCCCATCTACATCAACACCGAACCATGGGAAAATGAAAATCTGTTCCGCACACATGTCGTTGGCGGACTATTTTTAAATAGAAGCAAAATTTCACTGGAATTTTCTACAAATCGTGCAACGCAATTACAATTGTCATCGCTAGCGATAGCTGAAAACCGTCCCCTGAGTTCGAATGTGTTCTATGTGCCAGTAGGCACATAGGACCCATTGGAAATTGGTGGACGAATTAATAACACGGGTTTCCCTCGCAAATTTGATTGGCGATGAAATGTGTTCTTTTTGATCAATGTATTCACGTCCGAAACAAAATTAACACAGAACGACACACGCGTGTGAATGGATTAATCGACATGGCACTTGTGCCATCGCGGAAGAATAAAACTCGAGGCCTCTGTCCTTCTGTGTTTTACCAAACCTTTTCGAAAGTATAGTTTTCCATTCCGATCATTCACTTATCAATAGACGAATTGACCTGTACATGGTATAATACTTTTCATTATTATTTTAACTTTTTGGCATTTAAATCGAAATAACTAAACTTTTTTTCTGTTCATGCATTTTCAGGAAAAATGATTGGCTAAAGTTTTTCTTTTTTTCTTTTCATAACAAAATGAACCGAAAAAACGCATTTAGGCCCGCCCTAAACCACGCCCACAATATCTGTCTTGAAAATTACGTTGCACAGTGTGAATGGAAAATAACCCCTGCCCACTTATATTGTTTCAACATGAAAAGTAATTAATATTTATCTCATCAATAACCCCTGCGCACTCATATTGTTTCAACATGAAAAGTAATTAATATTTATCTCATCATATTAAAAAGACTTTCAAAATAAAATTTAATAAATAATGAAATCTTTATCATGTGTTTTATTCCATGTTCAATCTGTTAAAATGCAATAGATGATCGTCTGCGTTCATCGTTTTACCCAAATCAATCATAAACAATGGCCAGGTAATAATCATCCTCAAAAGAAACTCGCGAGAAAAACTAAAACTTTCCAATTCCCAAATAGCCTGAATGACATCTGTCTGAGACAAAGTTCAGCCAACTTCGTGTCATCTGGGATTATATCGAACTCCACATTTACAAACTCTCTTTTCAATTTCTCAGGAAATGGTCAAATTCAGAATTAAATTAAATTCAGTGTTGCTTTGAATGCCAGCAAGCTCCCCTCAAGTGGAACGGGAGATTGCAGTTTTGTGTGGCGTGGCCTATTACGTTCCGTTTAAATTCAGTGGTCAATAAATTGTTTGATGACACGGGAACATGTTTCGGTGTAAAGTGTCGTTATTTCAAACAGAATTTTAGAAAATTATAACTTTTTATTCAGTTATCACTAGGAAGCATGGTGTGACCTGGTTTTTATTTTAACTCCGCAAAGTAGAAGAGTGTTTAAATTTATTGCCCCTCAAGTTTAATTATAAGGAATGATCGTTTGGTTCCGTCTATTTCGTGAGTTATGAACCCCCCAAACCAAAGGCCAAACACAGTGTAAATGAGCTCATTTACACTGTTTGGCCTTTGTTTTTTGGAGTTCATAACTCAAAAATAGACAGGAACACACGACCATTCGTAATATGTTTGGAAATGGTTCAAAACTTCCTTGTGTTGTAAATATTGCAAGGTATTGAAATATTCCTAAATATGTGTAAAGTTTTGTGTAAATGTTTGTGGCTTAAAGTTCTCTGTAATATATAAATATACTACAAAGTAATGAGTTTTATGTATTGTAATTATATTTAATTTTAACCCTTTTCAGCCCTGGCACACTGAATGATATCATCGTACACATGATATACAGCGAAATGGGCAAATCTATCTCTCAGGTACAGGGAGGTTAACCCTTTACCTAACGTGAAAAGCAGACGACACTTGCAAAAAAAATTCTTGAATAACTAATTTTTTTCATTTTTTGTCTCAAAAACATAGGTTATGACCCCTCGTTGGAACGAGCTCGACGAGCTCGTTCCAACGAGGGGTCATAACCTAGGTTTTTGAGACAAAAAATGAAAATATTTTGAAAATTAATATGCGATTTTTGAGAATAGCGCTGGCCGGTTTTGTCCGTTACGTTGGGTAAAGGGTTAAGTGATAATTTTATCCAACAGCCTTATAGGACTTACATCACTGATCCTCCTGTCATGTTAGAGGTTTATTTGCCTATACAAAGACTGTCAACTCTGCTTTACGCAAAAGTTTATGCCGACCGGGGTTTTCGGTTCCACCATCGCACTGTGTTAAAAAAAACCCAAGCATTCATTGGTGAGGGAGAGTCTTTTTAGAATTGGCGCAGGCTAAAAAGATGGGTATTTGCTAGGGGGTCTGCCAAGCCTGGATTCTCTCTTTTCACCCCAAGTAGTACGGAAGAAGAACTCCTTACGGGTTGTTGTTTTGCTGACCGGGACCCTCTGTTGATATATTGGTGATCTGTTCTTCGGCAACGACTTTTTGATATGGGGTGGGGGTGGGGGATTGCGACGAGGGCCTGGATTATACGATACATCATTGTTGTAGCTTTGACTCTCGCACGGCGTTGTTGGAGACAGTCCTAATTCAGCGTTGCGATGGTAGATGATTCATTAAAAGTGAAATTGTAGTTGCCTGTTGAGAATCTGGGTAACTGGTCTACATTGAAGTCATTCCAGCTTTTGGATGTTGTTCTTCATGTGTGGATCCCATACGTTATATGTCGTATGCAAGCAGTGGGGGCGGACAAAGGTGGTGTATTTTTTAGCCTTGATGGGGGGTCGAGATGAACATATATACGTCATAAGAAGGTACTAGTGTTGTGTGCCTTCTTACAAATGTTGTCAATATGGTGATACCAAAATAGGTGGCTGGATATAGTGAGGACGAGGTACTTTTCTTTAACCATTTACCCAACGTAGCGGCCAACACCGACCAGCCATATCCATATTCACAAAATCGCCATTTATTTCATTATTTAAAAAAAAATTGTCTCAAAAACATAGGTTATTTTGTTTACAAGTGTCGTCTGCTTTTTATATGAAGTAAAGGGTTAATGGAGGTGCTCAGTTCATTGCTATGTGAGTAGGTTGATGACGTTTGTTAGCGATGCGTAGTTCTTCGCACTTGTTCGGATTAAGGTGCATCTGCCAATCCTTATTCCATTCCTTGGGCTATCTAGATCCTTTTTCAGTGATGATACTTAAGTGGTGGCTATACGGTGTTGCACAAAAGGTAGGCATCAGCACACAGTCAGACTGTTCCTTTGATTTCACTCGGTAGATGGTCTTATGTAGATCGGGTACGGGTATAGGAGGTTGCCAAATACTTCACCTGGGGATGGCTGGGACGACGGGAGCAGTTGTTTACCAAACTCCTTCCACTGTGACTTTATGGATACGACCACACTGAACAAATATTGAATGCGGTTTTCTAGAAACTTGTTGAATACGCTCATGCTGTACCTTGTTTAATGCTTTGGAAAGGGTTAAAAACTCAAGAGTATTCTGTATTAGTTATATGAATTATATGTTTATGGTATTTTAAGTGTAATGTTATTTAGGATTATTTATTAGATAGAATTTTCTTTCTCAGAATTAACCATTATCAAACACGGCTGATATGACTTCAAACTCGACTGATATGATGCCGATCTCAGCCAATATGAAAACCACACCCTGCTAGAATAATTCTATATATGTTTAGAACTGATTAGATATATAGAATATACCCATAGTAGCTTAGTGTATCAAATGTTCACCACGAGTGGTGAAATGGTGTTAACCGCGAGCCTCTGGCTCGCGGTTAACGCCAGTTCACCACGAGTGGTGAACATTTGGTACACCAAGCTACTTTGGGGGTATTTTATTTATACCAGAATCATCAGATTATTATGAGTTGCTATTATTTTTTCTCGATTTCACTGAGCAGGAGCCGCACATACGTGCGAATTTGCATTTGTTTAGGAACGGTGGGCGGTACTTCCGCTGTCAATTTTATCACCAAAACGAGATAGAAAAAGAAGCAGGGCCTTTTTCATTTTAACAACATAATAACATACTGTTTCGAGTTATGGTTGCTTTATTAACATGAGACAATGCATGTTTGTTAATTTTTGGCATCTTATTAGGTAAACCCATTTAAAAATGTAATGAATAATTGCCACTTTCTTTTCACTCTTCGCGATGCGACGTGCGATAAATTAAGACAAGTTTGCATTCAGATCGACGTCATCAAAGGTCAATTTGGATGTAGTGGGTGTCGTTCTACTGTAGGTGTAAATGTTTACTTTTGAAATCCCATTGCTGGCGTGTTCACCACGATTGGTGTGTAAAGCTAAAATCTATGTCATATGCTTTTCATATATAGTAGAACACGTAATCATGGTATAAAGAGCCATAACGTGTGACCCCAGTTGTGGCCCCAATGAGGGGGTCACATGATATGTTTTTATTCAAATTTGTTGAAAAATAATATTTTTTCAACTATTGAATTTGCATATTACGCGGGCGAATGCGGTCGATTCGTTAGGTAAAGGGTTAATATATTACCTGTTTTTCTAGGAACCGGAATGGTAATGGACTTACTCTCAGAACCGGGAACCGGGAAATTTCCCGGGTAATATAAAGCAAATTTACGAGAGTAACATATAGAGATTATTACCATTATGTGAATGTACAAAATATGTATCCGAGTCGAGCCCCGGGTTCTAAGGGCAGATCACGACGAGTCGAAGACGAGTCGTGATCTACCCTTAGAACCCGGAGCGAGACTCGGATACATATTTTGTATAACCACATAATGGTAATAATCATTTTATCTAACAATATATTGGGGATAAGTCAAGAATGTAGACGAATATATAACGAACTATTTATTCGCACGGATGAGCAAAAAGAAAAAAAAATGAAACTCACGCGAAAGGAAGGTGCTTGTACCCGACCCCCTGATACAAACATCTGTATCAAGGGGTCAGAGACACGACAGTTGCGGAGTTAATACAGACAAAATACATGTTGATGGTAAGATAAAACGCATTTATTTTAATGATAATGAGCCTATTTCATTGGCAATCTCCCATCTCCAAATGGAAAAGTTCCTTTCCTAAGATAAGTATGAAAACCCAAACCCGCTTCAATCTCGTCTTCATTTTCAGAATAACTCGCATTATCACCTCTACCTTCTCCAGCATAAACACCCTCATCTTCATTGCCGTCACCGGTCTCCTCTGTTTAAAGCAGAGGAGACTGGTGACGTCTGTGAAGAGGATGTTGATGTTGGAGGAGGAAGTGAATAGTTATACTAGTGATTCTGAGAATGAAGACGAGTCACACCCCGCTAGAATAATCCTATATATGTTTTGAACTGATCAGATAGAGCCATTGGTAAGTAGTAACACTAGGATTTCAGCAAATTCGATGCGGAGATAGATAAAATAGATGTAATGTTGTTCAAATGGATATCTAAGTCTTATAGCCTAAAGTAAAATCAATGTATTCACGTCCGAAATTACATTAAAATACAGAGAAAACGGCTTTTGGGAAAGCTAACTGTCAGAAATTATTTCATCAAATTCTCGAATCATTTCCCAATTATCTGTGCCATAGGTAGAATTGCCGAGTTCAACATTTAAACACATGAGTAATTTTATCCGTGAGTAAGAGTAAACCCTCAGTGTTTTTCATGTGTCTGTGGAATCGTACACAGAATGGTTGTGGTATTCCTCGCCTTCTGTGTGTTAATTGGGAATTGGGAAATCACTGGTATTTTTCGTACAACCTAATTCTCCATTAACGGATCAGGTTATTAAGGTGAGTGGAAGAAAGGAGCTTGCACCGTCACGAAGAACAGACTTTTTCCCGTGTGACATGTTCGGCAATGTCTCCCCCTCGGGCCGAGGTTCTACGCAAATGATAACGGAAACGACCCAAGAAGAAGCTTTAATGTTGCGTTCCCTCAGATTGACGATTATTGAATTTTAACCATTCAAATTAACCACATTAATTAAATTAACCAATTTGTAACCATTCAAATCAAATTATTCACCGTCCTTTCATTCAATATTTCTCCTGACAAATTAAAGGTCTTGAGTTGAAGTTGAAATCAAGTTCTCAAGAACTAGTATAGAGCTGTTGAATATCATTTTTTCACATTCATCTGACTGGCGGGAGAGGGGGGGGGGGGGGCAAAAAAAATAATTAATACCTGGCTTGAGGGTAATATTACAAATTGTCTCTCCTTGGAACCAAGGTCTTCCTTGGTTCACGATTATGGCGCCATTGGTTCCTCACATCGGGGAGACAATCTGCAACGTTACCCCCAAGCCAGCTAATTATTTTTATATTGCCAAAACAGAACGCCGAGGACGTGCAATGGTATCGAATTGAAGTTATTGCGGAATGGACATCACTTCCAGTGAAATATTCTATTAAACCTATCGCGTCAACAGGTATCGAAAAGTATATGTTAAACACTTACCTCAATCTTATAGGTGGCATATGATAAAATGAAATAAATGTACAGCTTTGTGTTATGGTTTGTGGTTATTGTTATGTTCACTATAATACTTAATATATAAATATATTGTAATGTAATAAACTAAGTGTATTGTATTGAGATTTAAGATTAAAGTGTGAGTGTGTAATAAGACAGAACACAGCGAGAGTGTATTACTGAATTACGTGGAATGGGGTCAGCTACCTCAATTGGAGTTTGTCCTGTAATTCTCGAGCGTCGGAGGCGCGCGCAAAATACGAGAAAAGATCCAACAAGGGTAGTTAATTGATGTTCTCCGTACTCTACCTGAGTTGTATTCTGTATTTATACCACTATTAACCCTTTACCCAACGAATCGCCCGCATCCGCTAGCGTAATATGCAAATTCAGCAGCTGAAAAAATATTATTTTTCGAAAAATTTCGTCCAGCTCGTTCCAAAGAGGGGTCACATGATATGGTTTTGTTGAAATTGTTTAAAATTTTTTTTAAAAATTTTGAAAACGTCTGGGTTGGGTAAAGGGTTGAGTGGATGGAGCTGATATTTGTGAAGAAAAATATCACCTTGCCGATCTGTTAACATTCTTACTTGACGCTGTTTTGTATCGAAGCATCATGACGTCAATCAGACGCGTACCGACCAATCATATTCTTACATGACGTCCTTTCACGTCGGCCGGATTCCACAAATGAGGTATCTACAACATTTGTCAATGTATGTATTATATCGGGTAACGTTGATTATACTGGTTTTAAAGGTAACGGTTTTATGATATTTTAACTGTACAATCATTTTGGTGTGAACAAGGGAAAATTCGGTCATAGAACTATTGCTACTTACTAGATAAGGACTGATCGATATAACATCGACTAACTGATTTGAGTAAGACGACCTCACTCTAAATGTGATGCATTACATGAATATTTGTTTTTTAAAATTCTCAAACTGGCTAGATCAAAAGTTTGTGAATTTCATCCTGGCCGACTTTGCATCCTTTTGCAAGCCCTCAATCCAAACTGCCCGCACGTGAGCACGACCGCATGTACAATGTGCTAAACCATACAACACGTTAATAGTGCACTCGCCTTTAACCGATGAGGCTTAGTAACTCACTGAATCCGACAGTTAGTCACCGCTGCAAGGTGGTTATCTCTGGGTACTTTGGACTTCACCACCCGTAAATTATCCGATACGACATGACCCCTAGCGGTTGCGAGCAGCATTGAAATCTCCAAAGCAACACAGAGCAAAGAATAAATAGAACAGGCACATTACTGTGACAACTAGGGTTTAAGCCTTCACCCAACGCAGACGATATCAAAATTTATTATTTTTAAATATCATTTTTCAAATTTTTTCAAAAATTTTAACAAAACCGTATCATGTGACCCCTCATTGGAACGAGCTCGTTCAATGAGGGGTCACATCATATGGTTTGTTTTGTTAAAATTTGTTGAAAAATAATATTTGTTCAGTTGCTGAATTTGCATATTACGCGGATGGATGCGGCTGATTCGTTAGGTAACAGGTTAATATATTCCCTGGTTTTGTAAGAACCGGGAACGGGAATGAAAATTTCCAGGGTAATATCAAGCAAAATTACGAGGGTAATGTAACGCATTTATTTTAATGATAATGAGCAAATTCCATTGGCAATCTCCCATCTCCAAACGGAAAAGTTCTTTTCCTAAGATAAGTATGAAAACCCAAACCCGCTTCAATCTCGTCTGAATTCTCAGAAAAAACTCGCATTATCACCTCCACCTTTCCCAGCATCAACACTCTCCTCTTCACTGCCGTCACCAGTCTCCTCCTATAAAAACAATTATTACAATGACACCCCTCAATTCCTTTGACAACTATCAACAAAAAGAACACATTGTATCGCCAACCAAATTTGCGAGGGGAACTCGTATTAATATTTCGTCCCCCGAGTTCCAATGTGTTCTATGTGTCTCCTGTCACATAGAACACATTAAAGTTCGAGGGATGATTTTTAGCTATCGCTAGCGATTCAAACTTTATTTTCGGCGCAGGATTTGTAGAAAATTCCAGATAAATTTCCTTCTATTTAAAAATAGTCTGTCAGCGAATCCCGTTCCGCACATATGTGCGGAACAGATTGTTATTCTCTGCATGGTTTGGTGTTGCTATAGATGGGGATTACATAGAACAGGTGTGTAATAAAATATTATTTCTAACCCCTGGTACCGCCAAAAGAATTTTAATTTTGGGGTACTGATATATAAGTGAGGGTTTCAGAACACACTCCCAGAAAATCCTGCAGACATGTGTGGCTCAAAAAGCGATCTAGGCAATATTGGGGCAGTAGTGGCTGCCGGCATTGACTAATTCCCTAAAATCGCCCAGACCACACAATCAACCTTTATTATTTAATCTAACATGCTAAAATTGAGGAAGGCACTGTTCCGCCGCTGACACCGACTCCAATAATCGCCTACTTCAAAAGTATGTTATTCACATTAGTATTACGGATGACAAGTGGCATAACAATTCGGGGTAGACCTGTAAACCCACCATACAGAATAATAATAAATTACACCGACTTGGATAATCGCCAACTTCAAAAGTATGTTATTTATATCGGTGATATTTCAATAGATACTTTGTGTACTGATAGGGCGTGTTATCTTTTTTCTATGTTTTCAAATGACATCCGCCGGGACAGCAAAATTGCGAGGAAGGGGGTGTGCGATTGAGCGCTGAAGGTGCCAGCCAACACTAGCGCCGAACGCAAGAAATCCTTACTTTAAAAACAAATACCAGAGAAGCGAGGTAGGGGTACAGCCATGTTTCTCATGGACTATATATTGCAATGAGAGATTAAATGCCACATTCTGGTGGCATTCTGCATGCAGATTAAAAGGTTTTCAAATGTCAGTTTGTGTTGTATCCACGGTTCCTGGGGTCGCCCATGAATCACACAAAGAACGCTGGAATGCCCCTTCGCGCGACAGTATCACATTCTTATTTAATAGGGAAAATGATCTGAAGAAATAAATGATAATCGCGTGATAAAGAATGGTACGTATTTAAACCTGTCAACAGAGAGTTATTGAACTGGACTGTTACATACAATACTGGTATTATAGCGATTGGGTGAATCCATTGTGTATTATAAGAGGGAGACCCTGTTTAACTACTGGCTGTCCATTCTGTTGTTTGCAAATTCAACTCTGAAATAAAATTTTTTTTCACGCCAAAATGTATACATAACTCTTCTAAAGGGCTAAAATGAGAAAATGCGTCTGCTGGCTCATGTTCCATTAAATCTTCCAAAACAAGTAGATAAGTCAACAATACTGATCTCTGTACAACCAAATTGCTTTAACGTCAACTAAAACCGTCGCAATTCAATCTGCCTCCAGCCCCCCCCCTCCTCCTACACACTCCTTCAAAAGTTGAGTGAATTTAATCAATGTGATAGCTCTTCCAAATCCATGGCATTTGATGACGTGAAAGTTATTACGTTGTGACTGTAGTCACAGCATAACAGCTTTCATGATATGCTATCCTGTGAATTATCGCAAATTATCTAAATGATATTGCTCGATACCCATCGACTCGAAGAATAGCCCTCGGTAGCTTCCTAAATGACGTCACACTACGCCGCATCACGTCGCCTTGAAGGAACGATCAAGTTTAGCTGATCTTTGTTATTGTTTTGAAACGTACACATTTCCCGTCGAATTGGGCTGAATATTGTGTAATAAAATGTCTCGTAGCATATAATAAAAAAAGAAAATCTACTCTATTTTAGTCAGTATTGGGAATTATCTCATGAGTGTGGACCTGGAAGTTTTAGTTTTCACGAGCGCTTGCGAGAGTGAAAAATAATATTTTCAGGTCCACAGGATGAATTTTTTCAGTAGCTTCCTAAATGACGTTAAGCATTGGCGCATGGCGTTACCTTGAACGTCGCCTTGCAGGAACGATAAACAAATCCTTGTTATTGTTTTGAAACTGTTTGCAGTCGAACTGGGCTGAATATTGCGCAGTAGAATGTCACGTGGCATAAAATAAAAAGAAAATCTACGCCATTTTATCGAATATCGGGAATTATCTCATTCGTGTGGACCTCTGAAAGTATTATTTTCCATTCGCACAAGCGCTCTTGAAAAATAAAACTTACAGGTCCACACGGATGAGATAATTCCTGATATTCACTAAAACAGCGTAGATATACGCAATTTACTTCACCAAACAGCATGGTGTTTACACTGTATCAACTTCCAATTTCGAGATGAGCAGAAAAGTCAACAACACGGAATTCTATACAACTGGATTGCTGGAAAGTTAGCGAAATCCATCGAAACTCAATCTGCCCGTCCCCCGCCTTTTAAAATTGCGTAAAGTTAATCAAAGCAATAGCTCCTCCAAATCGACGATGTTTGATGACGTGAAAGCTGTTACGCTGTGATTTTAGTCACAACGAAACAGCGTTCCCTTTATCAAACAGCATGGTGTTTTACCCAAGCATGAAGCCTAGTTCAACACTACATGAACTTCCTACGTCGATCCTTGCTTTCTGTCAATAATAACTAAACGATGTTGTGAATATTAAATTTCTTTTTAAAAATGTTTATATCATCAATACATTCATTTTTCAGACATCAAAGTATATTATTTAACCCTTTACCCATATTTAGCATTATTTAGGAGTATAGGTACCGTGGTCTATGAGATTATTCAAATAATCTAATGGAATGATTAAATTTCTAGTTGCATGATGGGAAACATTTGTTTTCTTGAAATTGCAGTATTTTTGACATCCGTGTGTAGAGCTAACATACCTATTTTATTATGGTGCGTTACAAATACATCGTGAAACAAAATGTTCGGACTAAATTTTAAAATAATCTTTAGTCTCGACGCAGAGAAAAAACACAGCTATTTCAGTTTGCTTATTTCTTGTTGCTGTGAAAGTCCGTGAAAACACTTGAATTATGTTGGAATGATAACGTAATTTTGAGAACGACGGTGCGATGCGACACCTTCCGACGCTTTTATGGGAGAATATTTAACCTTCAGTAATAAGTTATTAACGACTAATTGAGTACAGAAAGGAAAAAAGAAATTCCCCGCTCTTATACCTTGGCACAGTCTAGCCATGTAAACGCACCGTAAACCATCATTTTCTTTGAAGCAACGCAGAAAGGAAAAGAGAAATTCCCCGCTCTTATACCCTGGCGCAGTCTAGCCATGTAAACGCACCATAAACCGTCATTTTCTTTGAAGCAACGTAAGATATGTTATTCAAATGAAAATTGATTTGACTGAATCTGTAGTGACACTCCATTGCCCGAGTGGGGGCACGATGACGCCGTATACTAAGGCGTACTGCGCGTCGATGGAACGCATGTCTTCAAACAATCTAACCCTGCCTGTGCTGCAGTGCGGAGTTACGATGTTGGGGAGCTGGCAGCTGCTCGTCGTTGCTCGTTGGTTCTCTCCGGGTACTCCGGCTTCCTCCACCCGTAAAACTGTCACGGTCATGATTAGCCATTGTGCATAAATATGTGTCCTTAAACATCAATAAATAAATAAATAAATAAATAAATAAATAAATAAATAAATAAATAAATAAATAAATAAATAAATAAATATCTGTAGTGACTTTACAATACAGTTAGACTTGTTTATAAACTCAGTACTTACATGGATAGATCGAGATTCAAAGTGCGTGAAAACACTTGAATTATGTTGGAATGATAACGTCACTTTGAGAACGACGGTGCGATGCGACACCTTCCGACGCTTTTATGGGAGAATATTTAACCTTCAGTAATAAGTTATTAACGACTAATTTAGTACCCTAAGGAAAAAAGAAATTCCCCGCTCTTATACCCTGGCACAGTCTAGCCATGTAAACGCACCGTAAACCATCATTTTCTTTGAAGCAACGCAAGATGTGTTACACAATAGAAAATTGATTTGACTGAATCTGTAGTGACATTACAATACAGTTAGACTTGTTTATAAACTCAATACTTACAAGTATAGATCGAGATTCTCCACGGCTGTTGTTTTATGATTACGCTGCTTAGTTCCTCCAAATTATGTTAATATCTTCAAGTTTTTAAGGCAAATTAATATTTATTGATTAAAATATCGATAACTGGTGTACGAAATAATATCTGTATATGTTTGTGAGTCGAGCAACATCATATTAAATCAACATTCAAACAGGCTGCATTCAGACGGGTAAACGAACAGTAGATAACAGAGTTGGATTCCTTACGGGATCAAACTGATGGCCTGACAGCTTGTGTTAAATGTTTATACAGTCCAACACGACTGATAGAACGGAAAATATTCGCATCAAACATGGAACCTACTGAGCATTGCCCACCAATATCCTCCATCGAGGTTTAGTACTCTCAATCATGGTCAGTCAAAACGTACATTAGATTGGGAAAATAATAAAACTCGAGTGAATTTTTTTATGAATATCGCTGACCGGATAAAACCGTTGCATTCAGTCAGTGTTAAGGAAAATAAACACGAGGGTCTTCTGCTTCCTACACATAGGATTAACAAGAGAACTAGAGTTAGAGATCAAAACAAAGGAGTAAATACACAGAACGATACACGCGTGTGAATGGGTTAATCGATATGGCACTTGTGCCATCGCGAAAGGTTAAAACTCGAGGCCTCTGCCTCGAGTTTTATCCTTCCGCGATGACACAAGTGCCATATCGATTAACCCATTCACACGCGTGTGTCGTTCTGTGTTTATTACACGCCTTCACGTCTATAAAAACAATTATTGTGAAGTGGGGGGGGGGGGGGGGGGCAGGCATCAAAGAGCTGCCGGAAGCAACCGTGGAGTCTCTGTATTACGTACGAGTTGTTCTGTGACCGTTAAGTGTGTTTTCCGCAAAGGACCAGTTCTCGTACTCATTCCAGACAACGATACTTCACTATGTGAACTCCGCCCATATAATAACGGCGTGTAACATGTTTTGTTTGCGACATCGCTTCATATCAGGCATGCGTAATAAATTGTTGAATGCATGTACTTTACTGATTGTTGTAAATAACACGACGCCAGGGCTATTATTGCTTTCAATAAGTGGATGCTGCCCCATTATTAGGTCGGTACAATGTTTTACAAGTAAAGTCGTATAGGTTTACATCATGAAATGTGACCGTTCGAAAAGGCCTATCAGTATGTACTCGCTGCATTATTGGAGATATGCACATTCTAATTATGAGGCCCATATCATTGTCCCGGTAAGTAACCGTCACTAATCAAGGGGTTACTATCCCCGAACTGAAAGTCACTGAGCTATATATTTTGTACTTTCTGAGCTTTTGGAGCTTCGAGCTCGAGATAAGAGCTCAGTTGAGTGTGGTACATTAAAAGTTGTATTTGCTTCGGTATTGAATGTGTTTGACCTGAAGCCTATAGGAAATGGCCCGGAGGTTAATCCGCTATGTATGCCCATCATACGCGACTGATACAATGTGTGGTTTGTGAATTTCGAGTAACCACTGTATGGGCGCGTGCGTTTTTTCACTATGTGAACTCCGCCCATATAATAACGGCGTGTAACATGTATTGTTTCCGACATCGCACCATATCAGGCATGCGAAATAGTCGATGACACTGGTGGAAAACCAAGGGTGAATGGCTTAGCTACCCGTTTCCTCCATCCACCCCTAGCCCTCGCTCTAAGGCCCATCTATGCACGCATGCCAAATTGGCGAATGCATCGCTTTACTGATTGCTTCGAATAATATGACGCCAGGGCTATTATTGTTTTCAATAAATTTATGCTGCCCTATTATCGGTACAATGTTCATATAGAATCGTATCAGTTTAAGCATAAAATGTGACCGTTCTAATAGGCCTATCAATATGTGCTCGATGCATTGTTGGAGGTATGCACATTCTCATGAGGCCCATATCTAGGTAAGTAACTGTCACCAATCAAGGAGATATTATCCCCGAACGGAAAGGCACTGAGCTATACATTTTGTACTTCATGAGCTTTGGGAGCTTCGAGCTCGAGATAAGAGCTCATTTTAGTATGGTACATTAAAATTTGTATTTGCTTCGGTATTGATATATTTGACCTGAAGCCTCTTGGTATTTGTTTATGAATATCGCTGACCGGATAAAACCGTTGCATTCAGTCAGTGTTAAGGAAAATAAACACGAGGGTCTTCTGCTTCATACACATAGGATTAACAAGATAACTAGAGTTAGAGATCAAAACAAAGGAGTAAATACACAGAATGATACACGCGTGTGAATGGGTTAATCGATATGGCACTTGTGCCATCGCGAAAGTATAAAACTCGAGGCCTTTGCCTCGAGTTTTATACTTTCGCGATGACACAAGTGCCATATCGATTAACCCATTCACACGCGTGTGTCGTTCTGTGTTTATTACACGCCTTCACGTCTATAAAAACAATTATTACACGGACACTCAGCAATTCATTTGACAATTATCAACACCAGGAACACATTTTATCGCCAACCAAATCTGTGAGGGGAATCTGTGTCACTTTTTCGTTCCCTGAGTTCCAATATGTTCTATGTGCCTACTGGCACAGAGAACACATTGGAACTCAGGGGACGGTTTTCAGCTATCACTAGCGATTCGAATTCGGAACATATTTTTTTCCACACGGTTTAGTATTGTTGTAGATGTGGATTACATAGAACAGGCGTGTAATAATTGAACTATTATTATGCAAAACACATGTGAACTACAGCCGTACTAGCTGACTTCATAAACCACATTTCTAACTGGTCAGTCGTGACAACAAGGACCCGTGACCCTACTTGCGAACCGCCCTTGTCAGTTTGAAAGCCTATTATTATGAAACGCGGCCAGGCACCGTTGCCTCGCCAATACTATATGAACTCGCATGACACACAAGCTGGAAGTGACCTGTTTCCATTCAGTTCTCACACTTAACATTCCTAGCTAGACCATTCGGGATTCTTTCCCAGATGTCCAACTGAACCACTACGGAAACAACGCAAAAGCCTAACCTTTGTCATCTTTATGGGGTGGTCTGGTTGATTGGACTTTGATTTTGTGAATGGATTATTTCTTGAAAGTGAAGTGTTACTTTTATTTTCAAAATTGTATATGTTCTCGCCTCTCGGTCGAGAGATCACGCGCCAACATCCGATTGTACTTGTATTCTAATGCAGATGGTCTCGGTTCTCCTATAAGCGAGGCCGTCTCCATCCACAACTGCATCAGTCATCACGTTGCATAGACGAACCATATTTAACGGCGACATAAAACACATGACGATCGCGTCTGTGTATTGTTCTGACAGATTTGGTGTTCGTTGTCATTGCCAACCGGTACATTTCATCATTAACGCTCTGGGAATACTGTCTCTTTCACGACATGGGCAAACGTTCTGTAGAACACATCTCTGAGAAACGTATCACATTCCTCTCTTCGTTTTTCCATTTCATCTATTACTGTGTACATTGTTAACGAAGTAGTCATGAGAACATAAGATAACATACTACTCACAGTTTGCTAAGCACCAAGTACATCCAACTACCTGTTTTGCGTTTTAGTTGAAATATGGTAATGGAAAGTGTATATATTTTTTTATTTAATTATATCTTTTATGATTTGATTTTAGTATAGAAATTAAGATTTTATTTATGTTTGGCAGTATTTTTTAGCTTTTGAATACGATAACCATGGAAAATGGATATTTTTGGTAAAAGAGGAAACTTTTCAACATGCCAAAAAGTTGACGGAGCGAACTGGTATGGGTTCAGTATCGAGAATGAGGCCCGTTACTGTCAGTTACAGCTTGACAACGCCTTCTCATGCTCCCAATCAGGTTCCTGGTTGTCCTTGTGGGATGTTGTCCCATTCTTGGACCAGCATGGCACCAAGCTCCTGGACACTTCTTGGCTGGACTGGATGGGCTGAAATTGCAAGCTGCAACTCATTCCAGACATGTTCGATTGGACTGAGGTCAGTGGATCTTGCTGGCCAGTCCATACGCTCAATCCCCTCCCTCTGTCGGTACTCCCCGAGAGCATGGGCAACATGAGAACAGCCATTATCGTCCATCAGAATGCATCTATCACCCACTGCACCTGCATACAATCTGACCTGGACATCCAGGATCTCATCAATATACCGTTGTGCAGTCAATGTACCACGTTCACGGACACAGAGCTCTGTACGTCCTTTCAAGCTGATGCCCCCCCCCCCTCCCACCAGACCATGAATGACCCTCCACCATTCCGGTCATGCTCAGCAAAGTTGGCTGCATGGAATCGCTCTCCTGGCCTTCTCCATACCCTAGAACGCCTATCTGTGTGGTCTACGCAGTACCTTGACTCATCTGTAAAAAGGACAGGTCAGCAATCGTGTCTGGTCCATCCAACGTGGTCCATGGCCCTTTCATATCGTGACTGGCTGTGGTTCGGGGACAGCGAAATGCGAATACATGGTCTTCTCGATCGGAGACCACCTTCGTGCAACATTGCCCGGATAGTCTCCGTCGAAACATTTACCCCGTATGCATTCTGAAGGTCACTGCGAAGCTGGGTTGCTGTGTCAAAACGGTTCCTACGGGCCTGAATGATCAAAAACCGTTCTAAAGCTGCAGATGTTGCCCAGTCTCTGCCACCACCACAAAACAAATCTATGTAAACAAAATATTATTTGTGTTTGACTGAATGTGAAATATAAGCAAAGAAAGTGTTGGTTTTTGATCTGGTATTCTCATTATTTGAAAGCCATGACTGTGGCTTATAGCACTCAACCAGTTAAGAAGTCTTGACAGCAGGATTATATTAGTATTTTAAGCTGCGATAACATTTGGCTCAACGGTTGTCACTGAGCACCATTCGGGAGAAAATAGGAATTGAGGAGAAAACAGGAATTGAGGTTAAAACTTTTATATAATCGAAAAATAACAAAACAAATGACCACAAAGTATCATCGCGTTTTTTGGTTTCGCACGTCATAAGACGTACAAAAGTATCAAAGGGTTAAGAAGGAAAAGAACTGTTTTGTTTTTCTCTATTTTTATTTCGAAAATAAAGCCGAGTGGAAAGCCATTAAATAATTCTAATTCGATAAACACATTTTAAAATTGTCGCCATGGTGAAAACCATTAAATTCTTCTGCTTCCATAAAGACAATCAAAGACGACGTCTGGACACCCGAAAATCAAACACGGTATGTCGTTCCAACGAAGGACTGAAGCTGTTTTTGGAGGCATACACTGAAAAAACAAATTTATACCATTCTCACCTATGTTACTCCCTGTGAAAAGCCTTATGTTGAATTTTAGCTTTTTACCCCACTACCGGTGTAAAGCTTTCCTGCGGTTAAATTTACAGACTTCGATACATTCACACTTCGCGATGTTTCATTCAAACATACAACGTTTTGCGGTACTATCTACTTCGTACAATGACTTATCAAGTTTAGAATATCGACATATAAAATATTTACAATGAAATTTAAGAATTGTTAATAATAATTTGACTGAAAAAGCAAGATAAATTCAATCAACTTTGATGATGTGTCTTGCTGTCAATCAAGCATTCGCGAGCAGCCTGTAGTACAAGACAAACTCATGTTTTGCGATAGAAAGTGTCGTTTTCCCACCATTTTAAGTGATAAAGTATTTATTATTATTTATTTATTGGTGTTTAAGGTCACATACTTATGCACAATGGCTAATCATGACCGTGACAGTTTTACGGGTGGAGAAAGCCGGAGTACCCGGACAGAACCACCGAGAAACGACGAGCAGCTGCCAGCTCCCCAACATCGTAACTCCGCACTGCAGCACAGGCAGGGTTAGATTGGTTGAAGACATGTGCACCAGCGACGTGCCGTACGCCTTAGTACACGGCGTCATCGTGCCCCCATGTGGACAATCGGGGTTAAGTGCCTTGCCAAAGTACACAACGCGGGAGCGCGAATCAGTCGCTGAAATGGTCACCCATCCAACTACTAACCGCGCTCGACGTTACTTAACTTCGGTAATCTGACGAGAACCGGTTACCGCGACGCCATGGCGCCCCCTAGTGACAAAGTCGATTATTTATTACGAGTTTGGTATAAATAAAACAAATAGGAACTAGGGCGTGTAATCAGATTTAAACCATTCGTAGAATAAGAGATTGCAAGCCTTACCTACTATCTATTTGTTCTGTATTTTGAACTGCGACCTTTGTAAATATCCCTGGCTGGATATGACCGTTACGTTAGATAAAGACTTAACCCTTTATCCAACGCACAGGATATTATAAGGTATGTCCCCCAACATGTATGGTATATGGGTTAATCGATATGGCACGAGTGTCAGCGCGGAAGGATAGAACGAGACGACGCAGGCCTCGAGTTTTATCCTTCCGCGATGGCAGAATTGCCATATCGATTAACCTATTCACACACGCGTTTCGTTCTGTGTTTACTAAACGCCTTCACGTCTGTTGAAAACATTTCTTGAAGGTTACTCAGGATGTCAAAACACGGAATCCCATTTTACGAGTCGGCTAGGAATCTCAATTACGGAATGCTTTATATGTATACACTGATTGAACATTTTGAAGGCTTGAGCGAAGGTATAGCTAGGAAGTAGTGATACAAGTCAATACTACTGGATGGTAGTTCAGTCAATAGCACTGGTACAAGGCCGCAATGGAACAAGACTGTTGTAGAAGCTAATGATAAGACAGATAGACCATAGCCCTGTAGTGGTCTTGGAGCTTTGGCGGCAAGATGGAAACGGAATCCAGGTTTCTACAACAGGTATCCTCCAACGATACCAGGCATCCTCAATTTAGTATCATCAAAAGGTATCCTCAACTGATACGTAGCCATGGCATAGGTATCCTCTAATACTGAAATGAGTCGTCGAGTCGTTCGAGGAGTCACTCGATCGAGCATTTGCTCGTTGGCTCATATGCTCGATGGGATTCGAGTCGTTCGAGCAATAGTTGCGAGTCACTCGACATAAGACGGAATCCCACTTATGGAATCCCTTTTTGGAATCTCATTTGTGGAATCCCTTTTTCGAAAACGCCTGTGGCTATGGAATCCCCTTTTTCCGAAATGAGTCGCCGAGTCGTTCGAGGAGTCACTCGATCGAGCAATTGCTCGATAGCTCATTTGCTCGATGGGATTCGAGTCATTCGAGTAATAGTTGCGAGTCACTCGACATAAGACGGAATCCCACTCATGGAATCCTTTTTTGGAATCCCATTTGTGGAATCCCTTTTTGAAAACGCCTATGACTATGGAATCCTTTTTTCTGAAATGAGTCTAAGAGTCGTTCGAGGAGTCACTCGATCGAGCAATTGCTCGATAGCTCATTTGCTCGATGGGATTCGAGTCATTCGAGCAATATGCCGAGTCACTCGACATAAGACGGGATCCCACTTTTGGAATCCCTTTTTGGGATATCATTTGAGAAATCCCTTTTTTGAAAACGCCTGTGGCTATGGAATCCCTTTTTTCTGAAATGAGTCTAAGAGTCGTTCGAGGAGTCACTCGAACGAGCAAATGCTCGTTGGCTCATTTGCTCGATAGGATTCGAGTCGTTCGAGCAATATGCCGAGTCACTCGATGAAGCAGTTACTCTAAAGCTCATTTGCTCGATGGGATTCGAGTCATTCGAGCAATGGTTTATCAGTAACTGCTCGATTGCTTATTGGGTTTGGGAATGCTTTTGATATACACAAGGGAAATAACTGCATTATGGGAAATCAAGCACTGGTAATTATAAGACTTGGACGAGAGAACCAGAGATATTTTGGACTGGATAGACTGTTAGTGATAGAGAAACATATGCAATAGGCATTAAAAATGGGATTCTGGGAAAATCAGGCCCTGTACTCCTATCAATAGAACATACCCCCTGTACCCCTTGGTACTATAGCATAACGTGTTAATTTTTTATGCCCAAAATGGGGCTTCACATGTCCGTTTGGGTGATTTGGGATAGATTTTGGTGGTCTGTAAGGGTGGTCGGGTCTATTTGGGTAATTCTTCGAGAATTCTGGGAGAATTGTAAGTCAGAAAAATACTCTAGTTCAATCGAACACACCCCAGGGGACCCCCCCCCCCACCCCGGTACTATAGCACTACGTACTACTATTATAAGCCAAAAGAATGGCGGTCCTAAATAGGGTTCTGAAAGAATTCGAAATAATACAACTTGTCGGGTTGTTTGTGGTAATTAGATTTACTCTTCTACAATCGAACATACCCTCCAAACATACTCCGTCTTATTGCAGAAAAATTGGGTAACATAGCAATCACGTGCTACCATAGAAACCAAGATGGCGGCCTCCAGTACACAAAATGGACGACGGAAACATGTATCACCTTAACAACACGCACTGCGCATGCGCACTCACACCACGTATCACTATGGAGATGACGTCACAAGATGGCCACTCACGCGTGTTACCATGATAACACAACATGGCGCCACTACGTCACGTGACATGACGTCACTTCCGAGGTCCAACACCGAGGCCCTGCAACTATGGCCCCAAAAGCCCGAGACATACTACTGGGGATATCATAGAACAGACATACAATAAATGGATATTTAATACCTGGATGTCGGTTTTTAAACACCGAGCTGCAGGCGAGGTGTTTAAGTGAGACATCCAGATATTAAATCTCCATATATCATACATTTGGTGGAGATAACGTTTTTGTCCCGTTTGAAACTCAATACAAACATAGTGGAAACAAATTTGTGGACGCGTTTCGCACTTTCCGCATTCACTTGGACCAAACTCGTAAATAACTGTTTTGTTTTCATAAATGCAGAAAACAACAGAGTTACTCCCCTCGGGTCATTATTGGAAACAAGTAAACAGATTTTGTTGACAGATTTATTTTTCTCAAGTTGTTTGATTTATTTATTCTTCTATTAATTTATAACACCAAATTATGATCGAATTCTCAGAAATCTGATGATATTTGTGACTATTTACAGGTTTTTTGGTTCGATTTTTTTATCGAGGCGAGCAAAAGTGTAAAGCTTCCATTTAAACCAGAAACTCCGATGTTTCGCGTGCCCTTACACCCTGGAGGTTGCACGCTCTCATATACCTTGGCTGTTGGGTGCGCCCTTTGCCATGGCTATTTGTCCTAGGCATTCTGGGCATATGGGGACATCAAAATATATTATTTGAATTGATATATTTTTCTAAGTTTTCAAAATTTACAAATTAAGCAGTAGAAAAAATAAATATTAAAAAAAAATCAAAAAAATCATATCATGTGAAACCTCAATGGGACGACCTCGACTAACTCGTTCAAATAAGAGGGTCACACAATATGGTTTTGTTGATTTTATTTTTTAAATATTTATTTTTTAAACTGCGTTGTAAATACGCGGATGGATGCGGCCGATTAGTTAGGTAAAAGTTTCGAATAACGGCCAAAAGTAGTTCACGATCTTCATAAATTCTGCTTTTTAGCATAGACAAACTACACCTTATTACCTACAGTACTTTGCACATAGGCATACAACTAATGGACTTTCGAAGGATAGCACTTTACAACCTTCCAACTTGGATCCGCTTTTCTCCTCCAATCTAAATTACATAAACTTGATAGAAAGTAATTAAGTTGTGAAAAATATGTAATATAAAATCTACAAAGTGAAATGGACCCTAGAATATTTACACCCACAAGTGTGAACAACGGCGGATCTGGAAGTAGGATGGCGGATCTAGAAGTGGGATAGAGAAATATATCCTCTCCGAACTAGTGTTTGGTAATGTTGCCCAGAACAAACCTGAAATCGCGATATTACAAGTATACGATCGCGGCCTAAGGTTTTGCTACGGTTGGGTGTAATCAATCACGTTTTGGGTAAAAAAAGAGAAAGAAAGGAAGAAGGAAAGAAAGAAACAACAACAAAACAAAACCGACATAACCTATAACAGTTTGTTGTTGTCCAGCAAAGGACCAACCATAGCCGACGTAACACCGTCGGTAATCGAGTTTCACTTTAGATGGAAGAACTCAAAGTATAGATTCAAGACTTTTGAGAACATAAGTTTTTTGTATTATTTAGTTCGGACAGTTCGAAAATACTTCATTCCCGTATCCTGAGCACACTGACATCGTTTCATTCTATTTCGGTTTGTGTCATTTTGAAGCACATTTGGAGTAACAATATTGCGAAACTTTCACCGTACGGTGACTAATCTAAAATCGAAACACGCAACATTGCTATTATTAGCAGCTGGAGACATCCGGGCCTACCAGGGCTCGAATGAGCCCAAGTATGCAATGGTATGACTCAGTTTTGAGGAGTCTATGTTCTTTACTTAGAGTTTCTGGTATATTTTAGCGACGATATATACCATGTTGGTGATTTAACTGTAGAACCTTGCGAAGCTTCGAGATTCGATTCGATTTCGAACCTTTCGCAGTTGCTATTCCGTTCGATTCGAAGTTGGGTACCAGATTCGTTTGTTTTCGAATCTATCCACATGAATATAGCTTGGTATCTATCATCTACGTTGTCTCATAAAACATATTGTGCAGATGGAAATTGCGCATAAATAAAGCTGAACATAAAGGCCGATGGTAATTTCTGCTATATTAAGATATATAATTTCCGCACCATTGCCACCATCGATGATAGGCTGCCTCTAGCGACTGAACCTGTGTGATGCCTCGTGCCGTTCCTGTTTTTGAGCTATAAAACTTACTGGGCAATATTCCAACTACATCATCAAGGCATGCCTTTGACGAAGGCATGCCTTGATGATGTACTTGGAATTTTATCAACCAGGACTTCAGCCATCACATTAGGAACAAAGCAGGTTTACACCTACCTCTTCTTCCTACTCCCCCGAATCGGTCATCTTCAAGACGCACCTGATTAGATTTGGGGTTCGATTCGATTTCGAATAATGGACCTGATTCGATTCGTGAGTATTCTAATGTGAGATCAGAAGGAATCTATTTAATGGCTCTTTAGAATTGAACTGCATCACTATCGGTATTGATGACCGGTAGATACGGGTGTAGAGCTCACACACTTAAACTCTGACCTTATGGACCCCGCGGTGGACACCAGAGGTGACGTCATGTCACGTCACCAGGTGGTAACCCGCGTAGGCGCCATGTTGTGATGCCATTACCATAAGGATACTTGATCTCAGTGCACATGCGCAGCGCTTGTTGTTAAGATGCCACGTGTTTCCATCGTCCATTGACAGGGCGTCACCGCGGGGTTCACAAGAGCATGGCTTAAGTGTGCGAGCTATATTACTTACAGGTTATTGTAACAGTCAGTTGACCTAGGTTGTTATATCACTCGTTGACAAGATCTGGGGCCAATACTATACAAATTTACAATTGTATTTTCTAGAATTGTATTTTCTTGTTATGGCTTGCAATGGGTTGAAAGGAGCCATCAGCATTTTCAAAACGCTAATGATTTATTTTAGTCAGTTATATCAATAGGTAGAAAATACAATTATAGAAAATAGAATTGTAAAAGCTTTATAGTATTGGCACCTGATCAGCTAGATCAAATACGACTCCAATTAATAAGCTGTTGCTGGAATTAAGTCATTCAACGAAGTTGAAATGACTTATTGGGATCGTTAGTCGTTTTTCCTTTTTTGTTCAGCACACTAAAGCCATATTTTAAAGCTATATAATCAAATATGGTACACTTGTTAATAGTGACTTCTAGAGACACAATTAGGCATTCCAACCTTTATCCAACGTATCGTCACTTTTAACGTTTTTACTCTGCCTTTAATATCAACTCCTCTGTCAGGCCTCCCTCTTTGAAATTTTGGACACATCATCTCCATTAGATACAATAGCTAAAAAAGTGGTACCGACGAGGGAAATTGTCAAATATTATGGTCTAATTTCCGCTTAACGTTATTGGCGTCAACGTCACAAAAAATAAATGTCGGACTATTGCTATGAAATTTTAATGTGTTGTAGTACAATTAGGAGGTATCTGAGTTCTTTTTTGTGTTTCGATTCATCGCCATTTTTGACAATTTTACGCCACTTCAAAGCTACGACAATTTTTAATATAATTCATTAAAAAGGTTACTTTGTGATTCCATTATCCCCGTATTTATATCTTACACAGCCGTGATATTTTACACACCGTGTTTTGTGCATTTGAAATTGAGCACACACATTTTGGGACTTAACATGTCGCACCCTATGCCAGCGAATATTTTCGGGACCTTTTAGATTCAATCTCATTTTGAGCCTCAGCCTTTTCGAATTTTGGGAACATAATCGCCACAAAAAACACATTTAAAAATGTGTTGGCGTCCCTGGAAATTCTCAACCGCTATGGCTCTGAAGTGACGTCAGAAGGGCCATATGGTCATAAATTAAATGCGTCGGAGTTTTTTGTTGAAATTGCCGTATGTTTTAGAGCTCCAAAACCTGAGGAAAAGCTGGGTTTTTTCTTGACGTGCCTTCATCTTCACGTTTTACGTCACTCAAAAGTTTAGCCTATTTTTGACATATTTCATTACAAACACTACCTTTGGATTATAAAACTTCACACACTGTTTTCTGGTTGTTTGAAATTGTGCGGTTTTATATGTTCATTTCAAATTTATGTACCTGATGCCAGCGATGCCGAGTATATTTTTTTATATTGTATACGTTTTACTTTCAACCTTTCGAAATTTTGACAATATAATCTACACCAAAGATATATCTAAAATGGAATTGCCGTGCTACAAAATTCGCAATCGTTATGGCCGAACTCTTAAGGTGATGCAATAGGGTGTCAAAGGTCAAAAAACTAAAATGCGTCGGATTTTTTAAAATTTTAGTATACTGTTGAGCTTAAAAAGGTAGTTTTCGATTTATCGCATTTTGACATTTTTACGTCATTTCAAATTTTAGGATAGTTTGGTCTTATCTCATTAACCCTCTGAATTCTAGTGGTATCTTCCATGTCAGTTCAATGGCAGCAATTAGAAAAGTCCATATTCATAATTGGGCTAAACCAATCAAAATTAGGCTTCACGTTGAAAATATTGATAGGGCTACCCCATACATTACTGAACAGCCATCCTATATAATAACGTTATCATTTTCCTGACCGAAAAAACGGCAGCATGGGCTCAAAGGGTTAAACACTCGACCTTTGTTATTCCAATAGTAGTCCGAATCAATTACACAGCTATCAAACTTCACACACCATTTTTAGTCAGCTGGAGGGAAGTCGTTAACCTCTATTTTGGAATTATTTTATTTATAACCCTCTTCCCCATACCAGCGTTAAGTTTGCGTTTTTTTTCCCTTCTTTTTTCAACCTTAAATTTAAGATTTTCCATTCGAAATTTAGAAAATACAATCACATTTGCGTTCGCCGCAAAATGGGCCCTTGTTCGTTTTATTATTTCACTGCGGATATTTAAAAAACCGAATACTACCAGATGAGATATATGGTTGTCCAATACCTATCGTTGTCGTCACACAATCGTGTGTGTGTGGGGGGGGGGGGGGGGGAGGGGGGCGGAGGTGGTCTGGATAACGAGAAAAAGAAAAAATTCGAAATCGAAAACACTCTTCAAATCTGAACTATACACATCACCGAAGGATATGAAAAGCCAGACATATTTTATAGGTTAGGTATTTTAATGCGAATAAACTACATGTAAGTGAGAAAACCGTAATAACTCGTAATCTCAAATGGATTGCAAAACCGCTTTGAAAAGCAAAACTCGTTTATTCAGGCCTTGAAAACTCTTGTCCTCGTAGCCAAGTGAAAACTTTAGAGTTATACAAATATTACCGAATAGGTTCGAATCAGTCTTGCTGGAAGCAAAGTTATTTGTGTCTTTGTTATAAAATTTTCGTTTGCAATTACACAAAATAATATCTAGAAGGATTCTTTTGCTCTCTTAACATACCGTTGTGACAAACGTATTTCGCCTTGGGTATACTCTGCAGGTCAGTCTAATCTTTGCTAATCTTTGTGGCGTCCATACCTCAAACTTCTCACAGACTATATTTTCAAGGTTGAGGATCATCCACCGTCGGGAGCACGCATTTCACCCATAAACTGGTGGATGCCTTAGGATGAATCTCTCCACCTCGTACCTTCGCCGTTCGTAACTTTCTCGAAGTCCTTTGTTTGCCAACTCATGTTGCTTTGTGAAATTGTGGTACTCACTGGATATCCACTATATGCCATTTCTTAGAATGTATAGAACGTTCTATCTAACATCAGAACGCGGGTTGGGCGGGTCTGGTGGGTTGGCTGTATGGTTTGAGATTTGGCTGCAAGATAGCCTGGGAGGCTTGGGAAGGTCCATATCAGAAGTTGTTACCCCCATGCTACTGGGGGGGGGGGGGGGGGGGTCTATGACCGATCTAGCTGGTCTGGTGGGGCCACTGTGGCGAAAAGTGTGGATACACTTGCGTTTGCTGCAGTGGTGGATCCACTTGGATACAGATGAGGAGCTGAATGGGATGGGAGGCGTTATGTCTCTTAACCTGTTGAGTATTTTCTTGAAGTTCAGCAGTCATGACTGGATTTGATGAAAATATCTAAAAAATGAAGCCCACTATCAGTCGTAATATGAGTGGTCCAATTTATAATGATGGATTCTGTTGAACATAAACTAAATGACACCCTTTCGGTTAGCAAGAGTGTTGGTGTCCTGGAGGGAATATCTGCCAGCAGCATGTACGGAGATATGGACTAGGGCGGATCTGATGGGGCATTCAGGTTTGTCTTTTCATAACCATAGCCAATACCTTTACTCATCCCTTGCTGCTCAGTGCACCTACTTCTTCGCCTTATTCAAATTTCCGAAATATTCTTATCATGAAAGTTTTAGATGATGACTTGAAGCGGATGGGATCTCCGATTAATTCTTAACTCTCAAGACTTCTCCATGTGTTAATCGTAATCCACGCGTAAGCAGTGATGTCCACTCATGAGTTTACCGGGTAATAAAAACCAACACCAGCAAAAGTTTAATTGATGAAGTTAATTAAATTTTTGGTAATTATTCCTAAAATAATATTATGGCTCTGTGGAAATACCCCCCCCCCCCCCTCCCCCGGAAAGTGACAAATCCCCGGGCATCGTATTGTATTCTCACAAACAGAATGCAACTCGCAATGGTCTGTATTGTAACTACAATACAATTTCTCTCATTTTATTCACTGATTAAGGGAATCTGACATTTTGATCGGTGAAGAATTCCCTCTCGATCTTTCTCTCATTCTTTATCTCTCCCTCTTCCGGGGAGATTTCCGAGCATCATTTATAGAGGTTGGCATTATGTGTGACAGAATTTAGAAACAAAACTGGACCCAGCAACCAATGCTCGGGATGGAAATCCTCTAAACTGGTTAGCATGATTACAAACGATGGGCTAAATTTGACTTCAATCCATGTTGCGGCCACGATTAACCAATTCTGCAGAAATATGTGACCTTAAAAACCAATAAATAAATAAATAAATCATGAGAAGATCCAGTTATATGTAAATTGTAGAGCTCATAAAAGGGCTGAATGATTAATTATTGTTGATTCTGCTTTATTAACACTTACCCTGCCGAAATGGACTATTGTCAACAATTTTATGATGATTATTTGTACGCTTTGGTTTGTGCAGATCTATCCTGCCATCTGACTAATTGTTGGAAAGGGCTCAGAGAACCCCTTCAAACAATTAACCAGATGATAGAGTTTCAAGTATGTCATAAATCGTATTACACTTCCACGCATACAAGCGTATATAGAGCTCCTCCATATATGGCTAAAATGGGCGTGGAAGTAAGGGGTTAAGTCATCCAACGATGTTTGAATGATTTAATGGGACTGTTAGCCTTTTTTATTTCTTTTTCGTCTGTTATGTTTTCCGACTACTTCCCGTTCAGCTACGCTGAAATTTCTCACACTTATAGACAACATGAATACCTCTCGCACAGTACCGGTTTGGGAAATTCCAAACGGTTGTGGACATATTTACGGGTGAGGTTATTGACGTCAAATTCATAAACATTAAATGACGTCCGATATTCATGGAATTATAGTATGTTGCAGAGCAAGAAAAATTTAAGGGATGATTTTGTTTGTTTTTCTATTTATCCCCATCTTTGACGTTTTTACGTCAATTGAAGTTTTGGCACTTTTTAACTGTTAAAACCTAAAACGGCGACACGCATAACTCCCTCATTTCTGTATCTGTATATGAAATTAACCTCGTTATTGCTTGAGAGATTTAGAGCACACTATTTTAATATTTTCAAATTTCAACCTTTATCCAAAACAACGTCAGTCTTAATGTTTTATTTCCTTTTCCCTTTAATATCAAGCATATCTCTTTTACATTTTGGATATATCATCGCCAACAAAAAATATATCGAAACATTTGGAACCGACATGGGAATTCTTAATCGATATGGCCGAATTCAAAGGTTACGTTATTGATGCCATCGCTATGAAAAATTGAGCGACGTTACATTCTTATGACATTTGACATTTTAGTGTGTTGTAGAGCTAAACAAATTAGAAGATCATTGTATTTTTAGTTTTCAAATTTATCATATTTTTCAAGGTTTTAAAAGCGCTTCAAAGTTTGGTCAGTCTTAATATATTTATTGAAAACGGAAATGTTTTTTGAGGGTTAAAACCATTTTCGAGAGTTCAGAATAGCACGACCATGTTCGGCAACGGACAGGACTGTTATTTCGATGTGAGACACGCTCGTCTTTCAATCGACTGGAAGCGACGTTGGACGCGTTAACCAGTGACTTAGTGCGTTAGAAGACAGTAGGTACCTTTCTCTCTTTATTGGGCGCTTCGACGTTGGTCGTGCGTCGTTGAATGACTTCTGGAAATTCGCTTTGCGATTTCAAAATCCTCTAGGCGATTTATTTCGCATTGTCCCATCGTGACACTGAATGTTACTATTATTTATTTATTTATTTTATTTATTTATTGGGGTTTAACGACACATTCGACAACCAGGGGTCACGTCGTGCCGGACAGTTTTACGGGTTGAGGAAGCCGGAGTGATCGGAGAGAACAGCCGAGCAACGGCAAGTAACTGTCAGACTCCCCAACGTAGCAACTCCACACAAGCAGGGTTAGCATTGGCTGAAGACAAGGGCACCATCGATGTGCTGTACGCCTTAGTACACAACGCCAACGGTCCCCCACGTCGGCAATTGGGATTAAGTGTCCTGCCCGTGGACACAAAGCGGTTGCCGCTGATGGCATTCGAACCGAGAACCTCTCAGGTTGCAGCCTGCATCTTTTTTTTTATTTATAAAAAAACAAGTAATTTTACAATAAAACTTTGTACAATATATACATATATGATCCGCTCTGACAAATGATCATTTCATATAGCACACATTCACACACTGGCACATGTCCGCAACCCTCCTGACTATTGGACTGGCGTGTAATACCAATAGTCAACAAAAACCCTCCCACTCGAAAATCCAGTTTTCCCAAAAGCTCATTTACAAATATTACAGTTTGCTTACAGAACAGCATATTCTTGAATAACTAATTTCTTTATTTTTTTTGTCTCAAAAACATAGGTTATGACCCCCTCATTGGAACGAACTCGACGAGTTCGTTCCAATGAGGGGTCATACCTATGTTTTTGACACAAAAAATGAACAAAATAATGAAAATTAATTAACGATTTTTAGAATAGCGCTGGCCGGTTTTCGGCGTTTCGTTTGGTAAAGGGTTAACGTTTTCAAGTTTGGCAGATGATATTATCGTCTGTTCTCAGACAAACTGGCATGACATGACTATCACGTGATCGGCACTGGTACTCTTTCAATTGCAACGAAGTTAGAAAACATAAAAATAAACCCGACATTTACCGCTTTTCAGTCGGGAATAAAGGCTTAAAATGTCTGCAGACTTACTTACTATATACAGCTGCTTATTCTTATGGGACTAACTTTGCTGGACATTTTAAATATTTAATAATTTAAATAAAAATCACATTGTTTACTAATTGAAACCATTTCTGGAAACTGTTTCCATTTTCGAGTGTACAACAGCGAGGAACAAAAGTCCCTTGATGTGTCGGGCTGTTAATGAGATGTTTAACTCATTAATGACCGGACACATCACGTGACTTTTTTAAGTTGAGCGTTACGTTCTTGTAATGCCCTGTTAAACTTTGTTAATGTACTAGGGAACGCCCTATAAAGTGTTAATAATAATCAACAAAAACCATCCCACTCGAAAATCCAGTTTACCCAAAAGCTTATTTACAAATATCACAGGTTTCTTACAGAACAGCATATACATAATAGGCTAGCATAGATATAATAGGGAAGTATTGCATGGCTAATTGATAATACGTATTGTTTTTATCAACATTTATAACCAATAAATCAAAAAAAATTACATAAGAAAAGAGAAGAAAAAAAAATAAATGAATAAATAATCAGAGAGAAGTATATTATATCATATATTTACTAACATATTATTGTTTACAATATGCATTAAGCGATTGCTTTGTACAAACATTTCTTGGAATTTCGAAATTTTATTGATACTTTGGAAATAGTGATGCAAGTTGGTTATCTGGTTTTCTAAAAGTGAACGGAAAATGGGAATGAGTTGAAGACATTTTTCATCAACAGCGAAAAAATTTCTCCGCCTGAATACCGCTAGTTTTCAAGAACTAAGAATAATATTCCCGACAATGTGATTTACTTTCTTTGGGGTATAATCACTGTTTCCAAACAGTAAAAGGTGTCGAAATCTGTTAATATCTATTCAATTTCAATTAACATAAAAAATATGTAAATAAGATTGACAAAGCTTCTGCAATTCAGTTAAGTTTGGACAATCTGAAAGCAAATGCTCAAGAGTTTCAATTCCCATTTTACAAATGCGAAATAAAGAATTTTCCATCAAACTACATTTAAATAAAATGCAGTTTGTGACGATAATGATATGGACAATTCGAAAATTCAATTCACTCATGTCAGGCGACTTCCACTTCACAGGAACGCTCTTCCACACAGAATCAAAATTACAACGCAGATCTGATTTTTCACAAAAGAATATGCATGAAGGGTCACTTGGCTTTTTCTCCAAAAACATTCTATAAGACTGTGTTGTAGACAATTGGCTAATTGGTACTTCCAGACCATTAACATTTGTGAATGAAATAACATCGGTAATTTGAGGGGATAGTGAAATCTGCGAGTCATTAACCCTTTACCCAACGCAGACGATATCAAAATTTATTATTTTAAATATCATTTTTTTAAACTGTTTCAAACAATTTCAACAAAACCATATCATATGATCCCTCGTTGGAACGAGCTCGTTCCAACGAGGGGTCACATGATATGGTTTTGTTGAAACTTTCTGAAAAATAATAGTTTTTCAACTGCTGAATTTGCATATTACGCAGATGGATGTGGCCGATTCGTTGGGCAAAAGGTTAAGGTCCTGGACACATTTTAAAAACCTTTTAACACAATGTTTTAAAATGTTGAATCTAATATCAATTTATTGGGAAAATGTGGGTTATGGGACAATACGATCTGAAGTATAGCTGCATCGGCCAAGAAACCTGGAACTACTTCATACTATATATCCTTGATATTTGTTAAACCAGCTTTTTCCTTAATATTACAAGCATGGATTGTCAAACAAAACATGTCACCCCGATAAATTCCATGCTCAAATTCAGTATTTCATGCTTCCTTCAGCATTTTCCATGATAGCAGAACCTCTTCATAAAATCCATCTATGGACTTCAAATCCTTATGTTGTAAACATAGATTAAAAATTAGTGTTCCCATATCCAAATTCCTCCTGTACATGGATGCAAAGGATTTGAAAAAATGGGTCATGGGAAAGAATTGTTCTGTTATGTTTGTTTCAATTACTCCTAAGTGCATACATTTTCATCTTGATATCATGAATATTAAGTCCTGTAACAAAAGGGTTAATCACTGACTTGTATTTTATAAGTGTTTTAACATGTTTTCATGGAGAAGATAAACAATGCTGCTTAATTGTTTCTAAATATTTAGATGGAATTGACAGCACAATCAGCGTGTATCATAATTTCGACAAAAGTAAAGTATGTATTACAATTGCCCTACCCTTTAATGTTAAAAGCCTTTTGAGACCACACATTCAGAATTCGCACTATATTCTGCACCTTTGGCTCCCAATTTAGTAATTCATATTGGGCCCTATCCAGACCCAAATAAATTCCAAGTATTTGAAAGCAGTTATCAACTCTTTCTATCAACTCTTTCTAAAGGTACATCAGGAAAGTTTTTTAATTTTGAATTAGGCAAAAACTGTGACTTCTCAAAATTTACAATTGGGCCAGAACCTTTAGAATAGCATTATAGAATTTTGCATATCTCTTGAAGAGATTTTCCACCTTCAAGGGTTAATTCAGTACCATCCGCATGCTGATCAATCAGGGATTTTACATAGAATTTGGCACCTTTATTCCTTTAACAAGTGGAAATTGTTTTATCAAATGTGCTAATGGTTCAGCAGACAAAACATATAACATAGCAGAAATAGACACCCTTGCCTCACTGAGCGATGGATATTAATAAAGCTGGATTAATGCCCATTAATTTTGAGAGTAGACTGAGCCCTATTATATAATAATTTTATCCAATTAATACAACTGGAGCCAAACCCAAAGTGTGAAAGAACCTGAAATATATATTCATGAGACACCCTATCAAAGGCCTTGGATTGGTCTATTTTGGCGATAATACAAAAAGAATCATTCGATTCTACAAAATTAATAATGTCCCTAATACTGGCAACACTCTCACTTAAATCTCTGCTTGGAATACAAGTTTCAATGTAAGAAATAATAGATGCAATAACATTTTTTAACCTATTTGCTAGAACTTTAGACAATATTTTGTAATCCTCTTGCAATAAACTAATTTGGCTTATATGATTTCACTTATAAACCGATCACCACTCTTTTTGTAGATAAGAGTTATCATGACCTTTTTCATAGATCTAAACAAATGGCATACTGTGCTTACATTCTGTGAATACCTTTAATAGTATACTGCATAAATCACCCCAAAAGAATGCATAACATTCTTTAGTGAGCCCATCCAAGCCTGGACATGTGCCATTCTGCATGGAGAAGAGAGCAATTTTGATTTCTTCCAAAGACAAATCAGCCTCACAGAAAGTTTTATCCAAATCCGAAACCAATCTATCCAAGTATGAAACCAAAACCTTCTCACATTCTCTGTCGTTTTCCTGAAATGAGTATTATTATTATTTATTGGTGCTAAACGCCACATCAGCAGCTAAGGCTATATCGTGGCGAGAAAACAGTGGTATGTAAAAAGTCATTATCAATTATGGAGTAAATGATTGAATAAAAAAAAAAGATAACCACAACAGACATGTCAAAGACAAGAATAATTTGAATAAGAATGAATAATGAGATAAGTGAAAGATGTCTACTTCTAAATCAATCTGATGAATTGAGACTTGATGAGTCTAGATTAAAAGAATAAAAACAATTTTAAAATTTGTTTAAAAGGTTGATTACTTTCAAAAATGATACAATTGTGGGCTCGCATTGCAAAACATATCTTTAAGGGATCCATCTGTGAAGTACTGCCCTCTAACAAGATTAAAATCAGTACAATTTAAGAGAATGTGTGCCACTGACTTCTGAAATCAGTAAAGTTTTTCATGATACGACTTAGCTTCCTCGGTTATGGAAAACGAGTCCTTTAAGATTCTCCCTCTTTCTGACATTAACTCTGAAGTGTTATTTGACCCTTGTCTAAATTTCTCTTGTTTAAGAAAATAGGCTGTGTTCCTGTCAGACTCAATAGCCCATTGTGCTTTTACCTACGAATTGCCCCTTTGCACTCCACTTGTTCCAAATCACTTACTTCGTTTTTAAGAACATACAAAATATTGGGGTCAGGGGTTCTTATACTGAGTGTTTTTGTTAACTGCTTTTGTAACTCCAGCTTTTCCCTTTTCCTGGAATTTTCCCGTCTGGTAGAATGCAGAATACTCACTTTCTGAATTTTCCATTTCAGGTTCTCCCACCACACAAGTTACCCATTTTCAAACAATGGACATTTTAATTCAGTGCACAAGAGACTTTTTATATCATCAACAAAATCCAAATCTTGTAACAGCAAATTATTGAAAATCCATAGCCCCCTCCCTTTCTCAACCTGTTCAAAAGTACAATGTGCAACAATAAAAGTATGATCGCTTGCTGAATAATTTTTCTTCTAGCAGTACTTAATAAAGGGAAATAAATCAGAAGAACAGAAAAAATAATCAATTCTGCTTCTTTGTATAACACCTAAGGTGGACCTATGCCATGAGTATTGTCTTTTGACTGGGTTATTTCTTCGCCAAACTTCAAACAAATTAATATCTATCGGTAAGTTAGTAAATCTCTGTGAAGCTGCAACTAATCTTCCAGAGAGCCTATCCATTGGATGTAAAACAGTATTGAAATCACCATACAACAGTATATTACTTTTATTTGCAGCAAGTGAAGTGTAAACAAAATCGAAAAAGTCTGTTTTTAATTTATCAACATTGGGCGCATAAGCAGAACACAAAGTGAACGTTTTGTCGTTAACATCTAAATCAAGCGAAATAAATTGACCATCTGTGTATCTTTCGACACTTGTTCTGCAAATATAATCATAATAGCTCTGAGAAATAAGAAGAGCAACACCTCTACACATTCCCATAAAATTACTGCAAAATATGTGGCCTTTTCACATATGCCAAAAATTCTAAATAAAATTATCATCCCAAAATGTCTATTTGACACATAATATGTGTATGTGATCAAGGTAGCATTGCTGTATCAAATGTTGACATAATAAAGATATGTGAGAACATAAATAATTGAGTGGACTTTCTATTAACCTTTTACAATTTTGCATTAGACAGACTAGGAAAAGTAACAAGTCTTCCATAATATGTGCTGGGCTTGTGCAAAATTCATTAATGCCATCACCATCTTCCTCACATTCCATTTGGTCTGAGTGCTCGTCGGGGGATCTGATTTCTCGCAGGAGGAGGGGGAGGGGGGTCTGAAAGAGACTGAAAGGATTCATTTTTAACATTAGCACCCTTGACCTCATTTTTGCAGTTGCTGACTGCGACATCATCTGCTGTTTTCTCCTCCTGAGATACATCTCCTCACCTATCTGAAACCGAAAAACTGGTAGATTTAATATTTCCACATTCATCAGTAACATTGCTTCTTAGTGTTTGTACCTAGTTCACCATTATGTAACTCATCAATTTGCTCGTTACGCTTATACTCTGACAAAACAATGTTTTTTATCATTTTGCTTTTCTGCAAAAGTTCCCACTGTTGCAGTACCACTAACGTTTTCTTCACTGTACTCCCAATACACCTGCTTGAGATCAGAAGTTATAGGGTCATCATTAAGATGGTTCTCAGTAAGGGTGCAGCTTTCACCAGCAGCCGAATCACTGGTTACGTGATCCATGTCAGTTTCTGATTTACAAACACAATCTTCTCGGCGTTTTTGACAGTCTTTACAGATTGACTGATACATGCAATTTCTGGCAATATGTCCGTGTTGATTACTTCTATTGCACTTGAATAGCAGGAAATCTTTTAAAAAGATGTTGATCAGATAAACATTTCGAGAAACGTTTTATCTGGTTGTCGTGTATAACTCTGTAGTAAGCATATATAGGCACAATTTGAAATTTCATGGAATATGGCAACGGTTTTACACTCTCGTGAAACTTTGTTCGCATCTATGGCGTTCCATCATAACAAGAAGTCCCTGGATGGCATCGACTATAATTTGGAGATACAACTTTGACATGGTACTCATTTTCTATTTCATCTATAATAACTTCATCTGAGATATATGCAGATAAATGTAGTAAAGAAACGACCACAGATTATGAATACACATATTTGACATCGTTTATTTTCAAGCCATCACACATTAACTCAGCAGTCTATCGCTAATTATAATTTCAAATAAATCACATCCCACTGGAACACGGGCAATGAGAGACTCTTCTCCATAAAAATTAACAACAGCCTTAATAACAGTGGATGCTTTCATCTTTGAATTGTCAATAACATTCAGTCGAACTGTGTTCTCCTTCAATGATTTCATTGTCATTCCAGTTGGTTGCTTTATTTGAATATCCTTTAAAAGAGACTGCCTGGTCTCAGCCATTGCTAATCAATGACCAAATAATATGCCATCACAGTACAAAATGAAAGTTGAAATAATACCCCGACAAGGTGGGGTATTAAACACAATAAATTCACAAAATTGTTCTATAAGTCAAAACTAATAGTTCCTTACAAAATATCCAATAAAATGTTGCCAAATTTAACAGAAATTCTGCAATTTGTAAGAGCTTGAAATTCAGCAAGCATCCAGTTACACATTTGCATCCGAGCCCCATGGCATGACCACATTCGGCAGAGTTCCTAAAAATAACACTGAAAATTCCGAGAAGTTCTTACTGTCAACGGATTGGACTGTTATTCCGATGTGAGACATACTCGCTCGTCTTTCAAGCGACTGGGAGCGAAGTTAGGCACGTTATCCAGTGGCTTAGTGCGTTGTCTTAGAATTGAGAGCGATTGTGTTTGTTGTTCAGCAGAGTATTCAATGTTATCTTGAAGAATCAGAAGGTATCCGCTGCTTTTGAGTGGATATCAGAATTATTTCACGAGTGACTGCAAGGAAATCAAAGTTTCACGAGCAGTGGAAAGGCGCGAGTTAACCCTTTACCCAACACAGACGATATCAAAATTTATTATTTTAAATACCATTTTTTTTTAAATTTTGTAAAACTTTCAACAAAACCATATCATGTGACCCCTCGTTGGAACGAGCTCGACGAGCTCGTTCCAAGGAGGGGTCACATGATAGGGTTTTGTTGAAATTTAAAAAAAATAATATATTTTCAACTGCTGAATTTGCTTATTACGCAGGTGGATGCGGGCGATTCTTTGGGTACAGGGTTAAGAAGTGGATTTCCTTGCAGTCTCTAGTTTTTTTTTCTGGTACCTACTCAAAAAGAGTAGGTACTCTTTTTACTGTTCACGAGTTGACCCAAAGGTTTCTTTGCAGTCACGACTTATTCTGCAACCTACTCAATGTTTTAATTATTAAATATATATCGCAAAAATATTTGTTACAAATTTTCCACTATCTTACAAGATTGCAATAAAAAAATAGTTATAAAGTCATCCAACGAATGTGGAATGACCAATGGCGATCGCAATTTTTTTTTACCATTAGACTTCGATTATTTTCTTCATTTTTGAAACCAGAGGCATAAAATTTGGCACACTTGTCCATAGTTGAAACTCTCGGGATCGTGAGTGTCACTTTTCGTCATTTTTTTAAACCAGAGGCATAAAATTTGGCACACTTGTAAGTGTCACTTTTTTGATAATCGGCCATTGTACAAAACAATTCCCAATTAACATGCTGTGCTTCAACTTTTAATAGCAAAACCCGTATCCAGCCTCCATTTTTGAAAACTTTGCATATATCTCATCAGCATCAACAAACAGCACTAACAATTGCCTACTCAACTCTGGGATCATCAGAGCTCTGGCCGAGCTCTGCGGATAGAGCAAGGTGTCAGTGACTAAAAATTTAAAATACCTCCGATTTATAAAAGAATTTAAATAAAATTTAAAAATAAAAAGATATGTTTTTGAAATTTTCGATTTAAAGTCATTTGCACCGTCATTTCACTCCCACTTGGTACTCGCCCACCACCCTAAATTTAATGACATTGGACTATAATATTATAAGACCTATTAATATAAAACACGGGATTTCTACTGTTCAGCCTGTGCGATAAAAATAAAGTTGCATCGCAGATGTGGTGATACAAAACACGTTCGTTTCGTTTCCAACGTAGACAAGGAACCCGTCTAAATAAATTAAGTCATTCATTTGTCGAATCCACCAGAGTCAAGATTGCTAGGAAATTCCAAGTTCCTCGTTTAGACTTGTTACCCGGGATATTTAAACAACCAGATTCGAGTCGAAAATGTACAAAATAAAAATAACATTCCGACGATCTGTTCCTTCACAAATGCTTTCCACAACTGGTTATATAATGAGTCAAAAAAGAAAAGTTTTATAAACTTTGAAGAGCATTTGTTTTAGTATTATCAAATTCAATCTCAAACACATTATTGTAAATTCATATTTTGCGTCTAGCTGTATGAATTTGCATAATTTCATGTTCTTACTGTTGCCAGCGTCACGTCAAGACGTCCCAATTCAGACGGGGGGTGAAATAGAAGTTAACACATGCAGGCAATAGCATGTATGTCCACCGTTTGCGTCTTGGATGGCCTGATAAGTCTCAGGATGTCACCCTGTGGAGCACCCGACGGTCCACTTGATCCCAAAGCTGCTCGATTGGCGACAAATCTGGCGACAGTGGGTGCCAGGGAAGAGGTTCGAAGCTCTGCTCCACAAGAAAAGCATGACAGATACGCGCCACGTGACATCGCGCATTGCCTTGCTAGAATAACTGCAATCCGACGTTAGCGTGGAACAACGGGACAACAACAGCGTTTAGAAGTTCGTCTCTATATCGCTGTCCATTCAGAATACCCCCTTCCTCCTGTTACACCCCCACCTCATTCAGTGACAGCCGTAACCACCAAAGGACACAACATATCACTAAAATACCATCAAGTCGGCAAGAGAAATTGCTGAGGGCAAGTTGTGTGCAGTTTCATCCAGTTTTATCCAGTTTCATCCAAATTATCAACTGCGTTCGAGGATGCAAGGAAATTCCTGCCCAAACCCCGCCAACTAACAGTGATGTCCTGTTGGCAACGAACGAAACTCAGCAATTATCCAGCTGAAAAGTACTTTTAGTTCAATTTTCGTGTAGACTGGTTGTTACATGGGAGGTGTGTGATAAATACGGAACCACACATACGTTTGAATTGGTTAAGAATTATCGCACTCGACTGCTTTAACCCTGGATATCATTCGAACCAAAGCAATCGAGTGCGATAATTCTTAACCCATTCAAACTTATTCGCGGTTCTGTATTTTATCATAGGTGGCAAAAGGAATAGTTGAAGGTGTCGCTTTCGAAACGTGTTTCAGCATTGTCGGAAAATTGCTAACGCTAGTATGCTAATACCGATCGAGGTAGGACAACGTCAAATATAAATTTCACTTCATGAAATTGCTGTCACGGTAACCTATTATACTCAACGACCCGAATAACAAGTTGAAATAATTTTAAAAATTCGACTTTAAATACTGGAGATATGACGTCATTTCTCACACCAGTTACCCCCTTCCTCCTGTTACACCCACCTCATTCAGTGACAGCAGTAACCATCAAATGACACAACATATCACTAAAATACCATCAAGTCGGCAAGAGAAATTGCCGAGGGCAAGTTGTGTGCATTTTCATCCAGTTTCAACCAAATTATCAACTGTGTTCAAGGATGCAAGGAAATTCCCGCTCAAATCATTACACTACCCCCGCCGAAACGGTCGCATTCCCGCACGCAAGCATCGGAAAACAGTTCTCCTTGTCGGCGATACACTCTTGCCCTACCATCAGCTCGCCGTAGACAAAATCGTAATTCATCACTAACAAGAACTTTGCTCCAACGCTGCTGAGTCCAGCGAAGCAATGACGTAACCATTCCATTCTGATGGTACGATGACGTTGAATAAGGATTGGTCCGTGGTATGGACGCCTACTTCGGATGCCGTGTTCCGCAAGTTTGTTGCGGACAGTTTGTGTACAGAGTCTATTGTTAGTTCTACCAGGAGTAATTGCTGTTTTCCTAGTCGCCGGAAGGAAGAGATCCCGCTAGTGATACGTCCTGATGAGTCGGTCTTGTGCAGGGGTCGTAACTCTTGGTCGACCTGAACGCGGCCGATCGGCAGTAGATCCAGTGGTTCTATACCTTCCAATGAGATGGTAAATAGTGGCCACAGTGACTCCGAACTCAGCCGCGAGCTCATCTGGAGGTATCCCAGCCTCATGCACACCAATGGCACGCAACCTATGATTTTCAGTTAACCTTGGCATTTTTTAAAATGTCGGAAGACAAAAACTAGCTTGTTTTCTCAAGAACCCAGGCCCTCTAGCACAACATAATACAAAGAAAATCGTCGATCACCCATTCAATTTGACATTCTCGGGTAGCACATGCTATTTCTGAATCCGTAGCAAAATTGTATACGGTTGGGTGGACAACAACAACATGTCATTAAACTCTTTGCACGACTTCTTGTTCACAAACATGCAACATTAGAACTATTATATTTCATCGTTTATGCTATTTTATACATTTGTTTCTATTATACTTTCTTTTTTGACCCACTATATAATGATGGAGTGTGCTAAACATATTAGCCATTTAAACACCTTTGTTGTGTTATTCTCGGCAGTTTGGCCAATATTTGAAGTTCGATCATTGTGACCGTGACACTGATCGGTGTCATTTGGTTTCGACCAATTGAATGCCATAAAAATTAAAAAGCAAATTAGGGTTGGTACCCCGCCAACTAACAGTGATGTCATGTTGGCAACGAACGAAACTCAGCAATTATCCAGCTGAAAAGTACTTTTAGTTCAATTTTCGTGTAGACTGGTTGTTACATGGGAGGTGTGTGATAAATACAGAACCGCACATACGTTTGAATTGGTTAAGAATTATCGCACTCGACTGCTTTAGCCCAGGATATCATTCGAACCAAAGCAATCGAGTGCGATAATTCTTAACCCATTCAAGCGTATGCGCGGTTCTGCATTTTATCACAGGTGGCAAAAGGAATAGATGAAGGTGTCGCTTTCGAAATTTGTTTCAGCATTGTCGGAAAATTGTTAACGCTAGTATGCTAATGCCGATCGAGGTAGGAAAACGTCAAATATAAATTTCACTTCATGAAATTGCAGTCACGGTAACCTATTGTACTCAACGACCCGAATAACAAGTTGAAATAATTTTGAAAATTCAACTTTAAATACTGGAGATATGACATCATTTCTCGCATCAGTTACCCCCTTCCTTCTGTTACACCCCCACCTCATTCAGTGACAGCCGTAACCACCATTTGACACAACATTTCACTAAAATACCATCAAGTCGGCAAGAGAAATTGTTGAAGGCAAGTTAGCCGAAAAGTTACAATGGCATAAAGGGGGTTCGAACACACGCCGAGAGAGTTTTCTTCGGAACCAACCACCTAGCGAAACGGGGTCTAGACAAAACGTAACCAAGCCAAAACGTAACATTTTATTTTGGTCAAAACGTAACATATTTTGGTCAAAAGGTAATATATTTTGGTCAAAACGTAACTTTTTTGGTCAAAATGTAACATTCCGATGGTTGAAACGAAACATTCCTATGGTCGAAACGTAACATTCCGATAGACGAAACGTAACATTTTGTTTGTAGTTTCTTGGGGTAAAGTCAAGACAAGAAGACATCTTGATATTTTTTTAATCATAAAATAACCATCAATATAACATGTCCGTTCTGTCTCTCTCCTCTCTCTCTCTCTTTCTCTTCCTTCTCTCTCTCTCTCTCTGCCTGCCTACCTGCCTGCTGTCTGCCTGCCTGCCCGTCTGTCTGTCCCTCTCTCTCTCTCTCTCTAGGGCTCTGCCTCTGTATGTCTCTCTGTCTGTCTATCTGTTTGTCTGTGTCGCTCTCTGTTCTCGCTCTCTGGGGCTCTGTCTCTGTATATCTCTCTGTCTCTCTCTGTCTCGGTCTGTCTGACTGTAATGTTTGTGTCGCTCTCTGCCTCTCTGTCACTCACTCACTCTCTCTCTCTCTCTTCCTCTCTCGCTCGCTCTCTTTCTCTGTCTGTCTGTTCAGTTGTCTGTCCGCCTGTCTGTCTGTCTGTCTGTCTGTCCCTCACTAAACTCAAGATTTATGTTGGAGAGAGACCTGTAAGTCGTGCGTTTTTTAAAACAATTCAATACGATCGATTCTATCGGCAAGTCCAAAAACTGGTAACGTATGGACGCCGCGCAAATGTGGTGAAAATCATCAACCGTCATTTCAGAGATGAATCCCATCAACGCGAAAACATGTTTTTCAGTGAGGGCTATAATCCCTGTGTGACACAGTACCGTACTCGTCAAAGGCAAATACAAACAAACACATGAGAAAACACCACTCATTGGAATCCAGTCCTTGAGTTGTTCCAAAGTCAAAATAATACAAAAATGGGTGCATATCTATTGCAATTGTTATCGGGCGATTCACTACCGGAAAATATTAATAATAAAACAAATCCCATTTTAATCAGTCTCGATAGCAGTTATTTTTGTTTTCTGCCGTACATGTGAAGCTCTGATATTATTATTAGTTTTTATTGCTATTCACACCTAATAACAACTGGAAAATCCACTTAATTGTCTCTTTATAGCGAAGGGTTTTCTTTTAATTTCTGTGTCTCTCTGTCTGGTTGAACATGAGGCCGAGAATGTGATGTTCTATCAGACATTAAGCGCAGAAAAATGTGGTGTAAAATCAAGATATTACAACCCTCTTTAGAATAAAATTTATGTGTGATCTAGAGTATACTTTCGAGTTTATTTGGTGTTCTTAAGATTACTCGTTTACTTGCGATCTCTTTGCCCGAGCTTGTCCCAGAAGGTATCCGGACAAAATGCCCTTTGGCTGAGACATTGCTTGTGTTTTTGTCGATATGTACAAAATTCGAAAGTTATAGTTTGGGCGATAATTCCACTCCGCTGGTTATTTAATTAGAATCCACTCTTCACATATTGTACCATGGCCACATGCTCCATGGGCTAACATAGCAACTCCCACGATTGCTTCCAGTGACTCTGCGGTGCCAACTCTCACCTTTTCTCACACTCAAGTTCAATTTCAAATCATCAGTGAGACCCATTAAGTTTGAATCAACCGCGGAAGCAACATGGACGCGAAGCTGAAAAGATAAAGTTAAGTGCAAACTATGGTACTTGGTCCCAAAATTATATGACTTTGGAAATTTGTTTCAGTTTAGAAGAATTATACAGATGCTGTAGCTTACTTCCCACACTGCGTCTTCCATTTCAGAAACGAACGTTTCAAATTCAGGCTTTGACCTTCTTTGGAACCTAAAATATCGCGAGAGTTAACGATAAAATCATGGAGACACATTTAGATTATATTTCAACGCCTGAAGCGTAATAAAGTATACCGTACTGTACAAAGTAGTACTTTGTGACGCTTGAAGGCCGTCTTCTGAACTCATACAAATACGCTAGAAGCACCAATAATCATGCGGATCGGGTGGCTATGCATTGTTCATAGCTTCATCCCATAATCTGGGTGAGTCATTGTTGACCATAAAGTGTATTCGTCTGAAGACAGTTAGGTAGTTCAGACTAACGTTGGTGATACGATAAATGGGTGAGAATTTATCGGCGACCTTTATACAATTGGTGGTCAGTTAACTGTGAAATAGGCGTCAAGTGCACCTGTGATTTACAGTGAAGAAAGGAAGGACACGTTATTCAGCTGAAACGATGTATATCGGCGACCTTGATACAATTGGTGGTTTATTACCCGTGATGTAGGCATTAGGTGCGCCTGTGATTTAGGATGAATAAGATAAGCCCATGATACTGTATTTATTGTATGGGCGCTTGTGTTTTTCACTAAGCGACTCAGCCTATATTATGACGGCATGTAATATGTTTTATTTGTGAAATCGTATCAGTATCTGGCATGCGTAATAGTCGATGGCACTGGTGGAAGACTAAGGGTGAATGGCTTAGCTACCCGTTTCCTCCATCCACCTATAGTCCTCGCTCTAAGGCACATTTGTGGATGCATGCTAAATTGTTGAATGCATGTGCTTTTTGAATAAGACGACGCCAGGGCTGTTATTTTTTCCAGTAAATGGATGCTGCCCTCTAAGGTCGGTATAATGTTTTGCATATAAGATCGTATTAGTTTCCAGCATGGTATATGACCGATCTTGCCAGGGCTGTTAATGTTTCCAATAAACTGACGCTGCCCTATTATCAGGTCGGTACAATGTTTTGTATATAAAATCGTATCGGTTTCCAACATGAAATATGACCGTTCTAAACGGCCTATCAATATGAACTTGCTGTACTGTTGGAGGAATACGCATTTTAATTATTAGGCTCATACCATTGTCTAAGTAAGTAACTGTCATTAAACAGGAGGGATATTATTCCCTGACTGAAAGCGACTGAACTATACATTTTGTGCTTTCTGAGTTTGTGCAGCTCAGAGCTCAGGATAAAAGAGCTGATTTCAGTGTGGTACATTGAAATTCGTATGTGCTTCGGTATACAATTTGTTTAGCCTAACGCCTATTGGCACTTGCACGGAATTTAATCCGCAATGTATTGCAGATAAAAAATTGTTACGTTTTGACTAAAAAAAGTTACATTTCGACCAAACAGATGTTACCTTTTGACCAAAGTGAAATGTTACGTTTTGACTAAAAAAAGTTACGTTTCGACCAAAAAATGTTACGTTTTGACCAAAATGAAATGTTACGTTTTGGTGTGGTTACGTTTTGACTAGTACTCAGCAAAACTATACTGAACCACGTACACCACTCGGCCCCGCAGTGCCATTGTCAATAAAACCAACGTCCTTCTTAATTCTATGGACACGGGTAATTTGAAAAAGATACATTCACGCTGATTTCCAGGAGGTGCAGTATGTAGAATTGATGATGCAATTACTATCCGAAAATTGTTAAATCTATTGGAGATCGAAGTCGAATGTGACGTCATGTGGGTCATACGGTCCAAAATTAAAATTCGTTGGAAGTTTTGGAAAGTTTCATTTGTTGCACAACACCAAAATTAAGAGATAGCTTTTCTGCGATGTATTGCAATTTTCAACATTTCAGGTAGGGTTAACTTAAAGAGAAAATTTCATCTTGGCAGGAGACCATTCTGTGATGGACGTGTTTCGTTGGGTGACTTCTGGAAATTAGCATGCGATTTCTAAGTAATCTATTTTAAAACCTCACCGAATAGCGCGTGTCTTCCAAATGTACTGTGTAAAGCCTCACATCTTCATGATACTTTGGAGATAAAGTCTCATGCTGAGTTGGACATTTGGGAATTTGACTATGGACAACCATTTGCTAAGGAGCCACGAAGATGCGAGTTAACAAATGGTTTTCCATAATCAAATTCCTGAATGTCTAACGAAACGAAACAAGAGACGTTCATGTCCATTGTAATTCCTGTCATCGTTTGAAGTGACAAAATTCTCCAAACCGTTTTTATTTGAAGAACAATAAAAAAAAGTTATTTTCGATCTCGGTCTATTTTCCATGATCAAATGTACAGAAAACAACTCCGGGGTATGTTAGATCTGTGATAGGAGTGGTTTAGAGCCGTTGCCCGCGCGTAGCGTGGATACAGACAAGTGCTAATTGACCCGCTTCCAGTAATTTGAGCACGGTAGGAGTGAATTTTCCTGAGATTGGAGCACGGAGCCGACCGACTCTTAACCAATCAAACTGCGGGTTCAAAAAGAACAACGAGGTAAAATTTAACTAATGAATTACAATTTAGTAGTGTGCACTTCCAAATGCGTAATTTGTTACCACAAATTATACTGACTAGTTCGGGGCTATACCAACCCTTGGCGAATACATTTTTTGTAGAATGGTTAGGGTATCAAAGGCCAATAGAATGCCAAAAGACAGACATATTACAATTATACCGACATAACCTATTCTCTGCGAGGAGACTCTCTCGTCAGGTTGACAATTTAAACGCCTGTTGTACTTCGTTGTTTTCTTGTATTCCACTTTCAATTCTTTTGTTATTTGCTTCATTTTCTTGACAATATCATGTTTTGCATTGCTGCACATACACCGATTGAATATGGCCTTGTATCCTGGAATTAAAGCAAATTCGTACAAACAATATGTCGTTGTGTTATAAAAAGTGTACACATGCGATGCACATGCCTGCCGGAGGGGAACTGTTTGCCTGCTGAAGCCAAATGCAGATTGTCCTGCCCAGATCAAAATACCCCGTTACCAGATAATCTTGCTATCAAAATTTGCTCTACAAACGAGGGAATCCCCTTATCAATTATTAGTTGATGCCAGAATCTATTGATTTCTTCATCAAATCAATCATGGCTACTTTATAGCAGCCATGACTTGATTTTATGAAAATTCCAAGAAAATACTTAGCAGGTTACCTGTTGAAAGCTACGAATGTGATTATGAAATGAGACATCTACACTTTTCTGATTGAAGAGGGCGATCGTATAATACAAATCACATCCCTGCTTTTCAATATTTATTTTTATACCATAGTTACCTATTCTACTGTAAAGGAAAAGCCTATGACATAAATTTTAGCTTTATACACCAACCATGGTGAACACGCCAGCAACATGATTTCAATGGTTAAAATTTACACCTATAGTGGAATTACATCCAAGTTGACCTTTGGTGACGTCGACCGGAATGCGAACTTGTCTAAATTTATCGCATGTCGTCTCGTGAAGAGTGAAATGGAAGTGGCAATTATTTATTACGTTTTTAAATGAGTTTACCCCATAAAACACCAAAAGTTAACAAATATGCATTGTCTCATGTTAATAAAGCATCCATAACTCGAAATAGTATGTTATTATGTTATTAAAATGAAAAAGGCCCTGCATCTTTTTCTCTTGAGTTTCGGTGATAAAATTGACAGCGGAAGTACCGCCCATCGATGCTCATGTAAACAAAAACAAATTCGCACGTATGTTCGGCTGCTGCTCAGTAAAATCGAGAAAAATAATTTGCGACGCTTAATAATCTGAGGATCATGGTATAACAAAAATATACCCAAAGTAGCTTGGTGTACCAAATGTTCACCACTCGTAGTGAAGTGGTGTTAACTGCGCACCGAAGGCTCGCGGTTAACACCACTTCACCACTCGTGGTGAACATTTGGTACACCAGGCTTCTAAGGGTATATTCTATATATTTATTATAGTTAAAGATTGCACAATATTTAATCGTCACCGCAACATGGATGAAAAGTCAAGTTCAGCAAATTATTTAGAGCCATTTTAGGACTCCGGTACAAGCACTGGTTATCGGGTACTGTTTAACCAGTAAAAGAGAACTTGTTTACCACCTGCATTACTTCCAAGGGGTTCTCGCGGAGATTGTTTACACACAAAACAGATCTCAGCCATAAGCAAACGGAACTTGAAATCAGTGCCAGGGGAACCTCACGGTTTATTTATTCATTTATTGGAGTCTAACGGCACTTTCGACTGGCAGGGTCGCCTCGTGTTGGACTGCTTGACGGGCGAAGGAAGCTGGAGTACCCAGAAAGAACCACCGAGTAATGGCGAGCAACTGTCAGACACTTCAACGTACTAACTCCACACAAGCAAGGTTAGCATTGGTTGAAGACAAGTGCACCACCGACGAGCAGTATGCCTTAGTACACAATGCAAACGTGCACCCACGTGGGTAATTGGGAGTAATGTAGCGAAATGCAGCCTACGAGAGGGTTAACAGTCCCTGCGACCAAGGTCGACGAGAGGGTAACCAACCTCGCGACCCGAGGTTGTGGCTGACATAACTTTTCCATGTTCCATGGGAGTGACAGGCAGGGAGGGGATGGAGAAACAGAAAATTCATTTTACTTAAAAGTTGTTAGAATTCAGTTATTTCTAAAATCTCAGATCTCACTATTAGTGGACAGAAATTCTCGTTATTAGTCGAACTGCTGTGACCGAGTGCAAATTATAACTTTAACTTAATAGAGTACACACATCTGACAAAGCCCTTAAGGAGAATTGACTTTCGAACTTAGAGTTCACTGCGTGACACGTACGATAAGTATCAGAAGTGGGGAGAACAGTAAACAAAGTACTTTAAACCCAATTGAGAATTAATGAACAGCTGACCATCGCCGTACGCTAAGGAGATCTCAAGATTGACAGAGACAACACCCTGTAGTCTTAAGTATGAGAACTCTAGAAACGGAATGTTGAAATAGCCTTCAAGTGGGGAGATCTCTGCAAGCCTGTTACCGGATCATTAATCTCTTGAACATCATCTGGGATGACTTGCCTCCGGAACCATGCTTGCAGAGTGAAGCACGTGATGAAGGTCACAGGCCTCACCGTATTCACTCATTAACCGCTAAACCTTAAATCAGGATGATTAAACTATTAGTTGCTCCAGTAGACCGCCGCGGGTTTCGGCTATTACAATATGACGTGTAGGGGTTAAGATGAAAATTCATCACGAGTTGTTTACAACTTCCAAGTCACGCAGCTCTGAATCACGCTGGTCGGGGAAGGATATAATCTGCTAACTCGACTGGCAGAAGTCAGTCGCCACCTGATCTACCAACCGACAGTTACGAGCTCGAACTTCAGAGCATGGGCTTTGAGTGAAAAAGCCACATAGAATTTATTAGTAAAGTCGCGTCGCAGTTAGGCTAATTGTTAGGTTATGTAGAAGACCTGGTGCATGGGCAGAGAAGCTGAAGACTGAGTGGTGATGTTCCAGCTCCAAGCGCTTGTTGAAATTGTTGTTAGAATGAATAAACATTAGTAGAAACTGTGTCGATGAGTTCCAGTTGTGTTTATTGACTCTCCAGTTAATCGGTAGTGGCAGCCACTTCAAGTAACCATAGTTTGCCACATACACAACACATCGCGCTGCCCTTGTCGTAGAACAAAGGAGCCACCCTTGGAAGACGCCATTCGAGTCCTACCACTTAGACGATCCCTAGGGCCGCGTAACAACGGTCCTCTTTGGTGCCGTGACCAGGATATTGAACTGGTTTTTGCCACAGCCTGAGTGTCGCGATACTACGCATCGGGAGGCGATACTACGCATCGGAACTTCGAGACAATGCATCAGACGCAGCGGTGGAGCAGAGGAAAACTGTCTGTTCCTAAAATTTAACCCTATAATACCGTACTAGCGTAAGGTGGAAGTATGGCGACTGGGGGGTAAATAATAGAATTAGACCCTGAAATGCACAAGGAAATGGAGGACTTGATTAGTGCCGAGGCTGCACGTCGCACAGCCAAATTAGAACAACAAATGCAGGAAGCACAGGTAGCTGAGGAACAGCACCATCAACAAGACCTGGCCCAACTGGAGACAAAAATTTCGGGTATGCAGTTTCAGTTAGAACAAGCGGATGCTCAGCTGAAACAGAAAAGTGCTGAGCTCGCTTATCTAGAAGAAACAGGGACGGAGGAGACACTATTTGCCAGTGGTAAAAGTGGTAAAAGTAGTAAACGAAAAGCGAAAAGTGAGGAAGCCCAGGAAATCATAGAGGCCATCCAGGGGGTACAGTACACCCTTCAGCAGGGGAATGTAAATACGGGTACTACAGCAAACGCCACACAAACCCAAATGCTACACACCCATATTAAACGTTTTAATGGTGATCACGTCAACTTCAAACCGTGGATGAAGTCGCTTGACCACTACTGTGCCACTAATGACATTTCAGACATGCAAAAATGCAGATTGGCCGCCCAGACAAGTGATTTTGTTGCGGCCGACTTTATTATTCGCACCCTAACCGCCGACCCTACTGTGACGTGGGGGAGCTTGAAAACACAGCTCCAGCAGCATTACTCAGAGGTGATCAACGATAGTATGGCGAATAATTATCTGCGCCACATGAAACAGGAAAAATATGAAACAGTGGTCAGTTATGGTGAGAGATTACTAGATCTTGCAAAGGACGCTTATGGGAAGGATGTTGACGAGCCCTTAGTGCAGAAAACATTGGCAAATTATTTGGGTGACGAGTTATATGAGAGCGACATCAAAACAAAATTAATCAGGAAATCTCCCTCCACCCTGGAAAAAGCTCTAGCCTTAGCTCTATTTGAAACAGGGGTTAAGGAAAAGGTACGAAAACGCAGTGAGCTGGCGTATTTATCGAAAGCATACAGGTCAGATTACTACAATCGCAATTATTTAGGAAGGGATGTTAGCCCCGATGACTCAAGGGACATTCAGCCCATGGATGTTGACGTCTCGTGACGAAAAAGTAATATTCACGTAATTACAAAAACTCCCACCCCTCCGAGGAATAACAAACAGGCACTGGACAAACAAAAAGAGCAATATAAAAAGCCAGCGACGCGACAAAACGTGAGGAAGCCTATCTGCTACCGTTGTGGTAGGGTGAGGCACGTGCGGACTCAATGCCGAGTGCATATAGCAAAACAGGTGCACACTGCGACAGCGCAACAGCCAGCAGAAAGGTCAATGGCTGACGTGAGGTGCTTTCGCTGTGGTAGATTAGGGCATATGATCCGTTTTTGCCGAGTAAGCCCCAAAAATTTAAACAGGCAAAACTCTACTTATGTGGGGCAATAGGTAGGGGGCAAGGGGTTAAAACTACCAATCAGGCTCCAGAACATTGTAATAATACAGTAAAAATGCAAGTGAGAGATAACATAAATGCACCAGTGAGAGAGAAAATGAGACATGTAAATCAGTGTAATGTACATAATAAGTGTGATCAAACTGAGAAAGTAGGACATAAGTGTAAGAAATGTTTAAATATAGGACACCAAGAGAAAGAATGTAAATTGAAAACCATCCCCTTAACTAATCGACAACAGAGGCAAAGAAAAACAAGATTTAATAAATGCAGTCAAAGGGAAGCAACTCCAAGAAATAAGATGAACTTAAATAATAATATTCCCAGGGAGAAATCTAATCAAGCAGAAAATGTTTCTGTGCATCGAACAGTAAGTAACTTTTCTTCTGAATTAATCAATGAACACAAGGAAATTAACCCTTGGCAGTCTGGTCAAAAGTATGCAACTTGTGGAAGCTCAGACCATATCACAAAAGCTCCAGGAGTGAGCTCAGGTCACCTGAGTAATTCCCAGACAGCTCCAGAGGAGAGCTCAATGAGCTCCAAGAGCTCACAAGTGAATACATTGAAAAAGGACACCAGACAAGAAAAATTGATTGAAAAACAGTCTAGGAGGAATTCCGGGACTGTAGAATTAAATTTTGGCACAGCTTCTTTGGACAGCGTGATGATTCATGTGGGGAAGCAGCGAGTCAGGGCTCTGCTCGACTCGGGGGCTCAAACTTCATGCATCAGCACAAAGTTTTGGAAAAATATGCACAATCGCCCTCGATTAGTGGGCGATAGAAATCAACTACCAAGCATAACCGGTGTGGCTGGTACAAGTATTAAAGCCAGGGGGATGGTGCATTTGTACTTTTCCATTAATGGGTTACCCCAGTCACAGGAATTCTTGGTATTGGATGAATTAAATAGAAGTTTGATTTTAGGGTTAGATTGGATTGCAGGCAATAATATTAACATATATTGGGGATTAAGAAAAATGAAAGTAAACGGGCAATTGATTCCACTAGTGAAAGATTTGCATGTGTCATGTTTAACCCATCTAGTGAACAGCATTGAGTTGAAACCACAGAGTACTTGTGTTTGCACAGCTAAGGCTGTAGGGGTAAGATCAACTTTTGACTCTGAATTTTTAGAACATCATGGCGTAAAGCAAGGCTATATTGCAGAGCAACCAGGTTTAATGGTAAGTAACAGCATTGTAAGTAACAATTGTGGTAATATACCAGTTATGTTGATTAATAGTACCAATAAGCATTATACCTTGAAGCAAGGTTGTATTGTGGGAAAAGTTGAACCTGTAACTGCTGAGGAGGACTTAGTAGATATCACGCAGGAAGTGATGAAAATTAGTACAGTTGAAAACAAAGATAATGATAATCAAATAACAGATAGTGACATTCAAGTGCCACCAGATAAGAGGGAAATGTTAATGAAATTAATCCGGGAACAGGGGGACGTATTTGCAAAAACTGATAAAGATTTAACCCAAACTGACACAATAACAATGAAAATAGATACAGGGGATGCCAGGCCTATTAAAAGCCGGGCTTATCATGTCCCATTGTTGAAACGAAAAATTATGGATGATGCAATTCAAGAAATGCTAGATGCAGGCATTATCCAAAGGTCACAAAGTGCATGGAGTTTTCCTTGCTTGCTTGTGGGCAAGAAAGACGGCACGAGACGCTTTTGTGTGGATTTCAGGCGCCTTAACCAAGTTACCAAGGTTATGAGCTGGCCGTTGCCACTCATTGATGACGTGTTTATGTTGTTAAATGGGTGCAAATATTTCACCACCCTTGACCTGAAGTCAGGTTATTGGCAGGTCAAGATGGATGAAAAGGATAAACAAAAGACAGCTTTTACATGTCACAGGGGGTTATATGAGTTCAATGTAATGGCATTCGGACTCCAGAATGCGCCGGGAATATTTCAAGAGCTCATGACGGTGGACCTAGATGGAATGAGCGAATTTTCCTTAGCGTATTTGGATGACATTTTGGTGTTCAGTCGTGATGCGGAGTCCCATATCGAACATTTAAGAGCAGTTTTGAAATGGTTAAGACAACATAAATTAAAACTAAAAGCAAAAAAGTGCTCATTCTTTCAAGGTGAAACATCTTATCTGGGTTTTGTCATTAGCGGTAATGGGATTAAGGCAGAACCGGAGCAGTGTTAACCCAGCCAAGTGGGGACAGTACAGGACAGCTCCCTGGGGTGCCCAATGAGAAGCCCATAGTGTTTTTGTCTCATAAACTGGGAGAAGCACAACAGAAGTGGTCAACATTTGAAAAGGAGGCATTTGCCATCTCATATGCCTTGGACAAACTCAACCATTATCTACAGGGAGCACAGTTTGTCATTAAGACAGACCATGCCCCTTTGCGATACTTGTTGATGAGTCCTCAAAACAATGCCAAGGTGCAATGGAGTCCCATATCGAACATTTAAGAGCAGTTTTGAAATGGTTAAGACAACATAAATTAAAACTAAAAGCAAAAAGTGCTCATTCTTTCAAGGTGAAACATCTTATCTGGGTTTTGTCATTAGCGGTAATGGGATTAAGCCAGAACCAAATAAAGTCGAAGTTATCAGAAAATTGGGTCCACCTACAACTGTAACTGAGGTAGGAAGCTTTATGGGAATGGTGTCCTACTATAGGAGATTTATACCTAATTTTAGTAAAATTGCACAGCCCTTAGTGGCCCTCACGAAGAAATATGCTAGATTCCAATGGAAGGAGGCTCAACAAAAAGCCTTCGATTATTTAAAGGAGAGTTTGGCACAGGTCGCTTATCTAAGCTACCCAGACCCCTGAAAAGGGTACGTTCTCTATACAGACGCATCAGGGACGTGCATAGGAGCGGTGTTAACCCAGCCAAGTGGGGACAGCTCCCTGGGGTGCCCAATGAGAAGCCCATAGTGTTTTTGTCTCATAAACTGGGAGAAGCACAACAGAAGTGGTCAACATTTGAAAAGGAGGCATTTGCCATCTCATATGCCTTGGACAAACTCAACCATTATCTACAGGGAGCACAGTTTGTCATTAAGACAGACCATGCCCCTTTGCGATACTTGTTGACGAGTCCTCAAAACAATGCCAAGGTGCAACGGTGGGCATTGAAAATAGCTAGTTATAATTGTAAAATTGAATATTTACCCGGGAGACAGAATACTTGTGCGGATATGTTATCAAGGTTACCTGAGGGGTTGGCAGATGTTGACCCAAATTACAATATGGATGATATAGATACAGATAAGGCCTTGACAGTGGGGGTAATTAAAAGTGATAAAATCGATCCAAAGCGATTTGCCCATGTGTCAGTACCCACACAAAGTTCAAGTTCAGTCATGGAGCCTGAGAAGGTTAATTATTGAGATTTGGATATGAAATTAGAGCAGGAAAAAGATAGTAGACTAATGGATATTAGAAAGAAATATCTTGGTAGTAATACCCCAACCAATATTAGTAGTAGATATATGTTAATAGAGGAAGTATTACATTATATTAGTGCTACAGATGACAACCCGCGAGTGAGGTTATGTGTACCTGATCATTTAACAGGGGAGGTGTTGAGACAATACCATGACGACTTAGGACATTTAGGGATTGATAAAGTGTATTATAATATTAGTAGAAAATATTACTGGCCAGATTTATATAAACACATTTATCAATATGTAGAGAAATGTCTTACCTGTCGAGCTCGGAATACAAGGAAAGTCCACTTACCCATGCAAGAGGCTGATAGACCGCCATATCCCTTTGCAAAAATAGCATTGGATATGAGTGGTCCATTCCCAACTACGCTCTCTGGGAACAGATACTTAGTCACTTTTATTGACATGTATTCTGGATGGCCTGAAGCATTTCCAGTACCAGACAAGAAAGCGGAAACAGTTGCAAATTTATTAATAGACCAAATATTCCCAAGATTCGGCTGTCCATTGGAATTGTTGACGGACAATGGATCCGAGAATTGCAATGAGATAATGAAATATTTGACCAAACATTTGAAAATTCACCATGTGACCACTTCATATTACCACCCTCAATCTAATGGTAAGGTTGAACGTTTGCATCGTACGCTGAATGACGTCTTGGCGAAAATGTCACAGAAAAATCTTGAAGTTTGGGATCTGTTCATTAACCAAGCTCTTGCGGCCATCAGATTTAATGGGAGCGAATCTTCTGGATTCTCTCCCTATTATCTGCTGTACGCAAGGGATGTGGTTTTACCATTGGACACTATTTTGAAACCCAGACAGAAATATATGGGAGAGGAACCCCATAAAATTGCTATCCAAGAACAGCATAAGGCATTTTCCCAACAGCAAGCACGACAACAAAAATGTGTCGCGAAACAACAACGCTTAGGGAATGAGAAAGCAAAAGACATTCAGTTTGAAGTAGGTGACCCCGTTATGTATCGAGACGGGAGATCAAAAGGTAAGTTGGAGAAAAAGTGGGAATATCCTTTCCGAGTTCTAGAGAAAACGGGCCCGGTGAGTTATAGAATAAAAGATCAGTTGACAGGACGAGTTATAAAGTGTCGTGGGGAAAATTTAAGTTTAGCTCAACAAGAGTGGGAAGTCCCAGCACCTGATAGGTGGCGCAGAACACAAAGATATGTAGCGCCACCAGTCCAGACTGCTACTGCCAGTGAAGGCAGTTGTGAGAGTGAAGAGGAAAATGAACCAGGGAATCCATTAGGTCCTCTGATTCGAAATAAGAGACAGATAAGAGAACACTCCTCGTCTGAAGAAGAGAGTGTACCTCTTGAAGAGTTAAGGCATCGGCTGCGACGTTACAGAGAACAAAAAAAAGCCACGCAGGCACTTCTATCGGATGCACCGATGGAGGTAAATATGCAATGTAAGACAGAAAATGAGAGCAAAAGTACAGAAATTGGGAAATTAATTAGTAATATTAGAAATGTCTTACATAATAACGGTGGGGGTGAGACAGCTTGTGGTACTGAGGTCACTGAAGCTGTTCCCTGGAGTACCACCGATTAAAGTACAACATAGCTCTGCGTGGAGGGAAGCGGGGTTGCGAGTGTGGGTGACAAAATTGTATTGATTTATGATTTGGCAGAAATTGAAACTCCAGCTAGGTCGCTATTGGCGTCGCGAACCAATGAAGCGGTTTCGCTGGGTTTAGACTACTTCCAGACGTTCATGGGTGCATGGTGAATTATGGAGTAATTAATTGTCTTGGTATGAGAATCACCCACCATGTTAACCCATGCTTTCCTTCTCATTGTAGGAGCATGATGTTGCACTGGTGTTTTATTGGAAGTTTATTATTGGTAGCTGTAAAAGGGACTACTACTGGAAAAGGGACTACTACTGGAGTCATAATTAGAAACAATGTGATATTCACAAAAGTGAAAGAAGTTTACATGGTTAATAGTGATTGGTCGACCGTTTATGTACAAGAAGTACAACCCTTTATTCAGTTTATGGAACACTTGGGTGTTCAAGTGTCAAACACAAATAGTTATTATGAAGCAATAGATGAAAATTTTGAGCAAGTCTGTGAAACGTATGGCAGTGCGAATGACACACTTAATATTGCATTACGATCGATGATAACGGATACGTACCAAGAGATAAGGTTCATTAATGATCGCTATGAACAAGTAAAACAGGACCTGAACGATTACCGCAAATTAAGTGGTCATATACCCTCAACGTCGCGTAAGAAGCGTGGACTATTTAATTTTATTGGCACGGGGTTGAGTTTCCTATTTGGCACTGTTACTGAATCGGATCTGAGAGGAATTACGAAAAACTTGGACCGATTGTCAAGGAATCAAGAGCTAATGCACCATGTGCAAACGCAAAGTTTAACTATGGTCAGATTGACCTACGCAGCAGTACAAGAGAATAGGGAATTCCTATTGAACTTGTCTAGAATAGTAGCTGATTTTCGGGCTGAAGTTACCCGACAGCTACAGGATGTAGAGAATTGTCTTGCCTTAATCGAACATTTTACACATGCCTATCACCAGCTAGAAATAGTGGTGACTCAAATGAAACTTATGATTACAACTGCCAAGAATTATATGCGTGACGCGCATGAGCAAATGGATATATTGGCGGATGAAAAACTATCCCCGCGGATCGTCACCCCGACCTTGTTAACAACTGTGTTACGCAGTATACAGGGGAAGCTTGATGACCGTACACAATTACCTTTAGATATGGAGAAAGAATTATGGCAGTATTATCATCTGTTAACCACGGCAACCATTTTTACTGAAGATAAATTAGTCATCATAGTGAAAGTACCTTTGTTGAACACTAATTTTCAGTACGAGATCTTTCGTGTGAAGCCATTGCCTGTGCCCTTGAAAAATACCACCGCCAATGTATCGCCTGACGTGAGTAAGTTAGTCGCAATATATCAATTAGAAGCAGATACGTTAATAGTAGACAAACAGAGAATTCGATACATACCCAAAATAGGGCATGATAAGTGTGTGGATGATAAGAAACTCTTTTGTCCACTGGTGGGAGCTATACAAACCATACACACAACATCGAGTTGTATGTTATCTTTATTTTTAAATATGCGAGAAGAGATTGACAAGCTATGTACAGCTGAAATTCAGTTACACATTGATTTGCCTTTTGCAACACGCATTGAGGAAGGGTTATGGTATGTTACAACGGATGTACCATTGCGGTTCTCGATAACTTGTTCAAAACGCAGGAATCCTAAACCACGGAGAATAATGCCACCCATAGGGTTATTTGAATTAAAACCTTTGTGTATGGCAACAAGTGGACAATTGTTACTGCATAGTTATTTTCATGGTCGTGACAATACCACCTACCAGTTACTGTCTAGGACTGTGTTACCTAATTTTTCATTTCATCAGCGACAGGTCTGGAAGCCTGTCATTGAACGAGTAAATTTAACCACTTTCACCATGCCGAAAACGTTAAGTCATCTCAATAATCTACCCATGAATGAATTAGTGCGTGAACTTGATGCAATGCAGCTGGTACACGAAGAACCGTTCACTGTACCTAAGTGGGCATATTTCGTCGGGATAGTAGTCACTGTTTTGATGCTTTACGTACTTGTGAAGTGTATTCGAAAACGGGGCCATATTCGAATGCTAAATTGGGTCTTGCGAACAAAACGTAAGAAGTGCAGAGCTAGACATGACTTTTCGGAAAGCGAGTGTGAAGTGTTGAATGATGTTGTGCTAGGTGGAAGAAAGAAAGAACTTTCGACTCATGTTCATGTGCCTATGCAGTCAACTAACCAAACGACAGTTTTATCTTCAGAACCATTGGCTCCACCAGCAGAAGTACCAGTTGGAACTAGATCTCCACCAAAAGAGATAGTAGAACTAATGCGACAAACTCTTCAACGAGCAGTGAAGAAGTCACCTGTGTTGCGAAAACGGCTGTATCCTAAGGTACACTATGACGCTGAAATGGATGCTGTGAGTGCAACAATGGGTAATCAGGAACTCAATAATGATGAATTAGAAGAGGTTACCTCTTCTGTGTAAGTGACAATAAAGACAAAGGCAATATATATTCTAGAGTGATTGTGTAAATAAAGTAGTAAGAAAAACAATGGCTGCGGCTGAAACAGACTCTGATTCTGATCTAGATATAAACAATGACAATGCTTATCAAGCTGGTTATGGGGGTCGTTTACGACACCTGCGTAGACAATTATTTCCATATGTGGAAGAAACAACTCGACAGTATGCCTGTCAATATATTTGTTGCGAACATTGTACTGTTCACTGTAAACCTAGGAGGCGACACTATTCTATAGTGCGACCAAATACTTATCAGTTAGATTTTTGTAGGGTTTATGATGTTGATCCGTTAGATAGGGAGACCACATTTGGATGTATGTTTACCGATTTCATGCATAATCGCATGTTTATAGAAATAGAACGGTATATGGTTTTAACAGTAAGTGCAAGATGGGCTGTCTTTGAGACGTGTTCAAATTTTATTGAAATCCGAAACTGTCCAGATTTAATCGGTTATCGGTGCCGGGAGGGCCCTAGCGCGTGCGGATTTGAAGTAGAGGTTAGAGAATGTTCAGATACACCTGGTGGCTATGAGTGTGTACCCGTGGTTGACCCGGATGTGGAAGAACAACGCCATCAGATTTCTCGAGTGAACCTCCTCCGTCGACAGTGGAGAGTACCACGCAGATCCTCTGTCACCCTATGGAGAAGAATTCTTCGTGTCCGATGCAGGGTTAGACCTGACGTAAGATATTTGATGTACCATCGACGTCACCCGGCTTATGATGGACTTCATTTTCAGTTTTACTCAAGTCCAGGGAGGATTTACAGAATTTATAATTTAGCGGGGGTGCCACCTGATGAGTAAATCTCCAAGATATAGGGCTCCATCAAATACTCTGTCAATTTTGCTACTGCTCTTTACTTGAGATTGTATTAAAGAGTGGAGATGAGGGGCGATGTTGAGAGAGTACGGGTCGCGTGTGATTGTCTTATTTGGTTATATCTTCTATTCGATTTGCTACGAAAATTGACGTTTAAAATTGAAACGATTCAAGTGAGGGATCTGGCAGGGTTTAGATAAGTACTCACCAGATACCCTACAATACAAGGCAATCGGGAAAACTAGTACGGGTGTGACTTGACTGTCAAGAGAGGTAATAGAAGCACGTATACCCAGGGGAGCGGGGATTGAGGGCGTGTCTCAGGGCAGTGTAGATATATTTAAGTATACAATTTCCTTTGTTTGTGCATAGTAACTTGAAATTTGAGGTTGAAGACATGGCATCGGCGTATTTACCGGAATTTGACGAGTACGTGGAAGAACAACAGAAGTACCGTCATCAGGTTGAACGGGCAGAACGAGCAGCCTGGCTGTTGCGCGCGACGAACAGGCTGGAATTTTTCCTACACGCTTATGAAAGTCGTTCTTATTCATTGAATATGGAGGGTGTGCGACGATCCCAACTCCGGGTTCGTTATTGGGAGGTTCTACGTTATAATGAAGAGACCAACCAAAATGAATACATATTACATGAGGTATACTATTGTTATGGTATTACCCACGAGGGACGACTCCTCCTTCCTCGAGTGGTCGAATGTGTTAACCCTCCCCGGGCAGCACAGATCACCCACCGCGTTACAACTGCCAGTGTGGTCAGGTATTGGAGTGACTACCGTTGGGACGGTAGATACTTTAATCACTCGGCCTACACATGGGCGATGGGAGAACGAGCGGCTGACCAGTTACCAAATCCTGGATTAGTGAGGCCGTTCCGTGAAGGAGAGTACGTAGAAGAGGTTATTGATCCTTTTAAGTTGAAGATCACCTTCTGCAACGACGATGTACGAGAAACTCATCGTCGCGAAAAACAAACGTTCATGTACCATTTGGTCATGACATCACTTTGTCGCCATAAGGAGCAGCAACAAAGACGATTGACATCCCCACGACTTGTTGCAGGAACTGGGGAGAATTGTTGCATCTGTCTAGAGGTCGTTGCGATACAACCAGAGGTGGCGCTTCAGTGTCCCAGGTGTAAGCAGTGTGTTCACGAAGCGTGTGGTCTGCGGTGGATGGACGAACACCGGGTTTGTCCATATTGTCGTCGAGCTATTCATTGGCGACCAGCTACTTGTGTCCGTAGTGGTAGTGGTTTCTGCAGTCCACATACCTCTTTCCGGTTTACACCACCAGGGGAGGTGTAATCTGATAGAGGAGGCCGTGCCATGCTAATGTGATCCTAATTGTATATGTATATTTTGGGGATGGTGTGTTTCTTTATTTTAGCGTTCCAGACAAGCAGCCATGCACCAGGCAACCACCGTAATGCAGCATGACGTATAAGGACTCCATACCTCCTGTACGCTCCATTTCGGCTACTGAATCTTTTGTCAAGATCAAACTCCCGCTGGGTTTTGATCTAAGATGGGGGAGGTTTATGTAGCGAAATGCAGCCTACGAGAGGGTTAACAGTCCCTGCGACCGAGGTCGACGAGAGGGTAACCAACCTCGCGACCCGAGGTTGTGGCTGACATAACTTTTCCATGTTCCATGGGAGTGACAGGCAGGGAGGGGATGGAGAAATAGAAAATTCATTTTACTTAAAAGTTGTTAGAATTCAGTTATTTCTAAAATCTCAGATCTCACTATTAGTGGACAAAAATTCTCGTTATTAGTCGAATTGCTGTGACCGAGTGCAAATTATAACTTTAACTTAATAGAGTACACACATCTGACAAAGCCCTTAAGGAGAATTGACTTTCGAACTTAGAGTTCACTGCGTGACACGTACGATAAGTATCAGAAGTGGGGAGAACAGTAAACAAAGTACTTTAAACCCAATTGAGAATTAATGAACAGCTGACCATCGCCATACGTTAAGGAGATCTCAAGATTGACAGAGACAACACCCTGTAGTCTTAAGTATGAAAACTCTAGAAACGGAATGTTGAAATAGCCTTCAAGTGGGGAGATCTCTGCAAGCCTGTTACCGGATCATTAATCTCTTGAACATCATCTGGGATGACTTGCCTCCGGAACCATGCTTGTAGAGTGAAGCACGTGATGAAGGTCACAGGCCTCACCGTATTCACTCATTAACCGCTAAACCTTAAATCAGGATGATTAAACTATTAGTTGCTCCAGTAGACCCGCCGCGGGTTTCGGCTATTACAATATGACGTGTAGGGGTTAAGATGAAAATTCATCACGAGTTGTTTACAACTTCCAAGTCACGCAGCTCTGAATCACGCTGGTCGGGGAAGGATATTATCCGCTAACTCGACTGGCAGAAGTCAGTCGCCGCCTGATCTACCAACCGACAGTTACGAGCTCGAACTTCAGAGCATGGGCTTTGAGTGAAAAAAGCCACATAGAATTTATTAGTAAAGTCGCGTCGCGGTTAGGCTAATTGTTAGGTTATGTAGAAGACCTGGTGCATGGGCAGAGAAGCTGAAGACTGAGTGGTGATGTTCCAGCTCCAAGCGATTGTTGAAATTGTTGTTAGAATGAATAAACATTAGTAGAAACTGTGTCGATGAGTTCCAGTTGTGTTTATTGACTCTCCAGTTAATCGGTAGTGGCAGCCACTTCAAGTAACCATAGTTTGCCACATACACAACACATCGCGCTGCCCTTGTCGTAGAACAAAGGAGCCACCCTTGGAAGACGCCATTCGAGTCCTACCACTTAGACGATCCCTAGGGCCGCGTAACAGTAAGTGTCTTGCCCAATGACACAGCGCGGTTGCCGCAGATGGAATTTGAACCGAGGACCACTCGGCTTGCAGCATGCATCTCTACCTACTGAGCCACCGCGCTCCCGGGAACATCACTGAAAGTTGGGAGGGAATATGCTTGGAGACGAATGTCCCTCTTCCATTGATTGGCACGTTGGGAAAATGAAATTTGCATCAAAAAGAAGGACCATTTTCTCGACACTCAGGTCTTATATGTTAAAGTGTGTTAGTGTGTATGCAGGAGGGCGTGGGTATGTGTGGAGGAGGGGAGGGGTGGTGTATATATGTCTGTAAGGAAATGGGCATCGAATAAAATACTCTACCTTGAAACAGCTACCAAAGGTGGTTTCCTGCCATGCCACAATTTATATTGTATCAGAAAAATATACAAAAATGAAACATAGATATGACACATGCAATGCTTTAAGAACACGCTGAGTGTGCAACTCATGGACTTAGAAATATGTGCCTCGTATTGGTATCTTAGGATGTCAGGAGGGCTCAATTCAACTTCAATGCGAATTGCGTTTAAACCTTTCTAGTCGGTTGACTAGAATGGTATCGTCTTATGAAGTGGTGTCAACAGAGAAGTGGACGAGTCTACTTTTTATCACACACGTATTAATGTAAAAAATGGGATTTCCACTGTTCTGTCTGTACGATAAAAATAACGTTATATAGCACATGTAGTGATACAAAACACGTTTGATTTCGTTTCCAACGTAAACAGAGAAGGAACCCATCTAAATAAATCACGCCATCATTGGTAGAATGCACCGGAGTCGAGATCGCTTGGGAATTCCAAGTTCCTCATTTAGATTTCAGAATCGAGTCAAAAATCTACAAAATAAAAATAGCAATCTGACTGCTTGTTCCTTGACAAATATTTTCCACAACTGGTCATATAATGATCGAAGATGCTAAACTTATTGGCTCTTTACATTTTTGTGTTGTGTTATTCCTTGCTGTTTAGTCAATATTTGAAGTTCGATCATCGTGAACGTGACACTGATCGGGGTCAATTGCATCAACCAATTGAATGCCGGAGAAATTAAAAAGCAAATTAGGGTTGGTTCTCCACCACCTAACAGTGATGTCTCATTGGCAACGAAGGAAACGCAGCAGTTACTCAGTTGAAACGTGTTTTTAGTTCAATTGTCGTGTAGACTGGTTGTTGTTGGGAGGTGTGTGATAAATACAGAACCGCACATACGTTTGATGTATATCCTGGGCCAAAGCAATCTCGTGCGATAAATCTTAACCCATTCAAACGCATGTACGGTTCTGTATATGCATTTGTAAGGAGATTCAGTAATAAATTAATCCTACAGCCCTATAGGATTAAATTATTAGTGATCCTCCTTAGCGATTTGGTATTGATTGGTTTGCTTGCTCGCGGCCTGGTGTTTGATTATGCGCCACGCTTTGAAAGGGTTAAGAACAGGAATTCTTTGTGATTTTTTTGGAATATTTGCTTCATTAAAATAATTGTGCAGACATTTTCAAACAGGCCCCGTTGGAATGTCTGTACAAAGTGTTCAGAGCCTCGTTTTCAGACAGACATGGTAGGAATTTGGAAAAGTTTTCCAGTGAGCCAGATTTTCCGGTCAACTACGGTGGTATTGGAGACCTATTTATGTGTGTCATATAATTCCATTCAGCGAAGTTGAAATGGTATATTGAAACCGTTTGCCTTTTCTAAGTCATTCTGTCTTACTTTTTCCTTCAGAGTACTTCTATTTCACTCAGCCGATGAAATTTTCACTCTTCATTGTGCGATTAGAGCGATGCGGACTTTAAGGTTTTTCTTCCAGTTTTTAATCTCAACTCTTATTTCAACCCTCTCACATTTTGGAAATATATTCGCCAATAAAATCCATATAAAAATGTGTTTCCGACCTGGGGATTTCTCAACTCTTAAGACCGAACTGTAGGGTAATGTCATAGGAGATGTCTAAAAAATTAAAATGTCTCGAATTTTTATGAACATTTATTATTTTGTACAGTCGCTCTGTAGGTAGAGTTGAAGCCTGCAAGCCGAGAGGTCCTCGGTTCGAATCCCACCTGCGGCAACCACGTTGCCCTTGAGCAAGACACTTCACCCCCGTTGTCCACGTGGGGGCACGGTGGCGTTGTGTACTACGGCGTACTGCTCGTCGATGGTGCACCTGTCTTCAACCAATGCTAGCCCTGCTTGTGTGGAGTTAGTATGTTGGGGAGCTGACATTTGCTCGCCGTTGCTCGGTGGTTCTCGCCTGGTACTCCGGCTTCTTCCAACCGTAAACGGCCGTGGTCATGGTTAGCCATTGTGCAGATATATGTTACCTCAAACGCCAATAAATAAATAAATAAATAAATAAATAAATAAATAAATAAATAAATAAATAAATAAAGTATTTTGTACACCTCTAAAAATGATCAGAGATGTGCTTTGAGTTCATCAATTTTTCGCCATTTTTATCTTTCGCCCTCAGTGGTATAGCTTACACTATTCACCTCATATGTGGGGGATCTCAACGGAGAATCTCATGTGACGTCGTAGTCACGTGACCCAGCGACGCCATGTTTGATTGTAATGGTAGCCCGCGTGAGCGACCAAGTAGCGACGTTATTAATATAGTGATACGTGGTTAGTAGTGCGCATGCGCAGGGCGTTTTGTTAGGGTGACACGTGTTTCCGTTGTGCATTTTGTAAACTGGAGGCCGCCATCTAGGTTTTTATGGTGGCAGGTGATTCCTATAGGATCACACACTCTGTAATGGGACGGAGGTGTGTTCAGAGTTTGTGTAAATAAGAATGTACCTAATTACCACAAACAACCCGACATCTATTTTTATTAGTTAAGATTCCTTCGGAATCTTCTGCTGTAATTTATATATCTATGTTAATCTTTCTGTGCATCCGATCTTATTCGATTATTCCAGAGTATACTCCAGAAGAGTAGAAGATTGGGGTAGTTTTTAAACAGGATGCCGTAAGTGGGATTCCTAGCTCCTCTACAGCTCCCAATAGTCGTGCCATTGGCAACTTTCACACACTTCAGTGATGGCTCCGTTGAAGAAAAATGCATGGATTTTAGATGCCAACCATTGAAAATAAAAATGACAAATTGACGTCTTTTTCCTGAACATGTCATATCAGCCAATTTGTTGAACGCTCCCTCTCGAAACTTCTGAAATACACATTCCAGTAAAAACCATATTAAAAAATGCAATCAGTTTTCAGCCCACAAAAATTAGCTTGGGTCTGGTGTTACAGTGAGAGGAATAAGTTTTCAGCTGACAAAAAATAGTCTGGGGCTAAAGTTGCTGTCAGTATATGACGTCAACGTCGCAAAATGTAACGTTCCTCTGGTTTGGATTAAATGTTAGTACGCTGTAGAGCGAAAAATAAAACAAACTAAAACATGTGCTTTTCGACTGTTTAATTTAACATCATTTTGTGATGTTTTACAGCACTTTATGCTTTTACATCCTCCCATTTTGTTACATTCATATCTTATCCACAACAACGATAACCCTTTAAATATTAAACAGACAGCTCAAGAGATAGTTAAAAGCGGACATCGTCACAGTTTTCGGTCCAACATACTGAACGTTGTGACGTCAAATGCAATGGAAGTGCGAAAAATGGAGAAATTTAATTTTGTTTTTCGCACCGCCGTCGCTTTTTACATACGAAAGTTTGTACCATCATCGGCATGTGGCCTTCTAGCATTCAGGGTTCCACATAGAAATAATTAAACCTTTTTCTGTTCATGCATTTTCAGACAGAATGATTGGCTAAAGCATTTCTTTTTTTATAGCACAATGAACAGACAAAAACGCATCTGGGTCCGCCCTAAACCACGCTCCCCCCCCCCCCCCCCCACATATCTGTCTTGAAAAGTACGTTGCACTGTGTGAATGGAAAAGAACCCCTGCACTCTCACATTGTTTCAACATGAAAAGTAATTAATATATATCTCATCATATTAAAAAGACTTTCAAAATAAAATTTCATAAACAATGAAATCCTTATCATGCATTTTATTCCATGTTAGGTAGATAGTGTTTAAATTTATTACCTCTAAAGTTTAATGACAAGGAATGATAGTTTGTTTCTGTCTATTTCCTGAGTTCCATTTGCACAGTTTGGCCTTTGTTTTGGGGGGTTCATAACTTAAGAATTAGACAGACACAAACGATCATTCCTCGTATAATTACATTGTTAATGTAGTGATACGTTTTGGGTCCAAATTCTCAGTAATTAGAAATAATATTTAGGCAAACTTTCAACGTTACTTGTCAGTGAGTGATAATAGGACATTGTTTTCTCACCAATAAAACATTGTAGGTTATCAACTTTTCAAAATGCAGCATTGAATTGGAAAAATTCTACATAAAGTCGCGACTATCGACGGTGTGAATTATTCATCTAATTAATGTTGCATTTTGTAAAAACTCTCTCCCAATTAAGCCCAGTGGGTTAACAGTGATTAGTTGATTAATATGTTATCTAAGTACAGCAACAGATATACGTATCGACATCATTCAGCCTGGTCATAAAGTGAATCAGTGGCATAGATATAACTTGTTGCCCATCGAGGATTTCCTCAGAACTATAGATTTCTGCCGGATTTTTGTTGTGACCAATTGTCCGTTCACTCTAGAAGTAATTTCCACTTTATTTGATAAAACTCGAAACTCGATTAATATATCTGGATCCAACAACGACTCCCTCCCCTCCCATTGGCGTTTTGGCACCACAACACTTTGTTTGGTACTAACATACCACGAATAGCTAAAAACTTGGCACCAGCCAGTTTCTGGCCAGCGTGAGCACTGCGTGGTACCTTACATTTTGTATTCCCGTATCAGAATAATTGCGCGCAAATACCCCGCCAGTGAATATGTAGGATGGATGGAATAGAAGAAACGGACTTCATATGCTGTGGTATGAATTCATTGGCCAAATGTTGTTGAATGTGCTTACATTTTCAGAAATATGTTACAGGAATGCCGGGATATTGACACATTTGTAATTGTTTTCATTTTTCTGGTTCGAAAAATCCTATATTAGTCAAGTCGCCAAACCCCGAAAAGTTTTATTGCCCAAGTGATGAAGTTATATGTCCAGTTATAAAAATAGGTGGGTGCGCCACCCTGGCACCGGTGGGCAACATTTTTGCGGCAGCTTAATTTGGAGTGGGGGTCTGATAAGAATAGAAACACGCTAGGTGGTGAAAAACGTTCAATGGAAATTGATTTCTCAGTTAAGTTCTAATGCATCAATGAAAAATAATCTATGGGTTTACTAAGTTGCGCCAGGTCTAGTGCATGTAAAATCAAAAGGGTGCGAGGGGGTGGAGGTGGGGCGGTTGAGGTATGCCAATATGCTGTGATTAAGTAAATACGACGTCACAATCTATATTGTGCACGGCCGTTTAACTAGCCCAACGTTCATTTTTTTAGCAAACTGTGCCTAATATCTGTTATGCAATTGGCCAACACAGTCTTGTTCACAAATGTTAATATATTGTTTTAGATTACTGGAGAATGCCTCCAGGCATTCTCTAGTTAACTGAAACAATATAACATTTAAGATCAAGGAAATTAAAGATGCTGTTGCAATCGGGCCTGTCCAAGGGAGTGTTCTGGGGGTTAGACTTCCCTGTGCGGACTTTAAGTGCACTAACGGCTTACTTCTTTCCCGTAAGCGAAATCGTAGCGTCGAACCGTGGATTGGCTGCTGTGATAATCTTAATGGGTGAAACTTTGAATTAGTGAGACTTCGTCAGAATATCCGGTAGGTATTAAGGCTCCTGACCACGTCGGGGTCTCAACAACGACACACTTACTGCCAGGAGCGCGAATATTTGCTGTCCTTGGACTTCTTTGCACAGCTTGAGTCAGAAAATGTTTAATCATGGAAGAGATTTTCTTGTGAGGTTCCCGCACATGTTTTCAGGCATTACTCATTAGACGGTGTATCAGCTGAATATTTGGGAGGATGAGAAGGGTAAGGTAAGAAATATCCGCTGATTGGAATGAGTTGTGGAGGAACACTGTTCAATGAAAGTTGAGTAAGGGTATCTTAGATTGCTTATGAGCTGATCCCATCAGCCTTATGACGGGCGCGTCCCTATATTCCGAAGGCCCAATACTCCGAGGTATTTCGAAGGACCAATAGTACGAAGAACCGATATTTCGAAGGTCCAATACGCCAAAGACCGAAAGCCCAATACTCCGTTATTCCGAATATTCAACCACGGAGTACCGATGTTCCGATACATCGAAGGTCCGTTACTCCGAAGGCCCAATATTCCGAAAGCTTAATAGTCCAAAGGCACAGTTGTCCAAAGCCAAATGCTTCGAAAGCCCAATAGTCCGAAGGCACTATACTTCATGAGTCCGATATTCCGAAGGCCCAATACTCCCACGATTTACAATGTAACATTCGTTAACACCTTGTACTGTTTGATGGGGTTACGTTTGGAAATAAAATATTGGAATGCACCTGGTCGTACGAGTTAGTGTCCATGCCAGTGACGGGTACCCTATTGTAACAGCTCTGTATGTGTGTTTGTACGCCCGCGGGGTCATTTGTACGACCGTTCGATTGGGTGTCCGGACTCTAATTTAACAACGATTTGGCCTAGGATCGCAAAACTGTACAAATGAGTCTGTGTATGTGGGTGTCTGGATGTGTGGAAGTGGGTGTGTATATGTATATGTTGGTTTTGTGGCGATAAATTTGATGCACAACACATTACAACGCATAAGATATGACAAACGCAACAGACTGGACTCTGTCATTGTAGCCGTGTCAAATTAGACTAGAAAAATTAGGGAAGTGCATTACAATTTCCGTTTTATCACATTTTATTGCTAAATCGCATTTCCATAGGTATTTATTTCTGTCAGCGGTTGTCGTGTACTGTTTTGTTTTATGCGTGACGTAACGTTCGCATTTCTCAGAAAGAAACGATGCTTTGCTTTCTTGTACTTTGTAAACTAAAGCTGTATAATGATGAACAAGTGAAATATTTGATTAATATGTTTTATACATGCTCAAATGTAAAAATACGAGGAAGGAAACTCCAATGCTGAACAAAGATTCACACTGACAGAAAACCATCGTCGACTGTCAGTGGCGCCGAAATTAGAATTTGCAACTCGCTGTGCACTACACTTAATGGACCGTTTTTACATAGCGCCTTCTTACATGCGGGACTCGATACACCCGTAAAAAGCAGCGATTCAGTTTTGTTACTAAAATGACACCCACGTTTGCTGTACACAACTGAACGCTGCATTCATATTGTTTGTTTCCACTTAAAAATATTTTTGTCATTGCTGTCGTTCTTTTCAAACACTATTCGATTGTGTGCCTGCCTGCCGTTCTTCGAACGAAACATTGTAGTTGAGAGTTGTGGCAAACGTTAGAACGAACATGAAGGATTGCAGTATGAAAATGATAAGTATGGAATTTACCATCGAAAAATACACAAATTTCTAACACCCAACCTTTATTATTTTTAGGGAATGAGAACTACGCAGATGAGGTAAATTGTCGAATATTAATTGATAAAAAGGAGACGAAAAACGAAACTTTCAATGTCGATCAGCAGTTCAGTACACGTGTGTGCAATGTTGATAAATAAAGCCGGTCGTAGGGGCATATGGAGTCCCGGATGTAAGATGGCGCATTGTAAAAATGGTCTATTGAAAACACAGCTAAGTGAGTATTAATTTTTTTCAGTACAATGTAATAGAGAAAACTTACCAAATATTTTATATTCTGTCTACGTGAATTTAAATATGATGGTGGAAAGTAAGCTTATACGCAGCTGAATTGGTACATCAATATGATGTACTTTATGGAATCCAGTTACGGCACGCCGAAAGGGCTGATTATTTTTATTTTTTGTAAATTTGGGCAGCACCCCAGATTTCTGATTTTGGAACATCTTGATCCGAGTCCGAAAAAAAGTCTTGAGTACGTTTTTTTTTTTTTTTGTTTTTGGTATTTTTCATATTTATTTTTTATTGTATTTCAACATTTCATGACTCACACTCTAGCCCCGAGCCCAACTTAGAGGAACACGTTGTGGATATCCAGCAAACAGCACCAAGAGTCCATGGATGAATACTCTGACCTATTGACCCGAGGAGTGTGGGTAGTGCCAGTCTTCAGAGGTTGGTCACTCAACAAGGCATTTAGCGATACAAGTGAAGGACAAAGTGACACTCATAACTAACTCAAACAGGACAATAAAAAGGATTTTCAGTGATATAAAATTCGTTAAAAGTCAGTATACGATGACAACGATAAACTAAGTTAAAAGAAACAGCTGAATGAATGACAACCATATTTTACCCCCCCCCCCCCCTCCCGACGTGACACCCTTTTTGGGAAATCCCGATTGGCCAAACTGGATCCATCTGACCATCCGTCTACTCCCGCAGTTAGAGCTGAAGCAAAATGTATTAGACAGGTATCTCCATCATGGAGATTGTCTTAACCGGGGTTCTGTTTCTCCTTAACTGACAGGATTCCTTCCTCTAGGGCCTTCGTAAAGCACATCGCGAGAGAGCACGGTGCCTGCAGGATGTTGTACTAGCAGGATTGTACCATTTTGGATATTCCGCTGCAAGCCAACTTTTGTTCAAACCTGCTAATTTTAAGTCGGCAAACCTGCCCAATTGAGCAGGCTACCTGAGGGCCCCGCCTATATGGGGATGGCCAAACTCCCCTGGGTTAATGTGTTAATAAACTGTTATTTATATACATATGCACCCAGTGTTATCAGTTAAAGAATTTTTCACTTCAAGAAGGGGGCCCGTCACTGAATTAACCACGGGGCCCGAATGTCCTCTCCCCGGCCCTGTTCCCCGCACCACCTGAGGTGGTGGCGGTGGTGACATTTTTTTATGGTGACCATCGATCCAGTTGTACGGAGAACAGTGTTTACTACTTTCAAATATTCTTAACGGGTGGAAAAAAACAGACCGTGTGCTAAAGTACTGAAAACCAAAGAAACCACGCGCTTTGTGTTGAAACTGAGAAAAGAATGATGCACAAAACATAACAACGGAATTTAACCTACCAAAATTAGCTTTCATTACCATAATACCGTCACTTTTTGTAATTCCAGCTTGATTGGTAGCGATGCAGTAGTAACTCCCAATATCTGAGTCCGTCATGTTGGTAATTTGCAAATTCCATTGATGAGATGATCCGAACAAATAGAGAGAATAATTTGTTGTTTCATCAAATTTATACCATTCCACTTTTGTTACATTAGGATATGCATCCTCAATTTCACACGGTAGTGTAATTGTCAAACCATACTTCAAGTGAATAACTTTCCTTTGAGTAGCAATTTCTGGTGGGTCTGAAACAGAAAGAAAGGAGAGTTCCATTGTTGCTTGTGTTGTGGCGAACATACACCAGAGCTCGTGATAAGATTTGGTTCAAATCTTTATCAAACACGACAAGCAGATAACACTCGCAAAAGATGTTCTTAAATAACTGAATTTTTTATCCCAAAACGCAGCTTATGATCTCTCTACTGGGACGAACTCGTCTAGTCCCCACCAATCCGGGGTTATATCTAAATTTCGTCTATAATATTGAAAATAACAGATTTGTCTGATCATTACCGTTTCGTTCGATAAGGAGATAAAGAATACTTCACTCCTTAACCCTTTACCCATCGCAGAATATATCAAAATTTATTATTTCAAATAACATTTTTAAAAAATTTTCAAAAAATTTCCACAAAACCATATCATGTGACCCCTCGTGGGAACGAGCTAGTTCCAACGAGGGGCCACATAATATGGTTTTGTGGAAATTTTTTGAAAAATAATATTTTTTCAACTGCTGAATTTGCATATTACGCGGTCGGATGCGGGCGATTCGTTGGGTAAAGGGTTAACCCTTTACCAAACATGAAATGCATACGAGACTTACGATCAAAATCATTGAATAACTATTTTTCATCATTTTTGCGTCAAAAACTTAACGAGCTTGTTCCAATGAGGGGTCATAAGCTATGTTTTTGAGGCATAAAATGAAAAAATAATGAAAATTGAATGGTATTTCTGTCGTTACGTTGGGTAAAGGGTTAACATCTTAGCGAAATGTATTTTACTATTTGCTGAATAGGCAACGTGCTGCCTGATCAGCTGGTTTTTCTACAAGTTCTCAGTTGTAGTTCAGCATTCTGTCTCTCCTTCGTTTTTCGATTCTCGTCACTTAACCTCGGGTGTACAAAAGAGGGATATAGCCAGTTGTTCGCCAGAAAAAGACTTACCACACAGTTTTGAAATGTTAATATGCTGTTTAAAAAAATACATACGTTCTTCTTACAAAAACAATTACGCTCATTGACAAGTGTACCGAAACGAGTAGAAGTGACTTTTGGCATATTTGAAACAAACAAAATAAAAGATACTTCCAGAAATCGTGTCTTTTAAAGATGAAAGTTAAAATGTGGTGCTTGTTATCTGGATACCTTAAATTTATTATGAATCTTTTCTCCAACTCTGTGCTCTTCAACCTCGATTGGAGATGGATTTGAATTTAGTGCCACGAAAATTTAAAGTAACAAATTAAACGTTTTGATACTTTTTTACCGTGGTAATGCATAAACTATTTCATTTCAGGTTTGCGAGAGAATTTACATTCACCGTTGATGCCAAAATTAATGCAACGTGCAGTGAAACAGAATCTGAACGCCGAATAACGAGAAAAGGTTATCTTTCATACAGAATGGCGAAGTAGAAAACTGTATCGGCAGCTTCTCCTCGAATTCTTAAATGTTAATTAAAGCGTAGTTTAGTTTTGACGTCAAAGTTTGGCTTCCATCCTATTGTGACCCTCTAGTATAGATGATGTGGCAAAGCAACATAGATATTGCTTGTTTTTGTAAATGAAAGCTGCATATGGGAATTGAGAACTAACTGACAAAAAAGGACGTCGGCCATACATACAATGTAACGCTTGAGGAGATGATTAGAGTTGCGACGTGTGGTAGTTTAGAAATAGGGACACTGATTATAGGGACCATCGCTTCGATGCCGATGACTTGTTTCGAGATCATATTGCATCCGGTTTCTGATTCGTATACTTCAAATATAGAAACCTTGTTGACAAAAAAATGTCTTCCGGCAGAATCATGCCTCATGCAATAGAAATGAAATAATACTTCCCAGTTGAGTTTTCGGGGTGCTTGTCTGCCTTACAAGTTGCACTGTTACGACGGTACTTATAAAGTGAATCTCGGGAATCTCGCGGGAATCTCTCGCTTCACTTTTTAAGTAGCAATGCTGGCCCATGAGCTATACACTTGGATACACATGTTGATTGGGGCACGCGCAAACAGTAAGGAAATGCATGGTAATTTGGTGAAACATGTGATTTCACAAAGATTGTTCAGAACAGCTTCCGGTTCGATCCGGATTCGATGACGATATCGACCTAGAACTCGTAGTTCGATTCGAGGATAGAACCGATTCGAATGGTCCTAAATGGATATGGAGGGGACGTGACAATCATTAGTTATTTCCGGTTCCTTATTCGACATTCATTATCTACCGATAAAATCGGTTGATAACGAATATCGAATAAGGAACTGAGAATAAGTAACGGTTGTCACGTCAGTGATAATTGATAATATTCTGTTGATCAATTTTGACTGGCCCCTATTGTCAGGGTAACAAAAAGGATGCCAAGTTCCACAAAAGTTGTGATCACATATAAGTGTGTGAGAACAAACGTTTTCACTGGTAAGGGTGTTTTGATGATATTGGATGTCTTTGTTTGAAGAAATAGCTTGACGTTACTTCTGGGAAAGGTGAGAATTTCCTATCTCTTATTTACAGAATACATCTTCGTTGTATCCACAACTGAGACGTTTCTTAACGCTATGATATTAAATATGAAGATGCCTTTCATGTTAAAACATATCTTTCAGGTTTCCTGTAAAATCACTGAAATAAAGATAGTTGATGGACGTGGTGGTGCTAACGAGTTGGAATCATTTTGAAAAGTCATAAATATTTATTTGTTTTATTTATTTATTTCAATAGTAAGGATATATCCTGTCGAACAGTTGCGCATGTGAGGGGATCCGAAGAAGGCGGAGAGAACCATTGAATGCGACGAATAACTTTCCAATTTATAAACTCCGAAAAATCAGGGTTTGCAGCATGTGTAATATCTGTATTAAGTACGTCTCAGCACACTAGGTCACCGAGCCCCCACTTAGGCATCCGATACAATATCGGTTTTATTGCATAAATACAGTTAAATTACTACACACCATGAATTCGAGTCCAGCCAATACGTTCATTGCGCAAGTAGTGATTGTCTTTGTTAAATGGATTCGTTGTATCAGCGGAAAGAAGTTACATGTACGTCCAGGGGTGGCAAAACCTGTGATGGAGAGGGACACTGGCACATGTTCCCCAATGCACAATTTCGATGCATTTGAAAGACAAACACGGATTCATTCTGTTTTTCTACTTCTACCATCTTCCAGGCCAAAGACTATTTAGGAAGCGGCTAACATGGGGCGAAACGGATTAACCAGTTACCAAACATGGCACTGGCACTAAACATAACGAGACTTACGGTTATTCGTACACGCGCTGAGAACAGTTTACAATATAATTGGCCTGCGACAACGTCAGTAGTTTCGAGGTATAGGTTATTATCGATGCCTCTCCCCACCCCAAAATATACCTTTTAAAACGCCCATCGTACTCGAAAAGACCAGGAAAGCAAGGGAATGTCATTTCTGTACGAATTATTTAAATACTGTTTCTACCAGGCAAGTACCAAGGTGAGACCTTCCCGCCATGTCCCCGGGAATCCAACACACTTTGATTCATCTTCCGACGCTTTGTGTGCGTATGGCGTTGAGCAACACACCGTTTAATGCAGTGCAGCTAGAAACAAATCTACAGCCGATTAACAAATATGCCATATTTGTGTATATCAGCAGAAGCCTTAATAATATTATGTTGGCTGGTTTACGTTCATAACAATTTCCGACACGAGGTGACCCTAGCTGTAGAAAGTCTCGTTAAGCCACAATAAATAAATTATTAACAGCTGTCTTTTTCAAAATGCTCAATATCAAAGCATCTTTGGTACACTTTACCACCCCTTTCCAAATTATCCTCAGTGATATTTCTCTTCCTGTATACTTTAGATAATGATTTGGAGATTGTCTCGATATGCCGGCAGTTGTTTTTTTTCTGGTGGTATAGTCTGTTGATGTTACAAATCCGGATGCTCAAAGGAGTACCGCTTATACAGTTTGTATTTTATTTTTCGGAATTGTTGTAGGAAATTTAACGACTATCGTTGTGCATTTCTTACTTTTATTATTTTAAAACACATATAAAGCTAAAATATATTAATAATATCTTCACCGTTAATGTATATTACAAATAGAAACCACTAATTTTATTTTTGTATTAATTTTTGAGTTCACAATACTTCCCGCCGATAATGTAAGTGACAGCATATTTATTTTGCAGTAAAATTAGTGTACTTTTGACAATATAAAAAGCTATCATTTTATTCTACTTTCATTGAAAGATTAAAATTTTTTTCTAATTTCTCATTTTATACTCTTGATACACACATAAAATTAAATTTATATGTAATCAGCCAATACAATCTAGAACAGTATTTAGAAAAACACTGATATCATATGTTTGTATTTAATAAATGTTTCACACACACTCAATATGTATTACTGTTACTGGCAGAATCTGAACTGTGATCAGTCACTGATAGATGTTGCGGTATCGAATTTCACATCTACCTTGTTGAACTATGTTGAAAGGTGTCTTCCCCGACAAGAAATTGTGATACGAAAATGTGACAAATCCTGGTTTGATAGCTCTTTGAGGCGTCAAATCCGCCAACGCGACCGATTACGTAGCTCTGCCCTAAAGCATAATACAGTAGCACACGGGGATAAATACAAAACTTTAAGAAACAAGGTCAATAATATGAAAACAAAATGCGAAAAAGAAATACTATGATAACTTGGACGAATCACAAGTTCCAAATACAGAACCGAAACACTTTGGGCACATCATTAACCCTTTACCTTACATGAAAAGCAGACGGCACTTGTAAAAAAAAAAATCTTGAATAACTAATGTTTTTAATTTTTGTCTCAAAAACATAAGTTATGACACCTCATTGGAACGAGCTCGTTCCAATGAGGTGTCATAACCTATGTTTTTGAGACAAAAAATTAAAAAAATAATGAAAATTAATTAGTGATTTTTGAGAATATCGCCGGCCGGTTTTGATCGTTAATTTGGGTAAAGGGTTAAATCATTTCTCAATAATGTTATGACTAATTTTATGATCCCTCCGCTGGAGCAAATTTCCGATTCTGGGATAACGATTATCGAAGATGTTGACGAGAAAGCCGATTTGTTAAATGAAACTTTCCTGTCGAACAGCAAATTAAATTGTGATAATCATTGTCTACCCCCTTTTAGGACCAGATGTGAAAGTGAAATTTCTGAAAAAAACTTTTGTGAAACAGAGGTATAAAACATCTTGGCTACCTCAACTGTAAAAAAGGCATTGGCCAAAGAATACGGAAAGAAACAAAGTCAACTGTACAGAGTCCACTGTTTCTTCTGTATAAAAAAAATCACTCGAATCCTGTGTTTTCCCTTGTGAATGGAAACTTGCCGACGTTTCACCAATATTCAAGAAGGGGGAACACCAAAGATCCCAACAATTATCGTCCAATATCTTTGCTTAGCTGTATTGGTAATGTAATGGAATGATTAGTGTTCAAAGCAACCTACTCCCATTGTACAACTAATAACCTGGTCTATAAATTTCAGTCGGGTTTCCTTCCACAGCACAGCAAAATATTTTAGGTAATAGAAGTTTATCATAGTTTCTAGATAAAAATCAAATAATTCTGTGACATTTCTAAAGCATTTGATAGGGTTTGGCATCGCGGCCTTTTTTCAGATTAGAAGAGTATGGTACATCATGACCTCTTCTCCGTTGGTTTAACAGTTAATTTTCGAATCGCAAGCTACGGGTCTGCGTGAATGGTTGTCACTCAAGATACGACAACATTGAACCCGGTGTTCCACAAGGCTCACTGCTAGGTCCCATACTATTTTTCGTTTATATTAGTGATATTTCTGAAATATTGAAGCAATTACTAGACTGTTTGCCGAAGATACTTGTTTAACTAATAGCGACATATCAGCCACAGATATAACAAATACAATTAACAAGGATTTGCAACAAATAAATGCATGGGCACAAAAATGGTTAGTAACATTTAACCCCAGAAAACGTTAGCAATACTTTTCACTCTCAATAGAAAGATTATTCCTCTCAACATAATATTTTCTGATTCCATCTTATTATCTGCAATCATCTGCAAATATGCAAATTCACGGAAGCTAAAATTCACCATGAATTCTACACTTGAAAGAATGTACCGGTCTTTCATATTACCCATACTATAATATGCTAGTCCGGTATGGGGTTGTAGATAAGACACATTATGACGCTGCTCGTATTATTTCACGTGCACACGTTCCACTCAGAAAGAACGTTTACTGCTGAAATTACGATGGCATTCACTTGAAGAGAGACGGCACATCCACAAGATGTGTTTATTCCAAAAGATTGTAAAAGCCCAAGCACCCGAGTACCTGCATGATCTCCTACATCCACGATTTTGTGATATATATACTTTTCACTTACGCAATGCGCCCGATTTTGCCCCATATCACCTAAGAACCAAGTTGATGAAACGCTCATTCTTTCCCTAAGCTGCTGGTCATGGCAATAACTTAAGCGATTATGTCAAGGCAATAAGTTTGACGTAAGCCTTAAAGCGCGACTTTCCCCACCGAAAACGAGACCTCCATCTTATTTCAATTTCGAAAAACGCAAACTAAATATCCTGCACTGTAGTTTACGTAATGGTTGTAGTGATCTTAACTTTGACAAATATTCTAGCCGTACTGTAGATGTGGAAACTTTGAAGAAGATGCTAGTCATTTTTTTTCTGACTTGTAGTCTCCACGAGGTCTCGAGACTACAATCAATGCCAGATCTAGTTAAATACAACATAACTCAGTCGACCAACTACTTTGTGGAATAACATTGTTGTCAAATAAAGAAAATGAAAAGTTAATTCAGAGCTGTGCAAAGATATATTCGAGACACCAACGTTTCTCTTTATCCTAGATCAAAACTAAAGCATACAGACATTAGATTGAATGGTCACGCAAAGAAGAATATACAAATTTCGATTATCACTATTGTCCACGGATGTTTTTCTTCTTTCTTGGGACATGAAACCCATGGCCTACTGCTTGAAAAAGACTTCTAACTCAACATGGCCTTATATCACAGTGACTCCTTTATGTCTGAAGACAAGTATCTCAAAACGTGGTTTTAGAAACTAATCCGTGATGAAAAAGTATATCTCCTCGCGTCAGGCAGGGAGATTACTCATGTGTTATCGTAATCCATCTTTTCCCGCTTCCTCTCTCCTTCTCTTCCTCTCTCTCTCTCTCTGTTCTTCTTTCACTCTCTTTCTCTCACTTTCCATTTTGTTATAAAATGTTTTTGTTTGCCATGTAATTTATATATTTCAAATTTGTATGTAAGGAAGGTAAACTAAGTGTTTAGCACTTGTCCTCCAATCCAATTTGCACTAAGTGTAGTAAATAAAATATGTTTAAACTAAACAATACAGTTATTGAAGAATTTTTTTCTAAACTTTCAGCTCATAGACCAATCTCATAGAAAACAGAATTGTAAAAAAACACTAATTTCTTTAAGTACTTATTTAACAAGATTGCATTTAACATTATTTTACAAGCACACAATCTGTTTTATAATACAGATAAAATATACTGGCATAGCATGTAAACTTGTTTATATGTGGCTCTTCTATGCGTTCTTCTTGCACAAGAGTCTCGCCTCATGCCTCGAGAGCAGAAACCCATCCATCGCTGATGTCTCAAAGCAAAAATTACTTCAAAGGTCCCCATGTTGTTGTCGCCCCTCCTAGACCACAATCTAGCGAAACTGTGACCAATATTGTTATAGACTATAACTCAATATAGAACATACAACTGACTGCTTACTACATGTAGCATGTCGATATTACGTGACTAACCGAATGATTTTACCAATTTCATTACCACTTTCTCTAGCCTGTCAATCCAATGTGCTCCCAATTACATAACTCATAAAGCAAAATGTATTATTTGCTCATACTCCGTATTTCCTCAAACATAATAAACTCATCGGATTAGTTTCAGTGTAGTTCATATACTCGGGTTGAAAAACAAATTGAGTTGGTTAGGAACACCGAGTTATTATTGGATTCAACTTGCATAAGCTGAAAGGTAATTCTGACGTCTCAATTCACACTTTCACAGTTTATTTCCTTCTTTAATATCAAATGCCAGCACCGAGATGAGACATGCATACCAGCGACCTCCAAGGCTGGTTTAAACAGCTGTGAGTGTCCAGATTGTCACTATAATTAACTAAAGCCAAAAAAAAAAAAAACCAAAAGCACAGAGAACACAACACTATACTTCTTGTCAGTCAATAAATTAACGATATATCACACCGACGTCGTCATAAAAATATCAAGTTTGTTGGTCCGAGGTTACGTAGTTAATTTATTACTTGTTACAGTATGGAAAAATTGTAGGTTGAAATTTTGATAGTACAACATCAGTCTGCAGAGGGTGAATCTGTTATCGGTGCTCAAGCTGCTAAACATTGAGACAACACAGTTTGCAGATGGGAAAATACAATTTCTGTCTTAAACTAGAGGTACTGTGAGCAAGCTCACAAAGTGATACCACCCGCGCTTCAGTTGTTGCGCTTACGAGGACACAACCATATGATGTTGCAATTGAAATGTATAAGTTAGATTATCTCCCCTTGGAAATGTCAGAACGGAATTATATTGCTTCATGCACATCTTCAAGTGGAGTTCTTCCATTGTGTAAAGTTTCATGAAAATGCTTCAAATGGATTAGGAAGAGTTGCGCTTATAAGGATGGACAGACTGCCAGACGGACGGACGGACGGACAAGGTGATTCCTATATACCCCCAAACTTTGTTTGCAGGGGGTATAATAAAATAATTTGTGTCTTGGGAAAATTGTAGCATGGATGTCACATACGCATGCTGTGTTCACGTTGTCGGGTGCCTATTATTTATTCATTTATTTATTGGTGTTTAAGGTCACATATTTCTGCACAATGGTTAATCATGACCTCGACAGTTTTACGGGTGGAGGAAGCCGGAGTACCCGGAGAGAACCACAGAGCGACGGCGAGCAACTGTCAGCTCCCCAGCATACCAACTCCACACAAGCAGGGTTAGCACTGGTTGAAGACATCGACGTGTAGTACGCCTTAGTACACAGCATCACCGTGCCCCCACGCGGGCAATGGGGGTGAAGTCTCTTGCCCAATGACACAACGCGATTGTCGCAGGTTGGATTTGAACCGAGGGACTCTCGACTTGCAGCCTGCACCTCTACCTACTGAGCCACCGCTCCACCTCGGGTGCCTATTTAACACATTGCACCAAAAAGTTTGATTCGGCACCAAACAATCTTCATTGGTTATAATTTTGGTACCAAAAAGTTCCTCACCGCCGAATAAAGGTTATAAAACAAACAAAATAACAATAATACTGTGTAGAGTGGCATAATGCGATAAGTCGGATTCGGATTTAGCACAAAAAGTTACCCTAGAAACAACGAAAAAACCTTTTACTTCCCGACATTGCGAGGTTACCTCCCTGGTTGTCGGATCCTAGAAACGACCAAAACACCTTTTACTTCCCAACATTGCAAGGTAACCTCCCTGGTTGTCGGATCCTAGAAACAACCAAAACACCTTTTAGTTCCCAACATTGCAAGGTTGCCTCTCTGGTTGTCGCACCCACGAAACGAACAAAAATCATTTTACTTTCCGACACTGCAAGGTCACCTCTCCGGTTTTCAGACTATTTCAGTGAATGCAAATTATAACACACGGTATCACCACGTTTATGTTTCACTTTGAAATGCTGATAAAATTCTGGCTCATTGGATGTACGGGTTAGCAAACCTGGGCATTTTTTAGATGAAGCTGAGGATAATAAAGAAAAGTGAAAAATAGCTTACTCACATATTACATCCAGGAAAATATCGTTACTGGTAGTGTAGCCGACTTCATTTGAAGCCGATACGTTATAAAAACCCTTGTCGACACGAGACACATTCATTATCTTCAAACACAAAGAACTGCCGCTTCTCTTTTCGTCAACGAATCTTGGTCCGTAAACTGGCGACCACTTTCGCGTCCACTTTATGGCTATTGGTGCAGGATTTGCCAAAACATCAACACACAATCCGATCGTGTCATCTTCGTTCACAACATATGTTTGGTTCAAAACCGTAATCTTGGGCTGATCTAAATGGGTGAAAAAAATAGAGCAACTCAGTAACTAGTTTACGGATATCAAACTAACAGCATTACGAGTACAGAGCGATCGTATTTATTTATTTATTTATTTAGACGGCACACTCAACATTCAGAATCCTGTCGTGTGGGGCGGGTTGTCGAGTTGAGGATGCAGGAGTCCCGGCGAGAACCGCCGAGTAGTGACGCGGCTATCCACTTTGGTGAACCCGGACAAGTGGTATTAGTATCCGTTGATGGCATTTACACGTTCGGTGTACAGTCGCGTTGGTATACTGCGTCATCGTGCTCCCACTTGGTCAGTTGGGGTTAAGATTAAGTGTCTTAACTAAGGATACGCCGCAGCTGACGCAGGTCTGAATCGAACCTACCAGTAAATACAAAAAAACTACACCTTCTCTTTGGCAGACATGTAATCCCAAATCTTACGAAATTCGGTTTAATCCGCTACATAACATGACAGTATTATGATGCCAAGGACAATCACAAAAACCTCCATTCAAAATGTATTTTGGCGAAAAGATCAGATAAATGATTCTATCACGGACTGGAGCTCACAACATATTTGGATCCGCATCGAACTCCTCCTGCACGTGGTCCTCCTGGCTCACTTCAGAACTGCACGTGGATATATAAACAAGCCAAGTAGAATAACCGGCATCTTTGATATGAAGATTTCAGTTCACGAGAGAGAGAGAGAGAGAGAGAGAGAGAGAGAGAGAGAGAGAGAGAGAGAGAGAGAGAGAGGGAGAGAGAGAGAGAGAGAGAGAGAAAGAGAGAGAGAGAGAGGGAGAGTAAAGAGAGAATGGGAGAGGGGGGGGGGGGGGGGTACTTACACAATACGTTAATGTAGATAGTATCACTTGCATTGCCGATTTGATTGCTAGCAAATATACGATATGTTCCAATGTCCTCCGGCGAAACTTCTGTTATATTTAAAGAATTTTCGTCGTTTGTTCCTCCGGAACATCTTGTTCCTTCGTTTTCAATGGGCAAAGAGTCATGTGTCCAAAGGAGTACGTCCAATGCTGGATTGGCTGATATGCGAACGCCGAGAACAATATTTGCACCTTCCTCAACAACAATGGTTTGATTATCAACTTGTATCGTTGGCTTAACTGAAACAGAAAATAAGTTAGTGTACCCAAGTTGGAAAGTTACAAATTTTAGCAACATGAGAGAGAGAGAGAGAGAGAGAGAGAGAGAGAGAAATGGGTAACATACAGTAGGGACGACGTGAGTGGGCAGTCATGTCCACCTACGCGTTTCCTTGGTAATAGAAATCATCAGCAGCAAATTGTAATTTGTACATAGTGCTTCATTAATTAAATTGTTGATGTTTATTCCTATATTTAGTATTTGAAATCTAATATTATTTCGTCCGTGAAAATATTGACAAATGTACAGGAAATGCAACCTCTACAACATCGGAGGAGCAATATAAATCTCGCTCACAAAAGATAGTCATGCGTGTCAAAATCGGGAAATTAATGAGCTCTCGACGCATTTTCCACAGTGGGTGGGAGGCGAGTGCTCCGCGAAATGCGATAAAATAATAAGTACTGATTTTTTTCCACTTTTTTTGCAATTTCCAAACATTTTTTTGGCTCTGAGGTTTCATTTCCTACAGGACAAAGACAATAATTATCTGAACTCATTCCAATGTCATATATGGAATATAAAACCATTGAATTTAAGTTTGACGGAACGTATAAAATTATATTCAGTGGCACAGTATTTCAGTTTCGGAACCATTCCATCTTACCCGGAGAGCGGATATGTTATTGGAAGGATCATATTGACTCATGTCGGAGGGATCACAAAATAGAGAAACTGAAAAATGGAATGAAACTTTGATATTTATTATTCTATCGCAATGTTAGAAACCTTCACATCTTTTTCGGTATGTAAGTGCCTTTTAATGCACGGATAGTTTACTTGTGTCACAAGTGGTTTAAAACATTTTGGAGGAGTAAAACGCTCTCTGATGAAGCAGAACTCATCGCAGGGGGAGAACATGGGGTGGGGGGGGGGGGCATGAGTGGAAATCGGAGGGAGATAAATACCCGGTCTCCTCGCCTCCTAATGAAACTAATACAGATAAAATAATAACAAATGCTAGGCGCATTTGTTATTTTATTTATTGAGGTTTATCGACATTTTCGACAACCAGGGTCACCTCGGTTAAGGAAGCCGGAGTACCCGGACGGACCGTCGAGCAGCGACCAGCAACTATTAAACTACCCAACGAAATAACTCCACACTAGCAGAGGGTTAGCATTGTAGTACACAGACCCACCGTGTGGAATTAAGTGCCTTGTCCAAGGACACAACGCAGTTACCTCTGACGGGGATGGAACGGGAACTTTTCGGTTTGAAGCCCAATGCTGTAACCAGTAATCCGTCTCTCTCCCTGCGTTCGATAGTAATGCACTGCCTTAGTCTGTTCATTTGCACACCATTTTATCTTCATCGAAGACAAAGCCGCCCACATAACATGTTGGCAAATTTTTCATATTTTCTTTTTTTCCAAAGCAAAAGATGTTCTCTTCTATTCACAACAAGACCATACTCAAGTAATGCATTGAAATGAGAAGACACAACTAACGTTTAGGAAGGTAAACGTCTTATTCCAGTTAAGTAGATAAGGTTTTATTCTGAAGTGTAACGGATTACAATGAATGAAAATGTAAAACTTTTCTGTGCAAACTGAGGTGTCACGTTGTTTCAAACTAAGTTTGGAACAGATATTGTCACAGTCGGCCAGTAATGGACATGACAACCGTTACTTATTCCGATTTTATCGGTTCATAACGAATGTCAAATAAGGAACTTGGAATAAGTAACGGTTGTCACGTCTCCAAGCTACGTATTTGTGTTAAGCAAATGGTGAGAGAAGTGTTTCCTCGGAGATAAATCCATGCCAGAGAACTCACGATTATCCGGTTGTCTTTTAGTTAATTTAGTACTTGTCGTTTAACTTGTTTTCCAGATGTGTCACAACGGCCGTATGAACCACATAAACGATGATAAGATATTGAAACAATCAAGGCCATAACAGCACAGTCATAATAGCCAGAGTTTACTGATGTGTTTCACGACGATGATCTCAACCTATCTATCTGAAAGAAAATGCAACTGTAACACACACTATCGTGAGTTATTACGTTTAAATATTATCATTGTATAACAGGCGTTTTCTGCACCACAGTGACCTTGGACAAAGACATCCTAATCTCGACAACTGACCTTGGACCAAGACATCCTAATCTCGACAGCAATCCCAAACGATGGGCTGAACATGTTTTTGTTTGGAAACTAAAACATTACAACCAATCAAGAACGAGGTTACGTCAGAACCGCCCTCAGGCCAAAACATCAATTTCAAACGATATTTGTACCATTGATAACACCCAGACACGCAGCCACTCTATTACCTACAAGTCCGGACGCATACCACAACTTTAGTATTCCTCGAGCTGGAGATAAAACACACTAATGCCCCCTTCTTATACACGAGTTACATATATGAATCGCCAGTATCGAGACTAATTTAATTTCAGCACGTTGAGTATGAACACCTTTCAGGACACATACCAATGCAATATGAACGGACTGAGGAAGAATACATTGGTGAGGATATGGACCCGAAACCAATTCCCAGACATTGCTTCCATTAACTACAGAAACGCAGAAAACGGAGTGTGTTCGTTTATAAACGGAAATCGTATAGGGCTTTTAAAAGTACCAACTACCTGTCAGTTTGAATACGAAACATTATTGCATATCCCCCCCCCCCCTCCCCCTCATAAAAAAACCCCAAAAACACAAATACTCCCATTAACGTCTCCGCTGTCCGGGTAAGATGGTACCGAAGTGTTCAAAAAAATAAACAATAACTATTTTTATCTACCATTTACATAAGAATTCAATCGTAAACCGCCTTGTCAGTAGCGTCAAAAGTCGACGATAAAAGGTATTATATCACTATTGCAATAGCGATAACAGTCAAATGATTTTTTGAGAAACGAACCCAAGCCCGACTGTGGACTAAAATTCGGCGATAATATTAGTTACCCTTGTGTTTTCCATGATGTAGGGGAATTTACACCGGTTTGGAAACTCATACACCCTTCGGCTTCGCCTCAGGGTGTAAATTCCCATACACCCTGGAAAACACAAGGATATCGGATTTATTTCCAAACTTTTTGGTGTACTTAATTAATACTTTAACCTACATTGTGGGGAAAAACTGACAGAAAATTTGTACTTTGCAAGTTTCTTAAATAAAACCAGACAAATATGGATGTCATTGGAACTGGCTCAATGAGCCAGTTCCAATGATATCCATATCTGTAATATTTTTTTGGCACATAAATATTAAATTTCCTGTATTTTTATTTTTGTTCTAACATAACCGAATACAAAAAATGGATTAATAATTAAAAATGGATACTTTTTTAGCCATATAGCTTGCTCTTGTATATTCTTGTTTTTACACCGTGGTTAAACACAGTGTAAAAAAGCCACTGTGGATTGCAAGTTACACCGTACCTCTCAGCCAATCAAAATGCAGTATTTTGTTTCATTTGGAAATAAAAGATATTGTATCATTATTCAGTAGCGATAACAGTCAAATGTATTCGCGAGAAACGAACCCACACCCGCCTGACGGACTATGGCAGTGGTACAGGCAATCACAAGTCATTTCCTTCAAAAACCTGCAGTGCATACATTCCATATTGCATGGTATTGCACTAATTTGCACAACCCAGTACATAAACAATCCACCATGCAGAAAAAAAACCCATCAAAACAAAAAATATAAAGGTGAATCGCAAAAACAGAAAGTTAGAAAGAGAAGATTTTGAAATATAACGTCAATTTCATTGTGATTTGCACGCTTCTAAAAACGATGAATGAAGTGACGTCATGTATTGAAGGAGATTCTTGCACACTACAAGCAATATAATCCCCCAGTTGTGTTCGCAAACCACCCATCAATCCCTTTGATTACCCGAGGAAGTGAAATTGAATTTGATTCGAGATATCCTTACCCGGCAGAAGAAGCATACTTGGGCAGAGTTCGAATACTTTTTATCACCATGCACAGCGTCCTTCATTTTGAAGGAATTTCCTCACGTGTCGTTGGGTTAAGGGAACTGAAAATGGAGTCCCATTAATTTCGCCAGTTGAGTGTGGCTTTTTGTTTGATAACGACTATTTTGAGATATCATGGTTATGGGTTTTGGTGACTGAAGGGAGAATAAAGTATGACATGCTTATGAGATTTCAATTTTTGCTTTAAGAGTTAAATATTATTTATTTATTTATTGGTGTTTAAGGTCACATACTTATGCACAATGTCTAATCGTGACCGTGGCAGTTTTACGGGTGGTGGAAGCCGGAGTACCCGGAGAGAACCACCGAGCAACGACGAGCAGCTGTCAGCTCTCCAACATCGTAACTCTGAACTCTGCACCGCAGCACAGGCAGGGTTAGATTGGTTGAAGACATGCGCACCATCGACGTGCAGTACGCCTCAGTACACAGCGTCATCGTGCCCCCATGTAGGCAATCGGGGTGAAGTGTCTTGCCCAAGGACACAACGCGGTTGCCGCAGGTGGGATTCGAACCGAGGACCTCTCGGCTTGCAGCCTGCACCTCTACCAACTGAGCCACCGCGCCCCTAAGAGTTAAAACTGGAAGTCCTTATCTGGGCTTAATTACGGGTAGGAATTGCGCGCAATTGCCATATCGAATGGCATCCAAAGCACGGCAGGTTCTCCTGGTTACTCACAGCAAACACAGGCAACGTTTCTGCCAATGGACCTCCGGATAACCGGAGGTCCATTGGCTGAAACAGTGCTTGTGCACATGCCATATGTAAAGAATTTGATTGCCTTACTATTGTCATAACTCGTAGATTAACGCGCAGATCGACGTGCTATTTGTGCGCATTTCACGACAGGACTTCTAGATTCAACTGTACCCAAATTTGGCCTTTATTGACAGGTACTGTACTGCAGATTGGTCCCCTGGTTTCGTTGCCTCAGACCTCCATGTATATTGTATCAACAACTGTGTATGGAATACTTCCAAGTTTCAAATCAAATTTCGTGAACAGTATATGATCCCTAACAAGAATTGATGTCAGACTGACAACCGTACAGACCACATATCACGTGGGACACAATGGCTTAATGTATAACGAAGCCACAGATACGTTAGTCATACTGAATTTGCGCTAAAAGGATTTCTTGCCTTATTGGATCACATGAGAATTAAGAGAGGTAGATGCGCAGCAGTAGCGGTTGTCTGAACTAATTTCCGAAACGAGATTTTAGGTTTAATTCAAACATTTCTGTGTCAAGCATAATCAGGCCTCTGTTTGAATCATGCGATGCTCATAACTGAAAAAAATATCCTTTATAATTGAGCATGGGATGTCGAAATGGATCGTATACAGGAGACAAAGAAGGAAAACTGTATTCCGTGCAAGACCGGTATGGCTTGACCGTTGTCCAATCTATCGGATTCCAAGTATTACACACAGAACATGATTTGTGTGGATCACTACCAGTGCAGACAACACAGGAACTTTGATTACCGACCTTTGATTTGACTTCCTACATTGACAAATTTTACAATATATTGTCATTTTAAAAACTCGGTATCTCGAAATTCAGTGACATGAAAATATCAAAGTCAGGGAAACGCTATTTTCGGCGTGAAGAATTCGATTTTGAAATTTGGATACCATAAAATGAGGTCAATACAATGAATAGAATCTCAGAAAATACCAAAAGCCAAAATTGCAAACCTTAAGTTGCCATCCGTCATGTCATTTAATGGGAAGCTTATCCATTGCATATTGAAGCGTTTATGAATGTACAGAACTTCGTACGTTGCATGTGGTCATAACGACGAAACCGTCTGAAATTTCGTTAATGTGTGCAGCAATGCCAAAAAGACCTGACTTCCAGGTCGTATTATGACCATAAAAGTTGACCTTTGCGCAACGTAGGCCTTTGCAGGTTATGAAAGTAAACCATCGGAAAAATGTGTCTAAACCACTGCATCAATTGAAGTAAAACACTGCCGAATTTTTTATCACCCATTTTCGATGGTGTTTCGGCGACCATTTTAACACGTTCTTCCCGGACTAGTCGATTTGTGTTGGCGCATACCATATTTAACAACGTCTCTGCGCTTCGTATTCGATTCCAATGTCAATATATTCCATGAAAGCCTCGGTCGATTTGGAGGTGCAACAAATGATGAAATTTAGATCGTTTTGTGCCTAACATGATTATTTATTTATGCGCATTATAGGCCGGGAGCCAGATGGGGATTTTTGTCAGACCTTTGTTTTGTCGGTTAAAGTTTTTTTCTTTGCAGTTTCCATTAGTCCATTAGTTCAAGTTACCTCTTGAAGATTCGGGGGGGGGGGGGGTGACCCTTCGGATCCCTTGGGCAACTCGAGATATTGACCGTTTACTTTGATTACCCCGTAAACGCCAAATTCGGTATTTGTGGGTCGTTGTCGGAATATTGCATAGCCGCTCGGAATAACCTTCGCTGCCATATCCATGAACACGGCGCATTAAAATAAGCAGGAAACCTCGGAAATCATGCTGCCAGCAAAACTTCCCATATCAGTGCATGAATAAGGACGTTGCGGGTAATCAAATTTTCAACGCTCTTTATTTGAAAACGCAACTCTGGTAAAAATCGCTTTCTAGCTGTTCTGTCGAATAAAAGGCAATGCGAAGATCAGTTATCAGAGAGTCTGGCAATTGTCCCACTGTTGTACTTGTCCTATGTCTCTTGTCTTTGAAAGATTTTCTCATTTGCCTTTTCTTCCATTGGTCATATCATTTTTTGTTGAAGGGATTGCACAACTTTTGTTTCGCTGTTTCATTGGTCCTCTGCTTTGTCCCGGAAAATTTTCTAATTTGCTTGTTATTTCATTGGTCATATATAGGTTTTTTATTTGTTAATTTTCTTGCTGTTTCATTGGTTCATTCTGATCTTTGTATCAATGATGGATTCTGGTGAAAAATGTTTCTTCAGTTGGAAATATGGATGTGAGCAGAAGTCTGAAAGTTTGATTACTGGCACGGCTGTCCAGATAAGAAACATAATCCGATGTAGCAAGATATATGGAGATGAGAAACATTTCGAGCTGCAGAACAAATTAGATGAGGACAACGAATTAACGATCAGATGTCATAAAACGTGTGTTTCTACCAACACATCGTCTCGTCAAACTAATCGCTCCAAACGACAGCGTGAAAGTGATTCAGAAATTCCATTGAAAGTCACAAGACGCTCTTTTTCCAAAGACACCTCTGTGTCATTCAATTTCCGACAGCATTGTATTTTCTGCGGCCTCCTGTGCGATACTCGGATGGACAAAAAGCATCCCGACAGGTGGAGGCCGGCATATTTCTGTCCCGAAATTGACACAAAACAATCTATATTGGAAACTTGCGATGAAAGGGGTGATGCCACTGCTAACGATGTTCGCCATCGTGTGGGTGAGATCTGCATGCTGCTGATGCGCGGTACCGTGTTGACTGTCGTCAGAGGTGGTCATCATTTAAGTCAGTCATTGGTGATGCTGAATTGAGTAATTGAGTAAACATTCGGATGGTATTGGGTACGATCTCCCTTTTGAACCTATCGTTCATAATATGCTCATACAGGACAGGTCCTAAGTATGGAACTTCATCGAACTGCATTCAGCATATGAAAACTGCGTTGGTGAAAAAACTGTTGTGCAGAACACTTGTGTTCAAACTGAAGGAGAGATTAGGAGATGATCTTCTCGTGCTCACATCGACTTGTATAGCAAACATCATAACGTTTCGCAGTTTTGATACGAAGAGACTGCACCTTGTTTCAGTCGAAGACGATGAACAAGAAGTTATCACAACAAAAGCAGCCAAACAGATAGCCAATGAAGCGAAAGCCATTCAAATGGACAAGGAGCATTATGACACCACTATCAGTACAGAAATTGCAAAGGACTCGATTGTGAATTCCTGTTGCTGCTACTAGCTACGACGCTACCATTTTATTTGAGGAGGGAAGTCCAGACACTGATATCTGTCGAAACTCCCGGCCTCCGACAGGTAAGTGTCAACCTTCCCACTTGAGGTCGAGGTGAAAAATCCAACAATTGTACAAAAGGCAAGGGAATGTGATTGTCATCCAAATTCAACGAGATTAAAGTCTGTATCAATGCATGTGTGTCGTTTATTCATTTGCTCATGGTGAAAATGCAATATTACACTTTTAGGAGGGGATGACCTCAAAAAGGAACCAATATCTCGAGTTGCCCAAGGGATACGGCCGGTCACCCCCCCCCCCCCCTCCTTCCCCCGATTCTTGAACGTCTGATACCCACATATTCAGATCAGGAGAAAAAGAAACTTTAACCGGCGAAACACCAGGTTCGACCCCACGGCTCCCGGACTATTATCATGTTTAGAAATCATCGGCTCAATTTAGAAATTCTATTCTCAATTATAACGGGAAATTTAAGTTTTGAGTACCACGAGTTTGCAAAGAAGACCTGATTGCGCTTGGGTTGTGATTTTTATTTGAATTAAACCTAAACACACACCAGAAATCAGTTCAGGCAACCGATGCCGCTGTGTGTCTATCACTGTCGAGAACGGGAACAGCTATGATCGGCCCAGGAATGAGCTGTCCACAATTAACCCACCAAGAGTATAACGTAACGGTTAATAACTCCCACCGTATATGCTATTGTATAAGCTGTACGCTCGGGTAGTCTATCTTGGGTTAAACGTTATCGGGATTGGATATATATATAGTCCCTCAGAAGGAACTCTCTTCGAATCCAGCACTCATAAACGAGTTGAGTGAATACACTCGTTAGATGAGAGAAAGAAGGCGTTGTTGTCAATATCCAGAGTCGGATGTGTCATTTCAGCTCGAAAATCGAGGAAGGAAACGAGGACAAAATGGTTGTTTAAAATACAATGACGACGCACCCCATAGTTACTAGGACAAATAAGGGAATGTAAACAGACGCTACTATGGGCGAACACTTAGTGGTTTACTGGCATCTTTTCTGTACAGCCTATTTCTCCCACTTGCACACGGCGCCCTAGTGTAAACTGAATTCATATTTCCTACGAAGATAAAATAAAATAAACGTAAGGTAAATAACTGAATTTGATCGTATGTGCTGAAAAATGTTAACTATTGCTTTAAAAACGCGCTTCAAAACACAAGAATCGCTTGCCAAAATAGCATCGGTTAGCCGAATCCACACTTTGATCTTGTGAATATTTATTGCCCTACCCGGGATAAAGGAAAATGTGTTCTCATGCGCTTATCAATAAATTACACATTGGCTGTATTGTCTATCCGAGGTATGAATGCAACTTGAATTATTTCCAAATGAAATAAAATACAGCATTTTCATTGGCTGAGAGGTACGGTGTAACTTGCAATCCACAGTGGGTTTTTTTTAAGGTTTGTATGAGTTCCCAAACCGGTGTAAATTCCCATACACCCTGGGTAACACAAGGATAACTAATAATATCTGGTAGAACAATAGACTGGTGTTCAAGTGATGTCTCTTCAGGTGACGTTACGAACATCACTGGCAGTATTTTATAAATTTGAACAGCTTGCCCAGTGCTGTAATATCTCGCGGTTCTCTGTCCCTCAATGCACGAGATACGCTGTCCAAATTCATGAAATACCTTTAGCTCGATTGATAACTATTACATAAACCATTTTTATGAGACAAAACCGTATATTCATCTCCACCCAAACTCACATTGAACGTCAAGATGAATATTTTCACTTTTGGTTGTTCCAAACTCGTTTGTTGCTACACATGCATAGGTTCCACTGTGCTTTGTTGTCAGATATTTTATCATCAAAGACGTGTCCTGTAAGCTACCACTAACATATTCTATTCCACTGGTATCCAACGTATTGTTTTGGAAAACCCAATAGAAATTGGTTATAGCTGGGTCAGAAATTACAGTGCAATCCAACGTTTGGTCTTTATGTTCTAGAACGGTCAGGTTTGTGAAAGAGAGTGTGATCTTCGGAGCACCTGAAAAGAGATTAAAAAACGGAACAAAAGTCAAATTATGTTTCAGTCGCGTGACTGGAAGGTAGGCCCGAGATGGACAAATGTGCCCACCCACGTTCCCCGACTCCGGAATCAAGCATCGCATTTAGAAGAATAACATGCAACAGTTTCTAATAGCTTCAAAACTTTTCTCGATTAACCCTTTACCTAACGAATCGGTCGTACCTGCCCGCGTAATATACTAAGTGGGTTAAAATCGAAGTAACAAGACAATGCCCGAGAACGTATCTCTTGAGGTGTGTATATCATGCCTTAACCCAACACGAAAAAAAGACAACATTATCAAATAAATATTTTTGTGACCGAAAAACATATTTTATGACCCGACATTGAAACGAGCTCGTTCCAATAATGGCTTAGAAGCCATGTTTTCAGGGCCAACTTGAAAAAAGACTAAAATTTCGAAACGTGTTTTGCAAATGCCATAAGTACGCTATGTTAATTAAAGGGTTAACTGGCACCTATTGATGACGTGAATGTTTTCCTAAAACTTTTAACCCTTTGAAGTCTAGTGGTATCATCCATGCCAGTTCAATGGTAGCAATTAGAAGGGTCCAAATTCATTACGTGGCTGCACGTTGAAAGTATTGATTGGTTGACCCCACACATGTACTGAACACCCATCCTATTTAATGACGTATCATATTCCTGGCCGGAGTAGCGACCGAAAATCGGCCGCTCGTGTTCAAAGGGTTAACAGATTACCAATTTCAAATTTTACGATCACTGAAAGTTATAGAAAATAAAAAGACACGATGGACATCGCCTTGGTAATTTGGGCAAGATGTGTTACGGAAATAGAAAAATGGTAAAACCAAGATATGGGTTGGGGGAGAATCATCGTCCATTTCATCTTACAATTTGAATTACTACAGCTGCAAGCTTGACATTCAAGTCTGGTGCCACGATACAAGTACGTGTATCATTAAATCATGAAAACAGGGTGTTTTTTCTCGATCTCCTCTCATGCCTTATAAGTTTATTAATTTCATACATTCCGTGCACATGTAGCTTATGGTGAAATAATAGCTTCCGAAGGCAAAAAATGTACCACATAATTCGGATACTCTGTGCACGACATTGGCTTTATGAACAAAACTATACCACGAAAACAGGTATTATTCTCTTCGGAAATAATGAACACGAGAGGCATCCACAAAGGCAAAACATTATCCAGAGAGGTCTTGAATCGTACCCCAACTAACAAGAAATGTTCATACAAAATTATGCACTTGCATAGATGGTAACACTATTTAGACAGTCACAAGAAAAGTGTTACCAAATATTAAATGTCTATGCATTTGTGATTCATGTCTTCTTAGAAGTTTTTTCTCTCCATAATGTGTCTCAGCACCGGAAAAATAATCATAAGTTGCAAAGCCATACACAATTCATGGTTCTTTTAAGTCAGCTATATTTTATTGCAGTCGCCAAGCAAGTCGTACGATCATAGGCCAAAACCATCCAATACTCCTTCGTGTCCGGAGAAGGATTCATCACATTATGTGTTTGTTTAGCTCAACCCTTTACACAGCATAACGGACAAAACCAGCCAGCGCAGGTGTATTGTGACAGTATTGGAAACCATCGCCGAGCTAATAGTTGCACACTTATTACTTGCCCGCATTAGATATTGTCGGTATTGGAATTTTGAGTTCAGTATCGGCTTTTGAAGGGTCTCCTGGATTGCTCGCCGAACCACTTCGAACATAACTATTATTTTTTCCATAAGCATGAAATTTTCGAAACGAATGATTTGATTTTCAAAACTGTTGCCTCAAATATGCACATTTATAGCTACTATTGTCTGCCTCTCTTCAAGCTGTATATATTTCTCTAGATCAAATCAGACATGTTCTTATAACTTCATTTTCCCTTCTAGTTACAAACTAAGCAATTCTCTTCTCACGGCACCACCCAATCGTGCATCTGGAACCCTAATCCTACCTAACCAAGACGCCATGTTTTAAACCTACCCGACAATATGTTCGAGGTTGAAGTATTTCGACCCAAGGTAGGCTTGTTCTACAATCGCGTTGCAATCTCAAACTAAAGATAAATGTACCCCCGTTACTTCTAAATCCCTGATAGTCTTCATCGAATTGCGGATGAGAGGACTAAGGTTCAGAAAAATATTGCTTTGTCTTGTTAATTGCCCTTTTAAATGAACACAACAAATACAGTGAACTAATCAATCTCTTGGCAATACAAAAACAGAAGATGGTATTCCATTCTGGCTTAGGCGACTCCTAATCATTTCTGGTGATATTTTCCCGATCCCGAGCCCTCAAACGAATGCGAACTTAGTGTATTCCATTTCAATGTTTAAAGTATTTCTCCGAAGCTAGTCAAAATCGCTATCGAAATTCAGAATTATGAAAGAGTTCAGTGAGCCCTGCATGAAAGCTGAAGCAGACTCATTGGACATTTTCATTCATGGCTTGCACGACCCGAAACGTTGCGGCAGATGTAATACATATACTGTTGGTGGAGGAGTTATCGCCTACATGAAAAATAATATTGCCTTTAGGCGCAGAAGAGACATTAAGAACCCAACTCTTAAGAGGACATGGCTCGAAATTTTTACAAAATCGAAACTCATCGTTCAATTCTTTTACCGACCTTCAAATATAAATAATTCGAATGATATTTCTAGTAACATTGGTGTCGCTCTAGATTGCAATCTAACTCCAAGAGTGAGAGAGTGATATATTTTGGCAACCTGAATCATTACCAATTCAACACCGTAAATAAATACACAGAACCACACGCGTGTAGGAATGGGTTAATCGATAGGACACGACTACCAGCGCGGAAGGATGGAACGAGAGGCGACATGCCTCGAGTCTTATTCTTCCACGATGGCACAAGTGCCATATCGATTAACCCATTCACACACGCGTGTTGTTCTGTGTTTATTACATGCCTTCACTTTATAAAAAAAAATATTAGAAGGACACTTAGCAATTCATTTGACAACTATCAACAAAAATAACACATTTTATCGTCAACCAGATATGCGAGGGGAACCCGTGTTACTGTTTCGTCTAGGCACATAGAACACTTTGGAATTCAGGGGATAATTTGAAGCTATCGCTAGAGATTCAAATTGTAATTGCGTTGCACGATTTGTAGAAAATTCCAGTGAAATTTCGCTTCTATTTAAAAGTAGTCCGTCAACGATTTTCGTTCCGCACATTTGTGCGGAACAGATTTTCATTTTTCACACAGTTTAGTGTTGCTGGAGATGGTGATTACATAAAACAGGCGGTTATACAAAGGTAACGGCTATTCCGACCGAATTCACCCCAGCCAAATCGTCCGCGATACCACTTGCTTCCTCGATTACTCTGGAACACTCCTAGATGTAATCCCCGCGAACGGGTTATATTGAATTAAAGACCATGGAACGTCGACCCCTTTTTATGGCATTTAACACGTCGTGTCTCAATATATGTAACAGTAAGAAGCAACCGTCGGCCCCTCCACCCCGCCCCCCCCCCCCCCCACCACAGGACCCAGCAACCTCTAAGCGACTAATATACATGTATGCCATGTCTGGTTTCGCAGGACTAAATGATACACATACATACATTCAACTGAAACGATGTCATGTCTGACGTCCCAACTGAAAACATGCGTGGGTGTTTCACATCAACTTTAACTGTCATTATCCATAGATTTGCTCTAACGAGAAATGTACCCATCGAACTAATGAGCTCGAATGGGTGACCCAGAGAATTAAATTTCTTGTTCGACAACGCAGAAGAATCCGCCACCGGGCTAAACTGAGGGTCACCGCGGCCTCTTGGAAAATAGAGATAAATTAGGAACGAAGTGATAACCGAAACTAGATCTTCCAAAATTAGCCATTTGCGAAAAAAAAACAACAGCAAAAAACCGGCAAACCCTAACACCCAGAAATTGAAAGCTCCATGTGGTGGAGAACATTTAATAAAATGTTCCATAATCATCACGAATTTGTTACTCCCTTGATGTGGAGAAATATAGAATAAATAGGTACTAGGGCCGGTAATGAGATTTAAACCACGAGTAGGATAAGGGTGTTAACCACTCGGCTTGCCGAGTGGTTAAAACTCTTATTCTATGAGAGGTTTAAATCTCATTACCGGCCCTTGTACCTATTTGTTTTGTTTATACCATGCACTTAATAAATAATCGACTTTGCCACTTTAAATGGATAAAAAATAACACTTTCTATTGCAAACACACGGGTTTGCTTTGTTTACATCTGCGCCGGTGGGCAATACTACCTGCGGCACGTGAATGTTTGTTTGACAGCTAGACACATCGTCAAAGTTGATTGAATTTAACTTGCTTTCTCAGTCAAATTATTATTAACAATTCTTAAATTTTATTTTAAATATTTAATTGTGGGTATTTTCAAAACTTAATAATCCATAGCACGTAGTAGATAATATCGCAAAACGTCGTATGTTTGAATGAAACGTCGCGAAGTATGAATATGTCGAAGTTGGCAAATTGCGTCATGCCAAAGGTCAAGTTGGATGAACTTCCGACTACAGGTGTAAATTTGTTTTAACCGCAGAAGCTTTACATCAGTAATGGGGTTAAAAGCTAAAATTTAACATACAGATTTTTCAAAGGTTGCAACATAGGCGTGCATGGTATAAAATGTTTTTTTCTCTACATGAAAAAACGCGGAAATCCTATTTCTGAAGTATATCTTCTGCTGATGCGATGGCAAATGTACTTCCCATGGCACACGGCGACAAATTGCATGGGCTTGATGTTATAATTAGCGAAATTTATGTCTATAATGCCCTGAAGAAAATTAAACTTGACAAGGCATTTGGCCTGATCAAATAAGCTTGCGTATTCTAAAGAATTGTCCCACCCTAAGTTTTCCCCTTGCTACAATTTGCTTTCTCAAATATTCCTTCTTCCCTTTCGAATGGAAGAGGGCTAATGTCGCCTCCATACCTAAGAAAAGAGACTGTACCAAACCCGAAAACCTACAGCCCCATTTCTCCCCTCAGCGCATTTGGGTAAACTCTCGGAAAAACGCGTTGCACAACATTTTTTTCAGTTATTTGCAGGACCAGTCCGCCCTATCAGATCGACAGTCAGGCTTCACCCCAAGAGACTCCACTTCATATCGGCACTTTGACATTTATAACTACGTTGCCAGATCACCAGATGGTGAGAATGATGTGCGGTTGCTGTTTTGTTAACATTAGCAAAACATTTGATAAAGTTAATCAAGATAGTCTGATCTGTAAACTTCACTCGGTTGACATACGTGGCAAGCTTTTAGAATGGTTTAACAGTTACACTGCCGAAAGCGACAATTGTCACCTATTTTATGGTGATTATCTGTACCTTCTGATATGCGCAGATCTAACCTACCATCTGATTAATTGTTGGAAAGGGCTCAGAGAGCACTTTCCAAAAATTAACATGATGATTGAGTTTCAGGTATGTCATAAATCTTATTAAACTTCTTCGTATACAGGTGTACATAGAGGTCCGCCTTATGTGGCTAAAGTGGGTGTGGCAGTAATAGTGTTGAAGCCTATCTCATTGGACGTCAACAGCACGTCGTTCTTCTGACTAGAGCTTTATAACCGCGAGTGTACCAACGGGTTCGATACTAGACTGAGAGTAGACTCTGTCCTATTTTTGGAGCACAATAACGGCATTGCACATAGGAAGACTTGCAATATTGACCTTTTCACTGACAAAACATCACTCGCTCTTGCAAACAACGATCCCGTCAAGGATGGTGCAAAAATTCAGAACCACATATTTTTCACGAGCTGCAACAGAGTCCCCCCCCCCCCCCCCCCCAACGTGATTTAGGCCCAAAACTAACTAACCAACTCTATACGACTAAACACAATGAACAGACTGTTTTGCGCTATGAAACGCCCCAATCCACTAAGTACACAATTTTACAAGAGAATCCAAAGCCACCCGAACAGAATAAAAATGAAGGTCTTATATGAACCAATATCAAATCGCTGGAATCATCAACTTACACAACAAAATATGACATCCAGGAGGAGACACGATACATTTTAGATAAAAAAAAAACTTTGAACATTAGAATCCAACAGAATAGTTACTTTCTCGATACCATGTTTGGGGTGGGCCCTGCGGTGGAAATAGCATGTCGCATGAAGGGGACCACATGGTGTTCGGTGGAGAGGGAGGGGTATATTTTCAGAGTAAAACATATGGAGCTAGTGTTTTGGGTGTGGGTGCATCTGGTTGCAGGGCAAGTGGCATTTGATTGATAGGTGGTAAAGTCCTTCATCGAATCATGGCCTGGACGTTAACTGGGAGGGATATGATTGGCATATTGAGAGGAAAAGTGGTGTTTCGGGATAGAGAGGCAGTGTTGGGGCTCATGTAAAAATGTAGTCGATGTGTGGTATGGCTGTCAAGCCTTTACCTAGCATGAAAAGCAGACGACACTTGCAAACAACATTTTTGAATAACTAATCTTTTTCATTTTTTGTCTCAAAAACATAGATTATGACCCCTCAATGGAACGAGCTCGACAAGCTCCTTCCAAAGAGGGGTCATAACCTACGTTTTTGAGACAAAAATGAAAATATAATGAAAATTAATTGCTGATTTGCCACCAGGCGGTTTTGGCCGCAACGGTGGGTAAAGGGTTAAAGTGCGTAGTGGTACAGCGTTTGTTAATGAGGGGGTGGGGGGCGGTGGGGGGGGGGGGGCGTTGCGTGGTTGTTTGGTTGATGTATAGGCGACAGGATGGTGGATCTGTTGGATCTCATGAAAATATGTTTTCAGTTGCATTGAATGTTAAGTTAAACGATGCACGGTTAAATCCTACAATAAATACATGCGCTATGAAGACAATTAGGAAGAACCACTGAATCCATTCCAAAAAACAAATCCGTAAATGTCGATTCTCGAATATCGATCCAGGGCGGGAGGTAAATGTGAACTAACATGCTGGCTGAGTAAATTGCAACGTTTTGGAAGTTGCCAATGGCTCAGTTGGTATGACTGAGGAACATTTAGGTCTTTGCGGCTGGATTCGGTAGACCGACTCGGAACACATCAGGGAACTTTGGAGTTTTGAGTTCAGTGTCTCGGACCTAGCACTAAATCTGGTGGATTTCCTGCTTGACAAATGGGATATAAAATTAAATACAGTCAGTTCCATCTGATCTTCCCTTTACCGAGATCCCTGCATTTAAATAGTGGGACCATTGTCCAAAATAACAGTAATATGTTCCAGTTGCATCGAATGTTAAAGAAAACGATTCACGGGGGTTTTTCTTTTTCTCTCAATAAATATACACGTAATGTGGACAATTACGAATCACCACTATGACAATTATAACAAATTTTTACTTGTCAGTTATCGAAAATCGCTCTGGGGAGGACTGTAAATGTGAACTGACACACTGGATGGGTTAATTGCAGTCTTTTAGGGAGGGGGGGGGGGCGTTATCGCAGTTGCTATGGTGGAATAACATTTATGGGTGCTCGATTGGGTGCCCAGACCCCAGATCGACTCCCGACGACGCCAACATCAAGAAATCTTCGGAGTTTTCAGTCCAGTGTCTCGGACCTAACATAATACCTAGTGGAATTCCCCGCTTGACATAAGCGATGCAAAATTAAATTCAAGCAACTGCATCTTGATATACACCTGGAACTTAATTAAGCATCCCCTGAACTGTTTCGTGACAGTGAAGTTGCTGTTACTGATTATTATGTTTTAAAGATGTTATGTCTTGCAGTACATTTCATCTCTTGAAACATGATGTTTCTGTTTGATATCGTACCCCAAACACATCCGTCGTCCACGTGAAGCATGCTACGCACGAATGTCACAAAAAACACTATCATCCACATGCAATATCTGGATATAAAAAGAAAAAAAAAATGTCACCTCTTTTATCAGTAAACCTCTGTGTGAGCGCTGTTTTACTGGCAGCCACAAAAACCTGCTCTTGACATTTTTCAAGTTTTTCAAAATTATTACTGTGACTTCTGCACATATTTTTGGATTGGATTATTCTAGAAACTCTGTTGGATCAGATTATGTTTAAATTTATATGTTTTGTTCATGGAATGCCGACTTATATGGATTTTAAGAACAAAAACTTTGTAAAAATTAGCTGTATTTTTGACTCTGTGTTCATTCATACATGATGGATTTTCTTCACACCTTATACTGGCTTTTGTTCCTGTTCATCTTGATAGAGACAGTTACTGAGACCAACTCACTACCTTATTATTTTTCTTATAAACCATTGTTTGTACTGTGGGTGAGTGATTGCACTGTTATAAGCTCAACCATTGAAGTATCTTGGATGATTGCACAATTGACATCCTCACAGCCAGCCACTGCAGCAGTTAATGTGTTTTGCTTGTTAACACTTTCCTTACCAATTATGCCAATAGTATATAGCAAATATGAATTGCTCCAACTGAGGTCTTCTGTTTTAGTCCCAAGCAGGTTAAACACCAATATATGGAAACAGATTGTTAGCTTGCAAGATGTAGCTCCTTTTTGTCCAACTCACCGTGGAAAAAGAGGGGGTGGTAAAAGACACATACCAGTTGTTAGAAACACGCGTGGTATTCATCCACAAAAAGGTAAAACAGGTGTGAACTGGAAGAACCTCATAGCAATTTCAACTACTAAGCGTTTAAATGACACTCATTCCACCGACTCAGTTAACCTTAATGGTTATAGACAAGGACACTCATCCTTCAGTTTAGGAACAATTAACGCTCAGTCCGTGAGAGAAAAGACAGATGCTATTGTCGATTTTGTTCTCGATCAGGATCTAGACTGTCTCGCAATAACAGAGACCTGGTTACACCAGCACGATGATGATGTAATTAGCTGTTTAATACCAACAGGGTATCTTTTCAAGCATGTACCCCGGATGTCTGGAGGTGGTGGGGTGGGCTTTCTGTTCAAAGAAAACCTCACGGTGACCTCTAAAACTTCAAAAACTGTATTTTCAACATTCGAACACATGGATATTCTCATATCCGCTGATGGAAAGTCATTTTTCAGGCTTTTAATAGTCTACAGACTGCTTCCCAGTAAGAAAAGACATATAACTAGTGCCATGTTTTTCGAAGAATTTGATCCCTTTCTCCACAACATCTGTTCCGAGACTGACCGGATAGTGTTAGTTGGGGACTTAAACTTTCACTTCGATAAGGCGACCAACACAGACACCCAACGATTTATGGATCTTCTTGGTTCTTTGGACCTCAAACAGCATGTAAACGAACCGACCCATAATTTACGCTGGATCCCATTATTTCCAGGAATACTGACAACATCATATCTTCAACTAGAATTCATGACTTATCCTTGTCAGATCACTTTCTTGTTGAATGTATTTTGTCTATCAAGAAGGCATCTCTGCAGAAAAGAACTGTCTCATTCAGAAAACTTAGGGATCTTGACATCAATAATTTTATGCAGTGTATTACCGATTGTATGCGAAAAACTTCAGGCAACGATTTAAACTCAAAAGTAGAATCATACAATGTCAAGTTGAGGAATGTACTTGATGAAATGGCCCCCATTTTATCAAGAACCTTTACTCTAAAAGCCATTCGTCCCTGGATCAATTCTGCAGTACGGTCGGCTAAGCGTTTGCGCCATCAACTCGAACGGAAATGGCGTAAAACTAAGTTGACTGTGCATCATGAGTTGTTTAAACAACAATGTAAAAAAGTTAAAAACTTGATAAACCACCTAAAAAAGCAATATTTGAGTGAGAAAATTTCCGCTTGTGAATCTGAACAAAAACAGCTCTTCAAGATCCTAAAGTCACTGGAAGCCAAAGAAACCCATAATTTCTCCGATCATCTTTCCAAAACAGAGGTCGCAAATGCGTTCTCAGAGTTTTTTATCACAAAGATTAAAAACATCAGGGAGTCTTTGCATAAGGCAGATACGGAGAATAGGCAACCTGACCAGCCCTTTCAAACTGTCAACCCATCCTCAAAACTAACTCATTTTCACACGGTTTCAGAGAAGACTGTTCAAAAAATCATAATGTCTTCACCATCAAAAACTTGTGATCTGGATCCGATACCAACTACACTCCTTAAAACATCTCTTCCCGTACTCATTGGCAGCATTACAGAAATTGTTAACAACTCAGTGAGTTCTGGCTATCTACCGCCTAGTCTGAAAACAGCTCTTGTTACCCCACCTCTTAAAAAAACATCTCTTGATCCCACAATGCTGAAAAATTATCGCCCGGTCTCGAATCTTCCTTTTATCTCCAAGATTATAGAAAAAGTCATTGCACAACAACTGCGTGCGCATTTGGACGATAATTGTTTACTTGACCCTAAGCAGTCTGCATATAGACCTGGTTATTCAACAGAGACTGCCCTTCTCTCAGTCCAAAATGCGGTTTTGGAATCTATTGACAACAAAAAAGGTGTTGCGTTGGTGCTACTTGACCTTTCAGCCGCATTCGACACGATTGACCATGAAATTCTTTTTGAACGACTTTCTCAGCTAGGAATAGAAGGATCAGCACTAGATTGGTTTCGATCTTATTTGAGTAACCGAACCCAGTGTGTTACCGTTGATGGCAACAAATCTGAAATAGCCTCACTTGAATTTGGGGTACCCCAGGGTTCCGTTCTCGGCCCAATTTTATTCACCCTTTATATGCAGCCTCTGGGCGCCATTATTCGCTCACACGGTATTGAGTGCATCTTTTACGCTGACGACTCCCAGTTATATGTAGAATTTAACCCCATTGATTATGTAGATACAGCCACACAGTTTATGCGTCTCGAAAACTGTATTAAGGAAGTGAGAGCATTTATGCTACAAAACAAACTTAAATTAAATGACGAAAAAACTGAGCTGATAGTATTTTCTTCAAGATTCAGACCCGCACCAGACACTCTGCCACGGCTCATGGTTGGTGATGTAGTGATTAATCCGTCAACTAAGGTTCGGAATTTAGGTGTCTATTTCGACAGACACCTAACTATGGCTGATCATATTACCAAAATATGTCAGTCTGCCAACTGGTACCTCCGTAAACTGGGTCGCTCTCGAAAAATTTTGACGAAGAAGGCTGCAGTGTGCCTGGTGCATGCATTTATCACATCACGCTTAGATTATTGCAACTCATTGTTGTATGGGCTTCCAGGCAAGCAGATACAAAGGTTGCAACAAATACAGAACACAGCTGCCCGTATTGTCTCACTGACGAAGCGGCGCCAACACATAACTCCAGTCCTGAAAGATCTTCATTGGCTTCCTATTTCATCACGGATTCAGTTCAAGGTCTTACTTTTTGCACACAGGGCTCGCTGCTGTGATCTGACCCCGGCTTATATAAGCGACCTAGTGGTTCCGTATGAGCCTAAACGCACGTTAAGGTCTTCTATGCATGACTTGCTTGAAGAGACTACCTGCAACTTGGTATCATATGGTGGCCGCTCCTTCTCTCATAGTGCACCTAGGCTTTTCAATGAGCTACCCATTTCAGTGCGACAGACTGCGCCAAGTGCTTTCAAATCGGTACTGAAAACCTATCTTTTTGGTAAACCATACTCGGAGTGATTTCCGCGTAGCACTATGCAAATCTACAGTACAGAAGTACTGTCACATGTAACCATGATTTTTCTTGTAAAGCGCCATGGAACTTTTTATTATTGTGAAATGAGCGCTATATAAATATCTATTATTATTATTATTATTAAATGTTGACACGGCAAGGAGGTAACAGCCAGAGGCAATAAGATGGCAAATCGTTGGCAGGCATACAACAGGCATGCCATTCAAGGCTATTGGAAGGCAACTTGGCTAGCAGACTGGACTGAAAAAATCATCAAACCATCGATGTTAAGGACCGACCCAAGCCTGGTCAGCTCGAAAGACCTTTCATCGGGAAGATCGGCGGCTGACACGCCTCGTTAGGCGGCGTGAACTCTTTGCTTCAAGTGGGGATTTTGAAACGCCTCTGGCTCATCAATAGACGTTTGTGTATCAGAACTGTCCGAAACCGTTCCAAACCACTGTTCAGGTCCAGAAGGGTCATCAAGCGTCCAGCTCTGTCCGATCAGCATCAAAGACAACGTTTGGAGTGGTGTATGGTACAGCAACATAGGAATCTCAGGACATGGAGGAGAGCCCACTGGTCAGACAAGAGTAGGTTCCTGCTTCACGTAACAGTTGGGCGCTTGCAGAGTGTGAATGCATAGAAATGCTGCTTACGTGCCCATGAACATCAGACCAACGATTCCTTACGGTGGAGGATCGGTGATGATCTGGGGATACCTCACTCACGATTATAAACTTGATATAGTTACTGTACGTTGGAATCCCAATGGTCATTAGTACATCAAGGACATGCCCAATCCGGTTGTCGCGCCTCATTTTGACAACCACCTGTTGGCGACTCTCCCTGTATTCGTGGACGACAATGCAAGGCCACATCGTTCCCATGCTGCATTCCTTCAGAACAACGCTATTACAACACTACCTTGGTCTGCAATGAGCCCGATTTGAATGCCTTAGAACACATCTGGGACTTTCTTGGACGTCGTGTGCAAGCAAGGTATCCGCCTGTACAAAATATGGCTGATTTGGAAGCTGCATTGCTTGAGGAGTGGCAGAAGGTTCCTTTGGCACGTATCAGGAGGATCACCTGTAGCATTAGTAGGAGGGTTAAGGCTGTCATCCGGGCACGTGGTGGATACACTCGCTACTAGCATCAGATACTGCTATTGTGTTCAGGAGATCACAAGTTACATTTTTGGTCAGTAATTACCGGCATTGTTTCATCATGGACCGTTCCAGCACCATACGTGTCGAGAGAACATTTTTCCATCAAAAACATTTGGGACTGATATGTGTAATTAGCGCTATTACAATACTGCATATTTGCATCATTGTGTTGGCTTTCATTTGACAACAGACCATTCTTTCCGCAAACAATCACTTTTTGCCATCTTAAAGACAGCATGGAAGTAATGAAAGTTTCTATTAACACCACTGCGAAAACAATGTAAGGGGTACTTAATTAAGTTCCAGGTGTATAGATCATTCATTAATTGAGATTCCCGTGTTTAACAGCTGGGACCATAGACCATTATACCAGTAATCTGTTCCAGTTGCAGAATGTTAAGGCGGACGATCGACGGGTAATTTTCACAATAAATACAGGAGTTATGTAGGTAATTACGAACACTCTCTAAAACAATTCCATAAACAAATCCAGTAATTTTCAAATATCAAATATTATCGAATATCGGTCTGGGCGGTTTGTAAATATGAACTAAGGTAGTGCATGAGTAGATTGCAACATTGTGTCTAGGGGGAGGGGAGTAGGGGGGTTACCGTTAGCTCAGTTTGTTTCGTGATAGAACTTTTTTTGGCTAGTCGATTGGGTGCTGTAGATCCGAGATTGTCTTCCGTCGGTTACGAGTTTTCAGTTCAGTGTCACGGACATGGCACAATGCCTGGTGGAATTCCTGATTGGTATAGATCATATAAAATTGAAATCAAGCAGTGGCATCCTCACAGATCTTCCATTTATGGAGATTCCTGTGCTTGAAAGTTGGCACTATAATAAACACAAACGCACTCAAATCCTTGTGCTGGTAGTTATAAGAAAAAAATATTAAAGTTCAAAACAAGTACAACGACATCACTGAATATATTCCTGCTAGCGCTTTCACCGTTCTCTATGTGGGGATCTTCGGGCATATATGTGTGTCCTCTCTATTTTTGGACTACTGCGATATTTTTCCAATTCTGCAGCTTTATAGCTCACCATGTAAAGTTGACTGTCACCAATTTGTGTGGTTAACACCTATTAATATTGACGAAATATCTGATCTTCCAAATATTTTCAACTTGCTAATCGGGATCGCAGGTACTTTAAAGTTTCCTTGATATATTAAATCGAACGGCAGTAAAACAGACTTTTGACGTTTCGAGCCTTCGATCGTCAATGACGTCACAGCGTTAGCAATTTTCTGACATTTTACAATACACGGAGAGTGGATTGTAACAAAATCACCCGCGGAGTGGACTTATCACCAAACTATAACTTTCATATCCTGTCAATACAGACAGAAAACACAAGAAATGTTTCAGCCAATGGACCTCCTGGTTCAACCCGGAGGTCCATTGGCGGGAACCTATTTGTACTCGCTATGCTTTGAAACATATTTGCAATTATTGCTTGAGTGGAATGTCCACTCTGCGAGTGATTTGGTGATAATACACTCTTCACGTACAATAAATGAAATCACATACAATACGCCTTCAACTATTCCTCTTGCTGCGTGTTATATTATTATTGCACTATGTTATGTAGTTTGGGTGTACGCTGTCAACGGATGGGAGGGTGTAGGGAAAACTAGGGAAAACTTGAATTGATGTTAAAACGTTGAAAATGACGTTAATTGAAAAATCCCAAAACACACATATTTTTTTTTATTTTTTGAGCTTTATAACATACAAACACTTCCTGAAAATCGGGGGAAACTGACTTTTTTGTGATGTTGGTGGGAAATGAGTCACCCGAAATATAAGCCATAACCATTATTAACTTGCCAAGTCGGTACCACATTTTTAGATATAGTTTATGTCAGAGAAAACATTGACAACAATTGAAATTTAGAGGCTTGATACAGACATAAGGTTATTACTGTGCTGTTTAAATATATAATAAATAGGTGCTAGGGCCGGTAATCAGATTTAAGCCACAAGTAGGATAGGGGTTTTAACCACTCTGCCGAGTGGTTAAAACACTTTTTGCTACGAGTGGTGTAAATCTGATTACCGGTCCTAATACCTATTTGTTTTATTCATACCATGCTCTTAATAAATAATCGACTTTGTCAAATGGAGAAAAAAACGATACTTTCTGTCGCAAACACATGGGTACGGTGGGCAGTACTTCCAGCTGCACGTGAATGCTTGATTGACAGCTAGACATATTGTCAAAGTTGATTGAATTTACTCTGCTTTATCTGTCAGTTTAGTACTAACAGTTCTTAAATTTTATTTTAAATATTTAATTGTAGGTATTTAAAACTTAATAAGTCATTGCACGTAATAGATAATACCGCAAAAAGTCGTTTGTTTTAAAGAAACATCGTGAAGTGTACTACTACAGATGTAAATTTTTGTAATGGAATTCCCATTGAAAACCTGTTAACCGCAGTAGAAACTTTACATCGGTTGTAGGGTTAAAAGCTAAAAATTAACATAGGGATCTTCACAGGTAGTAACGTAGGTGTGCATGGTATAAAAAAGGTCTCCCACACTATTTGAATACTACAGAAAAATGAACCAGTGGTAGCAATAGGATCAGTGGCAGGATTGGTGTCCGAAATAGAAAGCAGTGGATGGACACACTGAATGGTGCAAATACATGGATGACTAAACAAAAAATGTGAACAGACCCCCAGATATAAAACTATAGGACAGTCAACACGTCAGGGTTTTAAAGCTGCACGAATTTGCAGGATGATAAACAAGGCCGTTTAACCGTACTTCTTTCGTTGCCCATGCCATTTCAAGACCTTATAATCTACTTGCAGGCATATAAACTTTAAATTATCTGCATCATCGTTTAAAAAGCCTTCTTGAAGTTTCTCACTTGTTAGGGCACGTGTGTAGTTCCTTCATTTTATCGTCGAAATCGTCTCTCAGCAACTTGCCAGCTTTGAACTAATGGGTAACTATCAACCTCTGAGCTGTCATTAAGTTCTCTTGAAACCTGAAGATCGGCTCTTGTTTCATGCGCCAGTTTGATATGTTTTTACCCGGAATAACCAAAGTTTTTGAAAATTCGTTTCCAGGCCTACGATTTAAATCCCTTTTCGAAAATCTAGCTAATGGGAGATGGCAGTGAAATAAGAGGTTTACACTTAGTTCTTTCATGCGCCAGTTTGATATGTTTCTACCCGGAATAACCAAAGTTTTCAAAAATTCGTTTCCAGGCCTACGATTTAAATCCCTTTTCGAAAATCTGGCTAATGGGAGATGGCAGTGAAATAAGAGGTTTACACTTAGTTGTTGATGGGCTGAAAGCTAATTAAATATCCGGGTAATTCCGAATGCTGGTAGAAGAACGAGAGTTAACTCTTTGAAACCGAGCGGCCGCAAATGCGTGTGGTTGACCAATCAATATTTTCAACGACTAGCCCTAAGGCTTCTCGTTGAAAATATTGATTGGTCTACCCCAAATCCCCAAATAATGAATACGGATTCTTCTAGTTGTTGCCATTGATCTGACATGGAAGATGCAACTAGAGGTCGAAGGATTAAATTCTAAAAACATTTAGGAAACGTGGATTATTTCTACCGTTTGTTGTAGTACTTTTGAAATATATTCCAAGCATCGAATAACAAATGTACACAAAATATTTATTTTAAATATTATTAAATTCTATGTATTAAGTAAAACTAGCATAAAACTTGTATTATGAGTCTATATTTTAAGTAGTGTATATTCGTAGTTTAATACAGCATTGTTCTTCAGAATTAGTTCGGTGATTCTCGAGATAATAATAAAACACGCACTTACCAGATTTAACACACAGCATCAAATATGTATCGCCACAGCGTTTATCCCACCAGTCTTTATAACCCAAATGGGTAATGACACACATCCCACATCCACCATCCGGTTGTACGTCACCGCTTTGATGCCAGTTGGTCCATGGAAGTGGCTTCTTGTCAAATGTAGTCCAACTGCAGACATCTTCGAAATTATTGATCCCAATCCAGAAGTCATCGACCCTATGAAATGCAAAAAAAAATAAAACAACAAAAAAACCCAAAAAAACAAGCGCTCACGTATCGCTGAAGCAATACAATGTCCCCTACCGGTCTAATGAGCATTAATAATTATACAAATGTTATAACCTAGATGTGATCAGCATGAATTCCGCTGAAGCGTTTCCAAAAAAAGTCTGGAAAACTGATATTTTTTCCATATTTCCAAGTGCCATAACTCACATAAGAATAATGCAATCAGCATGAAACTCAAACTTGATCTATAAGTCATCGTTCTATAGTAGTTCACCGAAAATGAAATCATTCGGTTGAAGCATTTTCAAAAAAAGTCCGGAAAACTAAAGTGTGACTGACAGACTGATGGATGGACAGGGTGCAAATGAAACTTGATCTGTAAGCCATCGTTCTAAAGTAAGTTACCAAAAATGAAATCATTCCGTTGAAGCGTTTCCAAAAAAGTCCGGAAAACTGACATTTTGGCGCTTTTCCATATTTCCAAGGGCCATAACTCACACAAGAATAACTCAATCAGTGTGAAACTCAAACGTGATCTGTAAGTCATCGTTCTATAGTAGTCCACCGAAAATGAAATCATTCCGTTGAAGCGTTTCCAAAAAAGGCCCGGGAAACTGATATTTTGGCGCTTTTCCATATTTCCAAGGGTCATAACTCACACAAGAATAATGCAATCAGCATGAAACTTCAACTTGATCTGTAAGTCATCGTTCTATAGTAGGTTACCAAAAATGAAATCATTCGGTTGAAGCATTTCCAAAAAAGTCTGGAAAACTAAAGTGTCACTGATAGATTGACTGACAGACGGACAGACTGACGGATGGACAGAGTGCAAACCTATAGTCTCCTACGGCGATGCCGGTAGGGGACTAAAAAAATTGCACTGCGTTTTGTAAATTAATATCTCTAGTTTTTTTTCACATCGAGAACTCGGGCAGATATATAAATATTTTATTTGTAGAATTTCATTACATATAAGCTAAATACAATAATTAAAAATGCACTTGGCATGTTGTACCGGGGCGAGGCATGGGTAAATTTGCCGTCTTCCTGTCAGACCTAAATGAAATTATTAACAAAATGAAGACTGAAAAGGGGCCATGAAATGGATATACAGGTGTTGTTGGATTGTCATATGAAAGTATAGTGAGTAGTGAAGGCGGACACTCCAGGGACAAGCATTTAACACTGAATTCCCTATACCCTAATGTGGGCCCTTGAGGGACAAAATTGACATAGGATTCTCCATAGGGGGCTTGTCCCTCAAGTTCCATTTTTGTTCCCAGAGTGCCCCCATTAGAGGCAAAAAAGAGATTTTAAAATCTGTTTTGCCTTATTCTTATATATAGTATAATATAATCGGGGAATGCTAGTTGTATTATTAAAACAACTACTTAGGATGAAGTAGTCGGAATGAATAAAGACTCTAAAAGGGTAGCCAAAGACTCTTCCATTCAAAAGACGAATGATGCCGCTTGCAGTCGACAATGGTCCTGAAATTTCAGTATCTTCTTATTTTGGAAGATGGGTTCGTGTGATCCCTGTAGCTTGTGTTTGATATAATTCTTATGACCTGTTTCTGTTTTTTGAAGATAGCGTTGCCATTGTCGGAATGCCCCCAAACTAACAGCCCATAGGACAGATGACCGTGAAAAAGAGAGAAATATAGCGTTTTGAGGCAATTTTGTGGTAGTATTCTATGCACCTTATTGATCATATACATGGTGCTGGACAATTGTTGACACATCATTGACGTGTAATGTTTGAATGTGAGGTTTTCATCTATAACGATACCTAGAAACTTTAGGGAATTTTCTGACATACCATTGCTTCGCACGCCAGGAGTTACTATTTAATACTATTTTGACATTATTCAATTTGAGGTCATTGCTTTTTGGGGATGAATGAACATATATTCACTTTTTATTACATTTATTGCCAGTTTATTGCTACAACACCAGTGAAAATTTTTTATCAGCTCAGAATTCACCTTTTCCTCAACTTCCTTCATCTTATGACCGGGTGTATGAAGGTTTACATCATCTGCATTTGAAAGTAAGCTTAAAGCTGCTGTGTTCAGCATATCATTTGCGTAAATGAGAAAAGGTATCGGTCCTAAAATGGACCCTCGAGGAACACCGCGATCAATATTACACAAGCTTAATTTCTTGCCCTCGATTTCGATATATTGTTGCCTTCCTGCTAAGTACCTTTTCAGCCATTTTTTGGTTATTCCCCTAATGCCATAGGGATCAAGTTAGTGAAGTAGTATGTCGTGACTTATATTGTCGAATGATTTAGATGGGTCAATAAATATGCCCATAGTAGTATCCAGCGACTTTTCGTCGTTATTTTCAGCAATGTGATCTAATGGATACAGTAAAGGGTGTGTTGTAGAGTGATTTTCACTGAAGCCAAATTGATTTTTATGAAGGATGCTCAACCTGGTTAGAAATGAAGACAGTCGTGTATACATCAATTTTTCTATAATATAGTGTCGAATGATTTAGATGGGTCAATAAATATGCCCATAGTAGTGTCCAGCGATTTTTTGTCGTTATTTTCAGCAATGTGATCTAATGGATACAGTAAAGGGTGTGTTGTAGAGTGATTTTCTCTGAAGCCAAATTGATTTTTATGAAGGATGCCCAACCTGGTTGGAAATGAAGACAGTCGTGTATACATAAGTTTTTCTACAATTTTTAGAATGATGGTGGGTTACTCACTGGTCTATAGTTTTCAATGTTTTCTTGGGCTCCGCTTTTGTAAATAGGTACAACTTTTGATATTTTCAATTTAATGGGTACAATACCTTGTATGAAGGATAAATTTATGATGTATAACAATGCATGTGCTGTTTGATCTATAGTTTTGTTTCGTTAGTTTCATGGACATATTAGAGAAGTCGACGCAGGTTTTGCCAGAAAGCCTTGAGTAAATTGGTGATACTTCTGCTGGGGATGTTTCTGTTAAGAAATACTTTTCTGATTCTTTTGGTCCCTGTAATCTAGTGGCTCTCTGCCCGCAATTGTTTTTAGCCCGTTAGCAGTGATTGCGCCTATTTCAGAAAAAGTAATTATTAAATAACTCTGCTACTTTACCTGGATTGGATAGTGTATTATTTGTATATCTCATCTTCTCGGGTAGAGTTTGTGAAGTTCTGGGCAGAATAACCCACGAATGCTTCATATTATTTTAATTTTCTGCAAGTAGTGTTCTGTAGAAAATATATTTGCTTTTCCTCTTTACTTGATTGGATATTTTACAATAAGCTTTATATTTATCTACATTGGAGGTTGGTGGATGCGATGGGGTTTTTTTTAGCTAGGAGTGAATTTCTAGTTTTTGATGAATTAAGTAAGGCACTTGTCATCAAGGGATCTCTTTTGATATATTTCGTTTTTCGTGTAGGGTATATGGTCAGGAATCGAATGCTCAATACTAATCATTCATCCAAGTATTTATCATATATGCTTGATCCACAGAGAGACAGTTAGAATCTGTGTCAGTAGTAGGAGATATGGTAAACGGGCCATATTTGTAGGACCCCGGTCAGGACCTGGAAGCGACGTGATGTCACGTGACCCCGTGGCGCCATGTTTGGTTGTCATGGTAACCCGCGTGAGCGGCCATCTTGTGATGTCATCCTCATAGTGATACGTGGCGGGAGTACGCATGCGCAGTGCGTGTTGCTAGGGTGATACGTGTTTCCGTCGTCCATTTTGTATACTGGAGGCCGCCATCTTGGTTTCTATGGTAGAACGCGGTTGCTATGTGAACCAAAGGCTTACAACAAGACAGGGGTATGTTCGGTGGATGTGTTCGATTAAACAAGAGTAATTCCCAGAGTCGTAGAATTATCCAAATAAAGCCGACAATCCTTCCAAATCACCAAAATTGACCTTATTTACTACGAATTCCCCATTTTCTCGGCTTAGCACGTAGTGCTATAGTACCAAAGGGCACAGGGGGTGTGTTCGATTGAACAGGAGTATTTTTCTGGCTTAGAATGCTCCCAGAATCCTCGTTTAATTCAAAGAAATACCCAAATAAACCCGATAATTCCTCCAAATCACAAAAATGACATTATTTACTACGGATTCCCTATTTTATCGGTGTAGCACGTAGTGCTACAGTACCAAGGGGTACAGGGGGGGGGGGTGAGTTCGATTGAATAGGAGTAATTTTCTGGCTTGGTATTTGCCCCGCACGGTTTATAATAGTACCGAGGGGGGGGGGGGCATGTGGGTATGTTCCTTTGGACTAGAGTAATGTTTTTATTCTCCAATAAATTGTATAAGTGTAGTGCTATATGCAAATTTACCCAAAATCCTCTGCTTCTACCATTTGGGTTAATAAAGATTACAAGTAGGGCTCATATGAGTAAATGGAAGCCACGAAGCTAACTTCAAGTTCCACCATATACTCATGTGAGGATCTACCCATATGTTAAGCTAAGAGATGTATCGTATGAGGTCTAATTTACTGTCCCCCTTAGTCTCATTTCAGTATTTGAGGATACATTTTGGGTTTGTTGAAAAATAACAACACAATTTTTTACATTTTATTCAACAACAAAAACATACAACTTTTTATAGAATCTTCTGTGGTATGTAGATTGTCAGATGTTCATAAACAGTTTTTCTGCAGATTGGACATCTTTACAACATTCTTTGCACAGGCACAAATGGTTACATGGTTGCGGAGCGACATTGGCTCAGCTAATAAACACACACTACATTTCTTCCTCCGTGAATCTTCTTCTTGAAATGATGTGTCCATTTCTTCTTTGATGGCCATTTCTTCTTCTTGAACTTTTTCATTGTCCATGAATTCAGATGGTAAATTATAAATGTAATAACAGTCTGGAGAATATTTTCTGTGTTCTATAACATCATCTTCTGTTTCCCAGAAACGAACAATAATACCACAATGAAAACATTGAGTTCTGTCTCCTGTCCCAAAATAAAAGAATCCAGCTTTTGTCAGTTCATTCGGGGTTTTCACACTTTCACTTTGTAACATGAATTGAAATGTCTTGAGACGATTTTCCTCCAATGCATACTTGATGTGTTTTGGTGTCCTTTGCTCTGGTGTCTTTCTTATTTTCTCTTCTACACGTAATAACTGCTCCAATACTGATGGTGGAACATCACGAAAATACGTTTCGAATGAAACGCTCATTCTCTCTACAAAATCTCTTGGATTTCTTATTTCTTGGTTTCGTGATTGATAATAATTCAGTGCCATCTGTATCAACGACGCAACTGTGAACATTCTTCAATCCCTTTTATGTTCATTCTTCTTTGGTTTTCTTTCTCTCTTTGGTTTGGGTTCTCCTATTTCAAGGCTTCTCTTCGTTGCAATATCCACTGCTTTGGTCACTTGTTCCCAATCACTTGTGGTAAACTGGAACCCAACGTCGTTCTTGAACAGTTGAATCTGTAAATCGTTGTTAAGTTTGAAGACGGTCACATTTGTAGACATCCTTCTTCTTTGGCTGTCGAAACAAAAATTAGCTGAACACCAAGTGCACTATTTTTATAGTTTTCTTCAATACAGCGACATCTAGTGGCTGGTTTCTTCTACGACGCCATTAACCAACACATCATTATCCATTAGATCAGTCGTAAACATGTTGGATATGGTTTTCATCGGTACACCGCGACAGCGATGTTTCAAGTAAAATAGGCAGTATTGTCCACACACTGGTAATGGTCCTTGGAGGCGTTTTGTATATTCTTCCAGTATCTGGAATTCTTCTTCAGGAAATTCTCGAAATTCCAGTCATGTCTACGGTTTTACTTTTTCTCTATGAATTTCTTTCAAAGAAAAAATCCCTTCTAATCATCTATCACATCTTCCATGTGTCCGGCTGTATCCTAGTACCATAATGCATTAGTTAGTTGTGACTTCTTGGCAGCTGGCCCATAACTCTACACTATTTCTATGAAAGCTCTGTAGGGATAAGTGCTGTTGGAAGAAGATACCAGCTTTTCATTCAAGCTGATATCGATTTGATTCAATAAGGAATGCATCCATAAATTGACTGGGCCCACATTGGCATCGGGTGCAATTGATGCCCCATTGAAATCTACAACCTTTGCTTTAACATACAAGTATGTATGTGCCAAATTCAAATAATCATCTCCTAAGCCTGCAATGTGGAATTCTATTGGACCACTGTTTCCTATGGTCGCCAAAGGCCGGTGTTCTACCCATTGCTTATGTTCCACACTAATCTGTGTTGGTGGTATGGAAAATAAAGTTCGCTGTTGACACACTCCCAAGATTTTTCATTGATGAGAGACATCACGCACCAAGAAAGTCTTGGGTCTGTACAGTTCTCCTTCTTTTTGTCGATTTGCCAGTTTCGCGTGGTGCGGGCCTTTTTATACCTTTCCTGCCGGGTGGTTTTGAACCACCAACCACTTCATTCCAAGCTTCCGCACCAGTCTCTTTGACTCTTTTGATTGCTGCATTTTTAACATTTTTCCTTCAATGACATCTTCAGCAAAGGCCGCTCCTTTTCTAAGGAGCTGTTTTTCACGGTCCTGGCTATAGTTTTCAATAAAGGTAACACTATATTATTCAGTCCTCCCAATATACTTCCCAAACCATATCCTCTCTGTATTTGAGCTCCAGAAAATGCTGGTAGACCGTTCCAGGCTTGTTTCGTGTAATATTCTTCGTATAATGTGGACTTACAACAGAAAGTCATGTTTATGTGAAATGAAGAGATCTACGATTTCTGAAATGAAGTTTCACTGTCACTTTCCCGAACTCGAATGGTACTATGGCTCCTGTGTCATCCCTTTTATACACCCGGACGGTACTAAAATTTTTTCGTTCCACTGGTACATAATACACATTCTCAAAAGTTTTAGAGATGATTTTCCCATATTTTCCACGTGCGGGTACGATACGAAGAAGTGGTATTCTTGTATCTCCTACGACTTGGTCATGAACCAAGTCACAGGATACATAGAGTGAATAAAATCCTTGGTTGACATCAGCAACGCTGGAAGAATTGTAAGTTCCTGATTTAAAAACACACTCATTAAATCCCAAAATATTTTGAAAAGTAGGACTCAATGTGGCCACGACTCCATCACGTACCGTGATACGAACTTTACCAGTCACTTCATCCAATTCAAAATCTATCTTATCTTGACGAGACAAGAGTAATTCTTTAACACCATTGATGGGACGTATCACATCAGTGGGATCCGAATAACGACCTTCTTTGAGAGTAAGTCGATTATTCTTTTTCGAAGACCAGAACACTGTACAAAAAGCTTCTTCCCCACGAATATTGAACCAAGTATTTAGACACTGCATCTCTACCAGACCTACTTCCCATTCTCCCGTGAGATTCACTGGTTGTGATAACTGGGTGGTGTACGCAGTCAACGTGTTTTCAGGAAACACGTTCATAGAACTATTATTTGGTAGAGTCAAATAAAACATTACTGTTTCTTAATGGTTGGATTAGGTAATAAATATCCTATACTACTACTCAAGAGAGCAATCCACAACCTGCTGTCTGTGTTCTCGAGAGTGAGATTAACAACGCTGATAATGATGTTGATTGTACAAAATGATTATTTGTGAAAAATAAGTGATCTCGCTCCTTGGAATCTTGGAATTCTTTATCCAAACAGAAGCCAAGATCCGTTCGATCCTTCTTCCATTTTGGAGAACCTCAGAGGTTCACTTCCTTTTATAGGTGAGCTGAATCTGCTTGATCCACGAATTGAACGAAGTGGGGTATCCAAACCACTTTACGAACAGTTCTTTGTTTTTACCACGATCACGTCTCGACAGAACGTGTTCGATTTTGTAAATTGTTTTGTGTGCAACTCGTTGAAGCTCTTCAGTGCAGAACGACCCTTTCAATATTTCCCCATTATCATCTTGTAAGACATATGTGACTGGATGACCTTTTTGACAGATACCACCGTGAATAACTCTTCAGTCTAATTGGGCAAATAACCTTTCTCAAAAGTTTCCTTAACGTTACTGATTCTCACTCTGTCTCCCACTTTGAATTTTGGGGTCTTGTGTTTTATAGGTTGTCCATACAATCTTAGCCAAACCGCTTCTTGATTTTCAATGTTCACGGCAATTGGGGCCATACCTATACTACGATGATGAGAATGATTATATGATTTCACCAAGTTTTGAAGTGGACATGTTAGTGTATCGTTCTTGGTAAAATAGTTCCACATTTTGGTTTTCAAAGTTCTATTGAATCTTTCTACTCTGGAACATTTTGTTTCCACATTTTGTGTGGTGAAAAATTCTACTCCGTGTTGTTTGAGAAAATTCTGAAATTTTCTGTTTAGAAATTCTTTGCCGTGATCAGTTTGTAATTTTATTGGTTTACGACCTTGTTTAAAAAAATTAGTAAAAGCTTTAACGATGGAGTCATCAAGTTTGTTTTTGAGAGGTATGACCCAAGCACATTTACTAAACACATCTATACATGTCAACAAAAATTTTGTGTTTTTGTTGAATTTTCTTATGTTTGCTAAATCTACCAAGTCAGGTTGCCATTGTGCATCGATTCCACTAACTATCCCTTTCTGCTAGGAAATGTACGACGAACAGGTTTGTGAAGAATGTATGTGTCTTGAGTCTCCAACCATTTTACAACCTGTTTAGTTTTTTTCTTGGACGCTCTACGAAGAGCGTCTATACCACCAAAACTTCCAGGAGTTTCAGAATCATAGTATAATGCTTCCATGTCTGCCTTTTTTCACGTGTCAACTCTATTTATTCCCCTTTTCGGTCCACTTTGGCGTTTCAGTTTTCTTTCGTTGTTTAGGTTCCGACTTTGTCGGGACCTGTTTCATCAAATCCCAACGTTCTTTATGACCAATCAATTCTTGGGGTATGTTACTGTCTCTCAAAACTTCGGCCATCACTTCCCATCCCTTTGGTTGGAAAGAGTTTCGTCTTCTAAATAGATCGTTTCGAAGATCTGTTACATTCGACCCTACCACGGTTTGATCTTTGTAGACTAATTGACCCTTCTCATTCCAGGATATATTTGGGTCACTTCTAATACGATTCAACAACAACTTTCCCATTCTCTTCATTGTCATAGGTACAGAATCGAGAATGTCTTCGTCTTTATTGTCTTTCTCGAATTCGACTTTAATTGTTCGAGGAGCCATTACCTTTTGCTGAAATGTCAAGTATCGTTGAAAGACTTGATTATAATGTGTCATCTTTCATTAGCAGAAAGAAAAGGGGCATCGAAGATATCTCTTATTTCTGTATCCAGTGATGAAACAGCCAGTTCATTCGGTTGTCTTGGGGACTCTTTTTAGACGTTCCAATAACCTTGGTTCTACCAAAGCCATCTTCTTCGCATGTTCCATCATCCTCCAAAAATACCTTTAACAGCACCCAATAGTACAGGAGGCAGCAATGCCCCTAAGAATCCCCCTTTCTGCAAGATTTGTCTCCTCCTTTTGTCCGAGGTACCTTTATTTGCCACTGTCCTCACTAGTTGTTTCTGACGAACGAGTTTGGTTCTCTGAGCTTTGGTCAGAGATACTGCCCCTTTCAGTATATTCGACACACAGTCACACAAACAAGTAATCAATTCTTTGTCCGCATGGTTTAGTATGGATTTAACGAGTGTGGGTTTCGATTTAATAAGAACCTTGAGAAGAGCGATGTAGCGCATGAGACGGTCAGACATACGTCTGACTTGAGACAGACTTGTTGCTCCCCTTTTATACTTTTCGGAGGAACACATATTGGGTTTCTTGGGAAATTTGACTTCTTAATCTCATCTGTTCAGGAGTATCTTGTTTGAGATCTATTAAAAGGTAGCCATATGGGGTCGAAGTGGCATCTTCGAAAACTTCTCTCAGGAACTTGGAATGACCAGGATACATCTGTGCTGCCAAATGTGAGATCTGAGAACGATCCCTAGGATTTTTAAACAAGATCATGTAATGACTATTGAGAGCTACAGTCCTATGGACTTTATTTTTGTCGAAAAAATGTTGAACAATGTATTATTATTTATTGGTGCTTAACGTCACATCATCAGCTAGGGCTATATCGTGGCGAGAAAACAGAGGTATATAAAAAGCCATCATCAAGAATGAAGTAAAAACTGAATAAAAATAAAAATAACTCCAAAAGACATGTCAAAGACAAAAATGATTAGATAAGCAATGAGTAATGAGATAAGAAAATACATTATAAATCTACCTGAGGAATTGAGACCTGATGATTCGAGATTAAAAGAATAAAAGCAATTTTAAAATTTTGTAAAACGGTTGATCACTTTCAGAAATGACACAATTTTGTGTGGGCTCATATTATAAAATAGATCTCTAAGGGATCCAGCTGTGAAGTACTGCCCTCTAACAAGATTAAAATCAGTGCAATGTAAAAGAATGTGTTCCACTGACAACACCTGCTGACATAGAACACACTCTGGTCGCAAATTACCCTCTAACAGAAAGGAATGTGTTAGTCTTGCATGACCAATATGACATCGTGTCACAGTGACATGATCTTTCCTACAGAGGTTACTGGATGGGTAGTGATCAGAAATAGTTGGTCGGAAGCGATGGAGCTTGTTATTAGTTGCCCCATCCCAATCCGCCTGCCACATAGATTTGATGTAACTACTAATATGAGGCTTAAAATCACTGAACGGGGTCTTAAAATCAGTGAGAGGCTTTGTTAAAGCCTGTCTTGCTGCATTGTCTGCTCTGGTGTTACCAGTGATATCTACATGTCCGGGTAACCAGCAAAACACGATATCATATTGGTCAGACATTTGAGTTGTTAACTTCTCACGAAGTTCCAAAATGAGAGGGTTCTTCAGCTTGGGGTTGAGTAAAGCAAGTAAAGAGGAAAGAGAGTCAGAAAAAATAATCGACTTCTTTTTCTGCATATTCTCGATGTGTTCAAGCGCGAGTGGTATATCTTTAACTTCAGCATAGAACTATGATTCGGTATTCTGATTGAGGTGATATGGTCACTAGTAACAGCAGCTGATGATACTTTGTCACCATCTTTAGATCCATCTGTATAGATCCCTGTATATGTATTATACTTGGACTTTATTTCGGCATATTTTTGTTTGAACTGCAAGGAATTGGTATCAGATTTTTTGGATGAAGCAAGGTCCAAAATAACTGTAGGTTTTCTAAGATGCCAAGGAGGAATAAGAGTTTTGCGGTTTTCTTTTATAGAATCAGAATCAATTTTGGCAGACTCCATGTGTGGTTTAATTCTAATACCCAATGGAGGAACATGCCTCTGGTGGCGATTAAAAAAATCAACATTTTAAGGTTCTGAAACACAATTAAAAGCAGGATTTGATTTATTAGCTAAACGTTTAGTTACATATAGGAGAGATAAATCGACGCTTCTCAAGAGAAGGTTCCTCAGCTCCAACAAGTATTGAATCTATTTGTGATGTACGAAATGCACCTAGACTGATTCGAATGCCACTATTATGAATCGCATCAAGTGGCTTGAGATACGACTTCCTTGCAGATCCGTAAAACACACAACCGTAATTTAATTTAGACCTAACAAGTGATCTATACAGATGAAGTAAAGATTTTTGGTCAGCTCCCCAATCAGTGCTACCAACAACCTTCAGGAGGTTTAATGCTCTTTTACATTTAACTTTCAGTTGTTTTATGTGAGAAGTGAAATTCAGTTTGCTGGCAAACAACAAACCTAAGAATTTCAGTTCCTTTACAACTTTAATGGTATTTCCATCCATTTTCAACTCTGGGTCAAGATGATGCATCCGGAGGTTACAGAAATGAACACAATTTGTCTTGGTGTTTGAAAACTTAAACCCATTTTCTGTAGCCCATTTCTGGATTCTGTTTAAACACAGCTGAAGTTTGCGCTCGATAGCATTCATATTTTTACTGCTATAACAAATTAAAAAATCATCGGCATACAATAAAGAATCTACCATATTCTCAATTGCATCGATGATACTATTAATTTTTATCGAAAACAGGGTAACAGACAGAATACTACCCTGAGGAACCCCCAATTCCTGCTCTCGAGGATCCGATAACGTTGACCCAACACGAACCTGAAATCGGCGGTCCTTTAAAAAAAATTCAATAAAAAGGGGCGTACGCCCTCTCAACCCCATGTTAAAAAAGATCTTTTAAAATCCCATACGTCCACGTTGTATCATATGCCTTCTCCAGATCAAAGAAGTTGGCGACCATATGTTCTCTTCTGGCGAAGGCATTTCTAATAAATGTTTCCAATCTGACCAAATGATCCACAATACATCTCTGGCCTCTGAAACCACACTGAACATCCGCAAGCAGATTGTTCGATTCCAGAAACCAGACAAGCCGATCATTGATCATCCTCTCCATGGTTTTGCACAGACAACTGGTTAAGGCAACGGGCCTGTAATTGCTTGGGTTGCTGTGATCTTTATCAGGCTTAGGAATAGGAATTACTGTTGCTTTACGCCAGGATGGTGGAAACTGGCCAGTCACCCAAATTCCATTAAAAAATAATAATAGAAGTTCTAGTGAAGATTGAGGCAGATGTTTTAAAATTTGGTAGTGAATTTCATCGGGATCAGTGACAGTATCCTTTGCTCTATGCAAAGAGTTGCATAATTCTTCCATAGGGAAGGGGTCATTGTAATCCTCTAGATTGTTGGATGTAAATTTGATCTTTTGTTTTTCTTGCTGTTTTTTAGTTTTGATAAATTCTGGATTACAATTTTCAGACGACGATTGTTTTGAAAAAGTGGCGGCCAAAGTGTTTGAAATTCCTGTTTTAGATGTAATTAAGGTGTTGTTTTCCTTCAGGTGTTGTACAGTTGATTTTGTTTCTTTCCCTTCAATCTTTTTAATCGTTTTTCCAAATTTTAGTGATGGGGGTGTTTTGCTTAATCTTAGAAACGTAAGATTCCCAAGAACTTTTTTTTTTTTGTTTTATAAGTCGTCTTGTTTTTGCCCGATTTATACGAAGTTTGTCTAAATTATATGTGGTTGGTGACTTGTTTAATTCCCCTTCAGCTTTCTTACGATCCTTTATAGCCTTTTTACATTCATTATCAAGCCATGGTTTGATGAAACGTTTTGGATTTGCCGAGGTTTTAGGGATGACTGTGCTTGCAATGCCAAGCAGCTCGTTTGTAAAATGTTCTATTTGGTCAGCACTATCATGAAATTTCTCCCGTGTGAGGCGTTCAGAACAAAGCGATGAGAAAGTGTCCCAGTCAGCCTTTTTAAAGTTCCACTGGGGCACTCTCTCCTCGTCCGCCGGAACTACACTCTCCAGCACAACCGGAAAGTGGTCACTCCCGCACAAGTCATCTTCTATCTTCCAAGAATAACCGAGGAAGACAGAATGGCATGCAATTGTAAGATCAATTGATGTATACGAACCAGATGCGGGGTGCAGATAAGTGTCCGAACCATCATTAAACAAACACAGATCATATTTTGTAATGAACTCTTCTACAGTTTTACCTTTTGCATCTTCCTGACTGCAGGAATTACCCCAAATAGGGCCATGAGCGTTAAAATCACCCAACAAAATATATGGAGTTAGAAGTTGTTGAACTAGTAACTCAAGATCATTCAGTTGTAGCGTTTTACTTGGTAAAACGTAAATAGAACATAATGTGATTGTCTTGTCTAAGATTAGGCGTACAGCTACAGCCTGTAAATTTGATTGCAAAGATATAGAACTGTGAATAATGTCGTTTCTAACCAAGATGGATGTTCCACGAATATGGAGATCAGTTTCATCTGCCCATGGAATTATACGATGTATAATGCTTAAAAGCTGAATGATCAAGAGTTTCAGGTTTCTTCAAAAGTTTCCTGCAGGCAAAAAGCTGCAGGTTGATATTTTTGGCTTAGAAGACCCAGTTCATTAAAGTGGGCTCTAAAACCTCGACAGTTCCACTGTACTGTGTTATGTTTGAATGTACTAGGCATGTTTGGTTGGTGAGTTTGAGGGTGGTCGTATGGGTGAAATTGCCCCCGTTGTTCTTTTTGCTGAAGTTTTGCGTGGGGACCTTCCCTGCAATGATGGAAGGGGGTTATTTGAAAATGTTTCCCTGAGACATTCGAAGGCCTCAAATATATTTCTAGTGACAATATCTCTAGAAAATTTGGGAATTCGATCTGAAAGAGTTTTCTTTTTTTCTTTTTTGCTTTTTTTACTTTGATTCTGACTCTGACGTTGACTAGATTGTGGATGATCATTTGACGTTTCATTAACCTTTTTCCTTTGTTTTTTTTTATCAGTTGTTTTAGTTTGAGTGGAAGAACTGTTCGTATTTGTTGTTTGTATTATACTGAGTGGGTTTAAAGGTTTTGGTTGTATATTATCAAGCCATGTAAGATCTGTTTGACATTGTACTGATTTTGTAATTAGTGCAGAATGCTTAATATCATTTGCATAAGATGACGGTGGTAAATTCACCCCCGGCATTGATATTATGATTTCTCTTGCTTCTTTAAAACTAATATGCTTTTCGCATTTCACTTTTTGTATGAGTTTTTCCTTTTTTCCATACAGGGCAATCCTTAGATGATGACATGTGATTGTCCTGACAGTTAACGCATTTATAGTCTGTAGTGTTACAAGGATCTTCATGGTTGAGACCACATTTAAAGCATATTTTCTCGCCACGACAAGAATCCTGGCCATGTCCAAACTTTTGGCACTTGAAACATCGCAGTGGATTTGGGATGTACAAATCCACTCTGACGTTCAAGTAACCAATCTTATTTGACTTGGGGGGTGGGGGGCGGGGAGCTTTGTGCCATCAAAGGTGCAGATGTAGGTGTTAGTTTTAATTTTGTTTCCTTGTTTGTTAATTTCAATACGTTTTACAGAGGTGATTCCTTGAGGTTTCAATTCACGTGTAATTTCATTTTCTTCCATGTCGGCTAGTTCAGGAGTTCTTATAACACCCTTGCTAGTCTTTAAGTTTTGTGGTAACTAGCTTTAATATTGATATCCAATAATTTTGTAGTATGTAAAAGATTGAATGTTTGAACTTGTCTGGAACTTGTCTGGAACACTGGATTAATAAATTTCCAGAGCGTAATTTTTTAATATCTTCTACAGTTCCTGCTATACTTTGATGGCCTTATCTAGAGCAAAGGGGTTTAGATTACTTAATTTCTTATTGTCATCAGATGAATGCAATAGAATAAATTTTGAAACGTTGTCTTCAGGTGAAATCAGTGGTTTCATAAGTTCTTCATCAGAGTCAGAATCTCGAAGTCCGGTATCTAAAAACGGTCGTTTAATTTTTGGTTGTTAGGTAGCCATGATTAATATTTTAAACGTTCACTGCCCTGGCTCCCACCCACCACGGAGTCCAACAAGGGAAAGGGTTACTACTAAGCAGTGAACCCACCGGGTTGCCGGTATTTCCACATACCTGGTATGGAGCAGTATACTCAGCCAGTGTTGATACCGAAGTATGCCACTGGCTGATTGGCCTGTGTGTGGAAGTGCCATGTCTTCAGATGGCGATCATTCAACCAATCACTATACAAAACACAGAAATTAAAATTGCCGCGTACGACTGGAACAGACAGTGCAGCAAAACTAAGTGTTTGGTAAAATTATGTGTTTAAAAACAGTACATGATGGCAATTGTGGTATGGCATAAAAGAAATGACTGACTGAATGACCACCAAATGCCCCCCCCCCCCCGACGTGACACCCAGTATTTTTGGGGTGGGGGCTCCCGATTGGCCAGAACGGACCATCCGGCCATCCTTCTACATGTATTCCCGAAGTTAGGGCCAAACCAGTGTATTGAACAGGTACCTCCATGATGGAGATCAGGGACAAAACAGTGTTTACGACCTGATCTCCATCCTGGAGATTTGTCCTAACCGGGACCCAGTCTGTTCTCAACTTCCAGGATTCCTTCCTCAGATCGCACCTTACGGGAGAACAAGGTGCCTGCAAGATGGCATAAGCAAGGATGACCAATTTGGTCCGGGGATGCGTATTCATATATTCCGCAGCAAACTTGAACAATGTACATCACACTAATGTTACGGTGATGACTACCTTTTAGTAAATAATCTAGACACTCGAACATCTGCATCGAGCATCAAATCATCCAATATGACTAAACTATCAGATTTTAATTCTTGGGGGAAACCCTCTACGAATTCTACTTGGGGTAAAGTATTGTATAATGGTTGCCATTCACTATAACACCAAATGATGTGATTTGGAACAGGTGATAAAATATCTTGAATGTTTTGAATAACTCGATTTACAAAGGATGATTTACCACTACCCGTGGGACCACACAATAAACAAGTGAATGGATGCTTCCAACGAGGATCCATCTTTGTTGTTCTATGTGGGTACTACTCCCCTTTTTATGCCCTTTGGGGAGGAGTGGCCCCCACTGAACGTGGGTGCTGCACACCCTTTATACCTTTTGGAGAGGTTGACTGTCATCCAAAAATATTTAGCATTGGTGGACCTCTGACTTACTGGATGGGGACAGGTAAAGTTTGTCTGATATTTGTCAAGAAGATAAACAACAAATAACTTAAGCGTCATTACCACCTTTTTTTTCTTTTTCTTCTTTTTGTACTTTTTAAAAATTTTTTTCTTTTTTTTATAAAAAACAAATCATCTATTTACAACAGCTATTGCATCTTCATACTGTGTGGTTTCTTCAAGGTCATGAATTCAATCACTAAATCCATAATACCTCATCTCTATTCATTTGTGAGAGGTTTCTCGAACATATCTTCATACTCTTTCTGTACTGGTGGTGGATTCATTCCAGAACTATTATGGTGCCACAGTAGATGGACATCATTCTTGTTAAGTGCTTCGCTAAGACGTGTTATAATCTTCTCTTCTTCAGACATCATGAGGCATACATTATGCTGAATCTGACTTGGATGATCAACCGTACATCCATAACATTTTTCTTTCACTACAGCGTCAATATTCTCTTCCACATAATGAGCATATGCCAAACAAAGTTCATGTTACAAGCGAGCTTGCCTGAGTTCACTATCAAGTTCATCAACAATCATTGGTAGTGGTTTGGTTCTTCTTACTGTGATCTTCTTCTTCAAAGCTGGTTCCCTTGGTTTTTTGAAGTCATCAGAAGCTTCAGGTTTAGTATCTTCAGTTAAAGCTGTTTGTTGAGTGTTGATGGCTGCATCTATTTCTTCTATTTGGGATTTCAGAGCATTCCATTCTTCTAAAGAGACTGCAATCCCAGTTTTCGTTGGATAAGGTTTCTGGTCTTTACCCTCAAAGTATCTTCGAACATGTATCTTCAGTTAACCCTGGTTACTGGTGACATTAGTGTAAGTCTGCTTGCTACCAAGTCGGAACATCTTCTCTGGTCAATGGTTCGATCGTGAATGATGCCAAGTCCATTCTTCCTCTAATCATATATATATCTTTGACGGACGTGTTTGAAAACACCGCCACAGTTCAGCAAATTTTGATCGATATTTTCATTCTTGATTGGGGTTTGTGTTTGTTTCCTATAGGATTATAGGTTAAAGTTAGAAAAATTAGTATAGAAAGTAAATGGAAAGAAACACAATAGGAATACATTAATCTGATTGGTTGATTAACTTCGATCTGACTGGTCAGTTTGGCCATCAAACTGCAATCTTGATCCTTAAACTGTAGGATATGGCCCTCTGCATTTTTATGCTGACTTGGTACAGGTCAACCTACAGACCTCTGTCCAATGGAGATAAGTCAAATAGCTCGAATGCATTCCCACCCCCTACAGTTCATACTTTTTTTTCTATTTCAATCCTGTAAGAAGTGTCCCTCTGCATTTTGTACTGACCTTGGGACAGGTCAAGTTTGTCTGATATTTGTCAAGAAAATAGACATCATCGAATAACTTGAGACCTTTCCCACCCCACAACAGGAATTTTTTTTTGTTTTTTAAATTTTTTAATTGTTTTTTAAAATTGTTTTTTGTTTTTTTTTTAAATTTTCTATAAAACAGTAGAAGGAAATTTATTCTTTGTCCAACAGAGAATGACGATGATGAATTAACAACATGAATTACTCCATTAGTAGGGATTACCTAAAACATTTTTTTAACTGAATATATTTGGGTATCATCCGGTTCCAATAGGGGTAACATAAGGGATACCAGAAATCATCTTTATTTAAAAAAAAAATAAATGGAATGAAACTAAACATAAATTTTTTTGAGTATTGTGAAAATAAATATAATTGGATACCTCTCGGTTCCAATAGGGGTTACCTAAAGTATACCAGGAATCAACGTTAAAAAAAAATTGGAATGAAACAATACATAAATGTTTTGAGTATTTTGAAAATAAATATAATTGGATATCATCCAGTTCCAATAGGGGTAACCTAAGGGATACCAGGAATCAACATTGGAAACTAAATATAAATTTTGTGAGTATTGGTTATACTTGGCCTACACCAGGGGTGTACAACATGAATGATATTTGTTGAACAAATTTCCTTCCATATATTTATTTATTTATTTATTTATTTATTTATTTATTTATTTATTGGTGTTTAAGGTCACATATTTATACACAATGCCTAATCGTGACCGTGACAGTTTTACGGGCGGAGGAAGCCGGAGTACCCGGAGAGAACCACCGAGCATCGACGAGCAACTGTCAGCTCCTCAACATTCTAACTCTGTTCAAGCTCCGCTCAAGCAGGGTAACAGCGGTTGAAGACATGTGCACCATCGACGCGCAGTGCGCCTTAGTGCACGGCGTCATCGTGTCCCCGTGTAGGCAACCGGGATAAAGTGCCTTGCCTAAGGACACAACGCGGGTCGTCCCAAACGGGGCTCGATCTCGGGACCTCTAGCTCAGAAGTCCAACAGTCTACCACTGAGCCACCGCGCTCCCATTTCCTTCCATACACTATTTACAAATATGTACAAGTAATTACTTTCACCCTCCCCCCATGAGGAAAAAAAGACAGAAAATTTTCATCTTGGATAACCATCTGTGTAAATATAAAAATAATATTGATTGGGATAATTTGAATATAAGAATTATGCTTACCTCTGGATTTCTGTAAAGATTGTGGAAGAATATTCACTGGTTGTTGAGAAAGAAAATTAAATTGTCAGTGGTAAAATCGATACACCGTCATCTTGAACTAGTCGTTTGGGATAAAAATAAGAACAGCCGTCTTTCGTCTGTGCGTAAGTGGACATGTCATTTCCATTAAGTCTAGAGCCTTTATTTTTTCCTGTTCCTGTTTGTTTGTTTTTGATTATGTTTATTGATTAAATATGTTTCCTTTGTGAAATCATTTTGTCTTTTATTTATTCCTTTACAACTCAGTTTGTTTGATGGGCCGAAACAATAGTAAGTTTTGCTACACAATCCAATAACACCCTCTCCCTCCCATTCAATTTTAAAAAGTCCCGGGGGTTCTTTTATCAAAAGCTTTCCTGTCCCTGCAGCATTGAGATGGCATCCGGTTATCTCCCCTTCGTTTAGTTTTTACATAATCTTCCATATGGGCATCGCAGGCTTCTGAGAGTAACCATTTATGGGCTTGGCGATAGAATGATTCTTTTTTCTCTGGGCTGACTAATTCTTCAAGGGAAGATCCAGAAAGGGCTATGTATAAGCTGCACGTGTCCGATTCACAAAGTTCAAAATCCCTACGATCAACAAAAACATCCAAAAAAACATAGTAGAACTGGAGCATACGTAACTTGACATACTGATACACGAAAAAAACAAAACAATGTGGTGGGGCAAGTCAAGTTTGCTTTTATTCATTTCAATTTCATAAAGTTCTTCAGTGAGGGTGTTCAGTTTCCGAAAGGCCAGATTATTGATGAGGTTGGACACATTATCTTCATCACAATACACTACATTCCTATGTTTTGCTTTGTTAGTGACTGTCTTCCCATAGCCCGAATTACCTAATAGCTTTATCGTGTCAGCTACGATGGCTTTACTTGGGTCAGAGTCCCCTTCCCCTTCGGGCCTGTGATACTTGATCATCAAATGTTTGGAAGCACGCCTTGGGCAGGTACTGGATGACTTGATACACCCGACTGACTACCAGTCCGTCCAAATACCATTGCAATAATGGTGTAGCCAGCAAGATTTTTTCGCCAAAGTACCAATAAGACTACGGTGAGGTTAGCGCATAATGTTGTTGGCTTCAGCGTAAGCCTTCATATGTGGCCCGATATCTTCCCGCGAAATATTTGTATTTTTGAAGATTGGTATCATTTCTTCAAAATAGGACTTCAGTTGGTCGGGTACAGAAAAGTCGCACTCCACTAGGCCAAAGATATTGCCTGTGCGGATCTTCTCGAGAAGTTCGCGGGATGTCATCGAACCATCCACCGAAGTCCCAAACTTTTCCTGGAGAAAGGTCTTTAAGTCTGCATTGGTCTTCTTCTGCTGATGCCACTCACATTCCAGATTTCTATTACATCATGCCCAAGGCTCTGTATGTACTGGGTGGTTCCCTTGTTTTTTCCCCTGAGCTCAGACATGGACTTCCCCCGTACTGCATTGTGAGTGGCCAATGTACTGTCCTTCATATTCAGATAACATTTATGACCGTGCCAGAAACATCCGTGAAAACTAATAAACAGTTTTGGTGTCTTTACACCAAACATCTACGTGCACTTCTATCATTGTATTCGTGTCGGATGTGGACACCGTGCCCGGTAGACATATATTCCAGCCACTGATGGGCCATCCTACCGTACTTATGGGAATACTCTGGTTTAAAGCCTGTCTCTTCCTTGCGTCTAATGTAGCAGCCTGTTGGCATTTCCTGCAATAATGACCATAAGTACAATGCGTTGGCATTATCACCTACAACACCCTCACATCCCTTTGCTGCTACGCCATACTTAAATTCTCTTAAGCTGGTAATATTCTTATCGTGATAACGATTGGACATAACAGAAGCCTCCCCCTTACAATATTGTCCTTGAAAAGATGATGAAGATCCTTGTTCTTCTCGTTGATGTTCTCGAAGGATATACCTTCGTCGACGGTACTGAAAACATATTTTAGCGTCAGTCCTGGAACGCTAATGCCATCCTTAAACATATCGATCCCCCTAAAAGTAAAATTGTGATTGTTTCTCAATAGCCTCTATAATGTCCTAATCCCATGTTCCCCCAAACTTGCTGGCAGTAAGCATATTCTTGTTCGGTAATGTTTTCCCTTTTAAAGACGTATAAAAGGAAACATGGGGAGGTAACTCGGTAGTGTCCAATTTATCAATACAGTCAATCCATTCATAGGGAAAAAATCCTTTAGTAATGGAACACCCAAAAGCCTTGAGAAATGTATCATAACTAAATCCAGGGGCTAAGTAATTGCAAATATCCAAACATTTCAAATGATCTGTTTTCAAAACCATAGAGTTGTTACTCTTTTTAACAACAAAATAGAGTGGGTCGTACTTTTTCAGGTAATCCATCAGTTCTCGTTTAATTACGTTCACTCATATTTTCCAGAACTAAAACCTAAGACAGGCATTTCCTTTATGTAATGATCAAATTCTGCAGATAATTTTTCAAATGGGTGGGGTTTAGAGTCATCTGCACCTTCCTGTGTCAAAGCATCTTGGATCATTTGCCTGAGGGATAATATGGTGGCCATGCGAATCTCTTGCACGAGAGAGTAACGTTTCTGAGAAATTTCCATTAAATAATTCATCATACTTTCAACCAATGTCTGTGTGTCACCATCAGTAATAAAACATTTGGGATTATCAAAACCGGGGACATTACTACATACACTAACACTGAGGGGTTTGTGTTGAGCTTCCCAGACAAGAGTATCGGGATATGACCGTGAGTATTCTGAAATAACAATACCTTCTTCGTGTAACTGTCCAAAAATAGTCTTGGGGTGTGACAGATACCACCAACATACCTATAAGACAAATCATCTGTACAAGAGAGCTCATGGCTTTGCATCGGCCATGCCGATTTCCACAATTTACCACATTTACGACAAGAAAAGGATTTACAATATTGATTAAAGTCAGTGATGTAACTAAAATGGTTCTCATACAAATTGACATACATGGTATTCTAAAAATTTCTATTAGACCTATGTACAATTTTATCCAAAACTTCATCATCTTCCAATAAGAGTTCAAATACTTCAATATTCACTTCAAATACTTTTTCTACTTTGTGGAGTTCATCTAATTTCATACCAGGAAAGTTATCGATTGGTTCATTTGTGTATTTACTATACAGGGTCTGAGTTGTAGTATTCAAAGTATGGCCCTCACTTCCGCCCCAGAGGGCTAAACACCGGAATAAACAGAGATTGTCATTATAAACAAAATGGTGGTACTGATCTTTAACAAGGGCAACAATCGAATGATTTTCCAAAATATACTTTGGAAGATTTTCAGGAACCCCACCAGTTGGATGATTTTTAATCTTGTTTACATAAAAAGTCACATTGGTCAATTGATGGACAATTCATTTAGAGTTGGGTCTTTGCTGCCTCGCCCATTCCAAAATATCTTCCTGTTCAATGTCTTCAAGAAAATTCCCAAAATCTACAGTATTTTCAATAAGGGGTGGCCTATCAAGAACTCGGGCATTATTTTGTGAAGGATGATAAAATCTTAGTTCTTCTGTTTCATTTTTACGTAAAATGAAGCCGTAGCTTAAATTAATTTTTAATTTACCTTTTTGAGATTGAAAGATTGTTTTATTTAATTCACAATTCATAGTAGATAAATCAGTTGCGTCTAATCTATAATTAAAAATGGCTTGTATTTTCCTATTAGTTATGTGATGTGTCCGAATGGTGTTCCAACGATAAATTTCCGAAATTCCATCACTTGTTTCTGCCAAAAGGTCCTGATCAAATTCAGTGGGGTCAATGTCCAAAACAGTACGGCTTTTTTCAGGGTTGTTGCCGGTCGTTCAGATTTCCGTTTCTTGGGGAGAGTAACAAGGAAATGGGCGGTGTTTTTATGCCTATTAAAATGTAAAAGTTGTTTAAATTCCTGTCCACATTCCAAACATGTATATAAATCTAAGCAGGTTTTTATGGTTGTCTAATTTATCTTCCCTAGTAAATGTTTTATAGCAGTAATGTTGTTACAGTCAAATGTCTTACCTTGTCCATGAGCTATCCGTTGATGTCTATTCCTGTTCCGTCGATCCGTGAATATTTTCTCACAATCCTCGCATGAAAATCCAGAAGCCTCCATAATCCTTAGAATAATGAATGCACAAAAATAGCACACACAAAAAACGATTGAATAACATGAGTACACAGAGATGATCCTTTTCCGTCAAGAGATGAAAATGGAATGAAGCCGACGCCAAAACGTCGCTGAATTTATTTAGACGTGACGGACATATAAACATCATGACGTCACAGCGCTTTTTTATCGATATTTTCAATGTTGATTGGAGTTTTTGTTTGTTTCCTTTTGGATTATAGGTTAAAGTTGGGAAAATTAGAAAATTAGTATAGAAAATAATGGGAAAGAAACAAACAGGAATACATTAATCTGATTGGTCGATAATTCTGATATTTTATTGGTCAGTTTGGAGATCCAAAAAGGAATCTTGATCTTCACATTAAAAAAATAAAGTTAATGAACATATTAAAATAGTGATGGGGGTATTTAAGGATGTTACTAAAAATAGAAATAATATAAAAAGTTAGAGAATTCTGGGTAATGACCCAAAGAATTTGTCCCATAGCACTACTCTTACACAATTTAATGGAGAAAAAAACATTATGGAATCCAAATAAAAGAATTTTGATAGAACATTACTCTAGTCGAAAGGAACATACCCACAGGGCCCCCTCAGTAATATAAACAATATGGGGCAAATACCACGCCAGAAAATTACTCCTATTCAATCGAACGCACCCCCTGTGCCCTTTGGTACTATAGCACTACGTGCTAAGCCTATAAATGGGGAATCCGTAGTCAGTAAAGTCAATTTTGGTGATTTGGAGGGATTGTCGGGTTGTTTGTTGTAATTAAACGAGACTTCTGGGGAACGCACCCCCTCCCCCCCCCCCCTGTGCCCTTTGGTACTATAGCACTACGTGCTAAGCCGATAAAATGGGGAATCCGTAGTAAGTAAAATCAATTTTGGTGATTTGGAGGGATTGTCGGGTTTATTTGGGTAATTCTACGAATCGGGAAATTACTCCTGTTCAATCGAACACAACCTAAGAACATACCCTTGTCTTGTTAGAAGGATTTGGGTCACATAGCAACCACGTGCTACCATAGAAATCAAGATGGCGGCCTCCAGTATACAAAATGGACGACGGAAACACGAATCGCCCTAACAACATGCGCTGCGCTTGCGCACTCACACAACGTATCGCTATGGAGATATGACGTCACAAGATGGCGGCTCACGCGAGTTACCATGACAACCAAACATGGCGCCATTGGGTTACGTGACATGGCGTCACTTCCGCCCCGCCCCCTTCTCCTCCCAGTGGGGCCCGTTTACCTCATCTACCACTTGTGTCAAACGAAAGCTTCCTTGAAATTTGTAAAATTGTGAACATTTCGGAAATAGCAATAAAATCAAACGTATTTTCATTATCTTGCATATCACATAATACATTTTCAAGACTGAGTTTGAATTTAAGCTTCGACAATTAATTGAGAGCAAGGGTGTGCCATTTCGCGAATTTGATAACTTTTGTGAAAACTCCGCCGACAAGTTGTTGCTGCATGAATGAAACACGACCGAGCATGGATTGGTAATAGCGTCACAGTCATCTCCCTTTGTTCTGCTTGTAAAGTCGTATTTTTCATATGTCTTGATTTCACAAAGATTTATCTCATCTGTTGTGGTATCTATTTCTGTTAGTTTCTTTTAAGTTGTACCTTTTGTGAAGAAGTCTCAACACATAGTAAATGATCTGTCTACATTCCGAGACATAACCATTCACTGGGCTTTCATGTAAATTCAAATTAAATATTTCTAAAAACAACATAAATACAACACAAAAGATGAAAATATTGAAGTTGGAAGTTGTGTACATACTATTGTCGGTGGGAATATTCATATACATCCTGTATTTAAAAAAATCAGACCCGAAACCCCTCACCCCTCACCAAGTTACTACGAGATGCGAGAGGGGGGGGGGGGGGGGGGGCTCAACCTAATCTGCTTGCATTAGAACTGCTTTCGTCCCTTGCACACCGGACGCGATGCGAGTGGGGCGGCCTAGATAACATCAACGCTGGTTCTTTTTGTCTGTGAGCAAGAGAGAGAAAGCGGGAAGTCTGCGGATGCGGCGGGCTACCAAACGATGATAACAACCGAACACATCGAGGCTCGACGTGCACGCCACTCCTGGCGGTTAGAAACAAGTATTCCATGTCACATTTTACACACAGCTGCGTGAAACCACAAACATCACACGGTATCCAAATTGTGAATGCAGATAAATATTGCCGATCTCAGACCCATTGCAAGGCTCGCAACGCTCACGCCGCATCCAGCGTGCAACTGACTTCATTTGGTATACTGTGCTCTCGTCGTTGCTATTCAATGAACTGGAACGCTGAAGGGACAATCCCAATATATTTCCAAAAGTGATGATCGGCACAAACGGGCCTTTAGTTAAGGTGATTCTAAACTGAAGATTGTAGTTTGAGTGGACAGGTCGAAAACATGATGTTTTTTTCATTACTTTTCAATAGTAATGGTTATTTAATACATGAATGATTGCTTCCTACCTAATAGAGCACACAAATGTGATAAAAATTTTTAAAAAAAAAGAATTTACTCACCAAAAAAAATGCTTTTGAAAATCCCTAACTCACGGTCAACTTCCTGCCACCAAAACTTAAAATATGAATCTCACATTGAAGAATATGTTTTCTATGTGCACTAGAGAACAACAGTTGAGTAATAACTTTTTAAAAAATAAATTGTATGTTTATTTAACTTTTTGAAGGACCACTGCATGCACTGGTCCAGCCATTTTTTTCACAGGGAACTATTTACAGTTCAAAAGTATGGCACATCACACTAATCAGAAATCTGGTTGACCTCCCCTGGAAATATTAGCCATACAAGTGATATGTCTGTTCTGCCCTCTTCCACAAGTAAAACGGTCTTGACATGATATGACCCTGTTGAATGTGTATCGTCAAATCCCAATAATAGAAAATAAAAGACTGCTTGGCCACACCACCCCCCCCCACCCCCACAAAAAATTTAATTTTTCAAAATTGAAAAAGGGACATAACTCTGGCAAAAATTGTCGGATCAAACACTGATTTGACTTGACCTGCATTTTATGTTGATACACCTACACAACAAATTTTATTTGATTCTGTCAATTACAGCTCAAGTTATTGGTTGGAAACTAAAAAAATGGAGTTTTTAAAGTTGAAAAAGGGGCATAACTTTGGCAAAAATTGTCGGACTGCACGATTCGAACTGGACCTGTATTTTATGTTGATACACCTGCATACCAAATTTTATTTGATTTGGTCAACTATAACTAAAGTCATCATAGGGAAACCACAGTGGGACGGATACACGAACGGATGGACACCGGCTATTTTAATAGTCCCCCGAGTGGGGCGCGGTGGCTCAGTAGGTAGAGGTGCAGGCTGCAAGCCGAGAGGTTCTCGGTTCGAATCCCACCTGCGGCAACCGCGTTGTGTCCTTGGGCAAGACACTTCACCCCCATTGCCCATGTGGGGGCACGATGTCGCCGTGTACTAAGGCGTACTGCACGTCGATGGTACGCATGTTTTCAACCAATCTAACCCTGCCTGTGCTGCAGTGCGGAGTTACGATGTTGGGGAGTTGGTAGCTGCTCGTCGTTGCTCGGTGGTTCTCTCCGGGTACTCCGGCGTCCTCCACCCGTAAAACTGTCACGGTCATGATTAGCCATTGTGCATAAATATGTGACCTTAAACATCAATAAATAAATAGTCCCCCGAAAATATTTTACAGGGAAAAAAGGTACACATTAATATTGCCTGCAACAGTAATAGACCAACTCAGCATTTGATGCTGGTTCACATCCCATCCACACCCCTTTAACAGTGGCACATTTCCAGATTGGACTGGAATCATGCAGCATTCCCAAGCCACCTTCAATTTCTACCTGTATTCGGTATTTTTGTCATAAAGGTTTTCTCTTGATGCTTGTGCACTCTTACTGGTATGTACACTGTGAAACCTGTGCAGTAAATATTGTAAACAGTCAGTTCATGTTTTAGGCTCTAGTGTTGACAGACTATATTATTCTGATGCAGACTAGTACCACCCACACCCCCAGTGGTATGATACAGTTATGCATTCTTCTCAACCATTTTGCTTGACATTATGTTTTCATGAAAACATTTTGTTCCCCCAAAACACCCATTCAAAACATCGAAGAGTCCCATGAAATGACAATCTCTTACCTCTTTATCACTGTGTACGAGTATTTAATATAACTGGAAGACAATATTTATGACAACTTTCTTTCAAGTATTTATCTAACACACTGATCAAATCACTATAGTTGCATAGATAAATGACCATTCAGATTTCATTATTTGTACAAATTTTGCAACACAAACATTGCAAGTGATAATGATCTTCAACGGTAACTGATGAGCTTACTGGAGGCATTCCAATGGGAGGTTATGAACTCTGTTTTTAAGGCAGAATGTGTATATATTCTGTGATACGAGAAAACATCACAGAATTGCCACCTTCCCTCTGCATTATTGAACGTGTTAATCGTTTGCCTCCCATAAGCGATCCTTACCTTTCCAACCAAAGCTTGTTCACTTGAGGTGTTGGTTGAGGTACAGAAAATAAAAAAAGAAAACCTTTCAATTATATGTTAGGGAATGGTGCTGCTTTGATATGCCCACGACATCAGAGCTTCGTGTGGCCACATTCTGTGGGCAAATTGAGGCCTCATTCCCAATGGGGTACATGTAATAAAATTCCTAATATCTGGCACAAAACATTATTACTCCTTAACTTATACAGCATTATCAGGTTAAAAAAACAGTTTTTCTGACAGTTGATTCTAATAAACTGATACCCATTTTAACCTGCATTCTCTCTGGAAAAAAGCTTCCAGCTGGGTTTATGTCTAGATGGCTAAATGAATAATGTCCCTAAGACCATGAAAAAGGCCCCTTTCCCAATTTACTTGGATGGAACCCTGAACTGTACATGTAGGTTAGATACAGTGCTTTTCATATCCAGTCAAGTTAATGCATTTAAAAAGCTGTTTTGTACCCATGGCCACCAGGTTAAACGAACACACGGGAATATATGAATATATGAAGAAAGTTTGCTAGAATTTACTTCTTTTAACCTTTTTCCTAATACTGTGAATCCATCCATCCTGTGTTATTAGTAAGAATTTTAGAATACCTTGACCTGTTAAATAATAGTGCTGAATTACTATTATACATGGACATTTGAAGAAAAATTTCAGTCACCACTATTATTTAAAAGAGCCCAAAGGTGAAAATGCCATCACTATTATTAATTTTCAATAATTTTTATCAAATGTTTAAGACCTCACCATTTTTCAGCCATCAATATTATGAGGCAAGTAAGAGTGTGATGCAAAAAGTAAACCAAAGGACAGATGGACGGACATACTTTGCCTGAAAATATATTGCCTGATTTATGGAATGTATTATGTCTTGTGAAGATTACGTAAATTTATTTTGTGTGTGTGTGTGGATCTCTTAGACTCTTGTGCTATTCAGAGTGGCCGAGCCATTGACAATGAATTCGTATATAGTCTTCTTGGTATTTTGGTTATATTTTTGATTATTTAGAGGCCCTATTTGTAACTTTTTTCAGAGATATTTTGTGAAAATGAGGATTTATTAGCCAATATTTCGATAACGCAAAGCACTCAAAAATTTGAAGCTCGATTGTGCCTTGTGTGTGTTGCCATACTTCACTTTCGTTGAGATTTTCAAAATATGCAACGACTGATAAAATAATTTCCTAGAGAAAAATTTCATGTTCACACTTCTGTCATATTTTATTTGTGATTAAGAGGTTTAGCGGAGTGGATAGAAAAAAAAAAATATTTTTCGCACTTTGAACAAGCGACTTACCAACGCATGTGACTTTCCGGTGACAACAACTTCGATCAACAAATACTTGCAGGCATGAGTCAAAAAGCCCACAGATTATTCGAAATTATCGATGATCTTTGTGGATTGCAAACAAATTTAATGAAATACATCGTTTACAATGATTCGCAATGTAAATCACACCAGATCGCAAAATTAGGAGCATTATTTCTGGAACTCACCGAAACCAGACCGAAACGGGGCCGAATGACAGACCAATAAAGTTAACCATCAATATTACATGATGAACAATAGTTCCCCCGATTTGCGATTAAAAGAAGTGAAAAAGAAACCAGTTTACGAATATTTCAACAACAAGAATACAACATGGGTTTCTAATTCCACTATATGTCACAGTTTTGTTAATTAAAGAAAACAGAAATTTTTGTTCTCTGTTGAAAATTTTGGTGCATGAATACAAACTAATGGCAAGGTCGATCCATGTGAACAAATTGATTGCTTCACTTGGTGAGGGAAAAATATGTACATAGAACAGACAATCAATGCAATTTGCCTCTATTAGTCTGCTTCCCGTGAGCTATATGGACAATCAGAATTTCAGCAATGGCATTGTCATGAGAATTTACGGGACATATGGCGAGATCTTTCGTCGCAATGCTGCCCATAACCTTCTGTGTTTTGAATTTCCCACCGTAAACATGGCGGACACTTTTGAGACTGAAACGACCCAGGTTGACAACGTGCTTAGGCCTGCCTTCGATGTGTTTTATTAAAAATTAAGACTCAACTTCTACAGTACATTACTGATAGCTCACGTTGGTTGTTCATTGGAAGGTGAGGCGTCTCGCTATTTTTTGAAAACCTGACCATGCCATTTCCGACGTTTTGACAGTACACATTTTCTAATGTCTCCAAATGACTCGTAAATTTGTTAAATGCATATTTTGCGGGTCCCATCACGTTCTATGTGACATGACCATTCCCCCCAACCCTGGTATCCAAGGGCAAGGCTGTTTCGTTGCCAAGTTATTGTTCAATGAAATGTTCACATTTTTTCTGTGTTTCTGGCTTCCATGTTGGCAGCAATGACTTTAGAATCACCTTAAAGACCAGGAACTGGCTTTACATGTCTGGTGGACAGACAAAACTGTTGGACAATAAGCGAGCAGTCAAGTGAACAATTCCTAGGGGGTTTGATCATCCCCTACTAGGCGGGTCCTCAGGTGGCGGATAGAGGACGGCCTGCTCAATTGGGCAGGTTTGCTAATTTTTAATTGGCAGGTTTGCTCAATTGAGCTGGTTCGCTGCGAAATACACGAATACGCAGCCCCGGACCAAAATGCTCAACCCTGATAATTCCATCTGGCAGGCACCTTGTTCTCCCGTGAGGTGCGTTCCGAAGGCCCCGGAAGAAGGAATCCTGGCAGTTGAGGACTCGGGCCCCGTTTAGGGCAATCTCCGGGATGGATCCCTGGACTCCATTTCGGAGATAATGTTCAACACACTGCTTTGGCCACATTTTCGGGAGTAGAAGGATGGTCCGTTCTGGCCAATCGGGAGCCCCCACCCCAAAAAGTACTGGGTGTCACGTCGGGGGGCATTTGGTGGCCATTCAGTCAGTCATTTCTTTTAATCATTTATCATAATTGCCATTGTGTGCTGTTTTTAAACTCATTTTTTAACCAAATACTTAGTTTTGCTGCACTGTTTGTTTCAGTTTCACGTGGTAACCGTAATTACAGTGTTTTATAAAGTGATTGGTTGGATGGTCGCCATCTGAAGACCTGGCACTTCCACACACGGGCCAATCAGCCAGTGGCATACTTCGGTATCAACACTGGCTGAGTATATTGCCCTAGTATAAGTATGTGGGAATACTGGCAGCTCGGAGGGTTCACTGCTCAGCAGTAACTCTGCCCCTTGTTGGACTCCGTGGTGGGTGAGAGCCGGGGCAATGAACGACTTACAATAAAATATGGCAAACATACCAAATAAAAAACAAAAACGCGGGCGCGAACTTCGGTTCACTGATTCTGATTCTGACTCAGATCAAGACATAGGCAATACGTCAATTAACACTTGGCCCAAATGAATTATGATTTATGTTGCAGAGGATGGAAAATTGGCATCAAACATTAACCCCCTTGCATTAGAAAAAGCGATCAAAGGAATAGCTGGGGAAGTCAAGAATGTTAAAAAGCTACGATCAGGTGGGATACTCATTGAATGCAAACAAATACCATTAAGTGCTGTAACTGCCAAGGCAATCATGTAGCTGCCTCAAAAGATTGCCCAGTCTGGAAAAAAAGAAAAAGAAATTCAAAAAATTAAATGTCAAAAACAGATCAGTTTTAAAGAGGCCAGGGAAATAGTATCATCAATGCCTGGCATGAATTTATCATCGCCGACATACGCTAAAAAATTAATCCAAAAATGACCAACAACGTCAGTGGAATGCCAAACTCAATATACATGGCTTAAAGGTACAATTCCATCTTTAGTACAGGGTTTTACATTAGACCAAACAGACACTCAGCCAACACAAACGAATTCTACAACGCAAACAACAGAGAAATTAAAAGCCAAATTTGAACAGAAAAAAAGAGCAAAATCCCAAACCTGAGCAAACAACTTCAGAAACAACAGATGATAAATCAGAACAAAAACCAAGAAACAATTCGCCTAAACCCGTACAAAATAAGGATCGTACCACGAATTCAGAGCAGAAAAATGAACAAAACAAAACAAAGCCAAAATCACAAGGACAAAGATCACTACAGCACACTCTGAGTCAGAATCAAATGAGAAAATTAGAAAAAGAAAAAAGAAAAAATGAAACAAAAACAATTATCAGACAGATTACCTAAGGTTCTTCAAAACCCTGTTGTTCGCAACAGGTTTGAAGGCCTTGAGGATATGGAGGTTGGTGATTGTATCGATGAAACATTCGAACAATTACGTCCGACTTCTTCACAGAATAGGTCCCCGAGGAAAAATTCACCGAAGAATATTACCGGGGCTATTTCGCCCATACGTCCACCCTCTAAATCTCCATCGAAATATGGCTGATACAAACAAAAATAACATAATACAGTGGAATTGTCGAGGTTTTAGAGCTAATTTTAATGAACTAGGTCTTCTCAGCCAAAAATATAAACCTGCTGCTTTTTGCTTGCAGGAAACTCTTTTAAAGAAACCCGAGGCTCAAAATCATTCAGCTTTTAGGCATTATACCTCGTATAATGCTTGGGTGGATGATAGTGACCTTCATGTTCGTGGAACGTCTATTTTGGTTAGAGACGATATCATTCACAGATCTGTACCTTTGAATACAAATTTACAGGCTGTGGCGGTACGCCTAACTTTAGACAAAACAGTTACACTTTGTTCTATTTACGTTTCACCAAGTAAAGCCCTGCAACTGAATGATCTTGAGCTACTGGTCCAACAGCTCCCAACTCCATACATTTTGATTTTGTTGGGTGATTTTAACGCTCATAACCCCCTTTGGGGTAATTCCTGCAGTCAAGAGGATGTAAAAGGGAAAACTGTGGAAGAGTTTATTACAAAATATGACTTGTGCTTGTTCAATAATGGGTCAGACACTTATCTGCACCCCGCATCTGGTTCTTATACTTCGATTGATCTTTCAATTGCAAGCCCTTCCGTCTTTTTCGATTTTTCTTGGAAGGTGGAAGGCGACTTGTGCGGGAGTGACCACTTTCCGGTTGTGTTGGAGAGTGTGGTTCCGGCAGACGATGGGAGGGTGCCCCAGTGGAGCTTTAAGAAGGCTGACTGGGAGACCTTCATCTTGCTCTGTTCGGAACGCCTCACATTGGAGAAATTTAGTGAAAGTGCTGACCAGATTGAACATTTTACAACAGAGTTACTTGACATTGCAAGCCAAGTCATTCCTAAAACCTCGACAAATCCAAAACGTTTCACCAAACCATGGTTTGATAACGAATGTAAACAGGCTATAAAGGATCGCAAGAAAACTGAAAGGGAATTCAACAAATCACCATCCACAATTAATTTAGACAAATTACGTATAAATCGGGCAAAAGCAAGACGACTAATTAAACAAAAAAAGAAATCTTCCTGGGAAAATTATGTTTCAAAGCTGAACCAAAACACCCCCATCAACAAAATTTGGAAAATGATTAAAAAAATTAAAGGCAAAGAAACCAAATCAACTGTACAACATCTAAAAGACAACAACACGCTTATCACATCAAAAAAAGAAATTTCAAACAAATTGGCCTCCACATTTTCGAAACATTCGTCGTCTGAAAACTGTAATCCAGAATTTATCAAAATTAAAAAACAGTAAGAAAAACAAAAGCTCAAATTTACCTCCAACAATTTAGAAGCTTATAATGAACCTTTCTCTATGGAAGAGTTAAATAACTCTTTGCATAGAGCAAAGGATACTGCCACCGGACCCGATGAAATACATTACAAAATTTTAAAGCATCTGCCACGATCATCACTTGAACTTTTACTGTCAGTTTTCAATGAGATATGGGTGACTGGCCAGTTTCCACCTTCTTGGCATAATGCTACAGTAATTCCCATTCCAAAGCCTGATAAAGATCACAGCAACCCAAGTAATTATAGGCCTATCGCTTTAACAAGTTGTCTGTGTAAAACCATGGAAAGGATGATCAATGATCGACTTGTCTGGTTTCTGGAATCGAACAATCTACTTGCGAATGTTCAGTGTGGTTTCAGAAACCAGAGAAGTACTGTGGATCATTTGGTTAAACTAGAAACGTTTATACGAAATGCCTTCGCCAGAAAAGAACATGTGGTCGCCATCTTCTTTGACCTGGAAAAGGCATATGACACAACGTGGACGTATGGGATTTTAAAAGATCTTTTTAACATGGGGTTGAGAGGGCGTATGCCTCTTTTTATTAAAAACTTTTTAAAGGACCGCCAGTTTCAGGTTCGTGTTGGGTCAACGTTATCTGATCCTCACGAGCAGGAATTGGGGGTCCCTCAGGGTAGTATTTTATCTGTTACCCTATTTTTAATTAAAATTAATAGTATCATCGACGCAATTGAGAATATGGTAGATTCGTCATTGTATGTCGATGACTTTTTGATCTGCTATAGCAGCAAAAAGATGAATGCTATAGAGCGCAAACTTCAGCTGTGTTTAAATAGGATTCAAAAGTGGGCTATCGAAAATGGTTTTAAATTTTCAAAGACAAAAACGAATTGTGTTCATTTTTGCAAACTTCGGAAACATCACCTCGATCCGGAGTTGAAAATTGATGGTAGTCCTATTAAGGTTGTTAAGGAAGTGAAATTCTTAGGTTTGTTGTTTGACAACAAATTGAATTTCACTTCCCACATAAAACAACTAAAAGTTAAATGTAAGAGAGCACTGAACCTACTGGAGGTTATTGGTAGCACTGATTGGAGTGCTGACCAAAAAACTTTGCTCCATCTGTATAGATCACTTGTTCGATCAAAATTAGATTACGGTTGTATAGTTTATGGTTCTGCAAGGAAATCATATCTCAAACCACTTGATGCAATTCATAATAGTGGCATTAGAATTAGTCTAGGGGCCTTTCGAACATCCCCAATAGACTCGATGCTTGTTGAAGCAGAGGAGCCTTCTCTCGAGAAGCGTAGAATTAAATTATCTCTCCAGTATGTGTCTAAACTTTTGGCCAATCCATCAAATCCTGTTTATAAATGTGTTTCAGACCCTCAAAATGCTGAATTTTATAACCGCCACCAGAAACACATTCCTCCATTGGGAATAAGAATCAAACCCCATATGGAGTCTGCCAAAATTGATTCTGATTCTATAAAAGAAAACCGTAAATCACACATTCCTCCTTGGCATCTTAAAAAAACCTACAATTATTTTGGACCTTGCTTCTTCCAAAAAATCTGATACCAATTCCTTGCAGTTCAAACAAAAATATGCCGAAATAAAGTCCAGGTATAGTGCATACACAAGGATCTATACAGATGGATCTAAAGATGGTGACAGGGTATCATCAGCTGCTGTTGTTGGTGATCATGTCGCCTCAATCAGAATACCAAATCAGAGTTCTATTTTCACAGCTGAAGTTAAAGCTATTCAACTCGCACTTGAGCACATCGAGAATGCACAGGAAAGAAAGTCGATCATCTTCTCCGACTCTCTTTCCTCTTTACTTGCTTTACTCAACCCCAAGTTGAAGAACCCTCTCATTCTGGAACTTCGTGAGAAGTTATCAACTCTCATGTCTTACCAATATGATATCGTGTTTTGCTGGTTACCCGGACATGTTGGTATCGCTGGTAACACCAAAGCAGACAGTGCAGCAAAACAGGCTTTAACCAAGCCTCTCACTGATTTTAACATCCCTTTCAGTGATTTTAAACCACATATTAGTAACTACATCAAATCTCTGTGGCTGGCGGAATGGGATGGGGCGACAAATAATAAGCTCCATCGCTTCCGACCAGATATTTGTGATCACTACCCGTCTAGTAACCTTTGTAGAAAGGATCTTGCAGTATTGACGCGGTGTCATATTGGTCATACAAGACTAACACATTCCTTTTTGTTGGAGGGTACTGTGCGACCAGAGTGTGTTCCCTGCCAGCAGGTGTTGTCAGTGGAACACATTCTTTTACATTGTACTGATTTTAATCATGTCAGAGGGCAGTATTTTTCTGTAGGATCTCTGAGAGATCTTTTTTATCGTACGAGTCCGAATATGATTCTCGCATTTTTTAAATCAATCAACCTTTTTAATAAATTTTAAAATTGTTTTTATTATCTTAAACTAGAGTCTTCAAGACTTACATTCACCTGGTTGATTTGTGAGCTATTCATATTTCTTGTTTCTTCACGCATCACTGTTCATACTACATTGTCTTTATCATTTTTATTATAATTGTTTTTACTCATCTTTGTATTTCATTAGTGTCATGTTTCCCTTTTATCGTTTTCTCGCCACGATATAGCCTTAGCTGCTGATGTGGCGTTAAGCACCAATAAATAAATAAGTGAACAATTCAGTCAGAGTGAATGCCTTTTTTGTTTTGTTTTTTCCTTTATTCCAAAGAATGTGTGTCTTTCGAAGAACTGCTGATATTGATTGTAACTTCACGGAGAACGAGGTTCCCGAGCAGATTACTTAAAGAGGCGTGAGCATGTCCACGTTGTTCGTGAACTGGCCTTTTTCTTTTAAGGACTACGTTACCCCAAATTTCAACCAAAACGCACACTGCCAAACACACACAATTGAAACATTTTGGATATTGATGTTTCATATCTGTTGGAGCACGGCTATTTGATTAACACATCAATGATAAATGAAAAGACCAAAAATGGATTTTGAAGTGAAAAAATTACTTTTAGTTATCAAATTTTAAAAAACAGCTGAATAGGCGGGAAATATGACTGAAATAGTTAAACCAAAATATTCCGTAAACATCCATCTAGTGGCAATTACCAACCAAATAAGTTTTAAAAATATCTAAATAATTTTAAAAATGAAAAGATCAAATTGTATGTTTTGTTGCAGAACCTCCAAAATGCTAAAAAAATTGGCACAATTGTGATTGAAATTCAAAGTTGTTTGAGAATATTTTGTTTTAAATCCGATATGTATGTAGAAGGGTGGAAGAGAACATTCAATATGAATGAGAAAAACTTGTCATGATCGTAACTGTTAAAATGAACTTCACTTCTTCGTTCAAAATCGGTTAACTTTTGAAAACAAAAAACGAAGGGAAACCAATTTTGCATGAGCGGTACTGAGTATAAGGTGAAAAAGCATTCAACCTTTGTTGTATAATTGGTTTGTGTCATGTTTTGAAGGAAAACTCCTTTGCATTACTGAGTATCAAGTGGAAATCAGCTCTACTGTAATCATGCATGTTTGTTATTGTGTGTCCACACTGGCCAGTTACAATGACTCTGTACATGTGTTTTGGTTTAGTGCCTTTAAGGATGTCTTCTGTATCTTTTGTAAAACGCATGTAGATACTTTACCATTTTCTGTGCCAATTTTAAAATACTTTCCGGAGTTTTAAAATTATTTAGTTGGTAATTGCCACTAGATGAATGTTCACTGAATATTTTGGTTTAACTATTTTCGTGATATTTCCCACGTATACAGCTGTAGCTGATTTTTTTAAATTCGATAACTAAAAGTAATTTTTTTCACTTCAAAATCACTTTTTTGTGCTCTTCATTTATCATCGGATGTTTTAATCAAAAATCCGTGATTCAACAGATATGAAACATCAACATTCGAAAAGTTTCAATTGTGTGTTTTGGCACTGTGCATTTTGGTTGAAATTTTGGGTAACATAGTTCTTAAGCGATTTTGTCATAAAAAATGTGTGACATATTTCTCGAATAATTGTGCTGCGACATTTTATGTCACCTGTGCGTAGAAAATGTTACTAAACTTATTCCAAAGATTTTCTAGGAAACTGGGCGATAAATTTCATTTTACGGATGTTTTTCGCTTGCTTTCGAGAACTTAATTCACGGAGCTGTTCAAGATGACACTTTGAAGGAGTAGCGGATTTTATAACGCTATGGAAAGTTAACTTGTTCTTCCTAGATGCTCATTTTAATTTTTAGTCGCGTAGTTAAGTTGGACGCAGTAACATTGTGGGTGGTGGTGGTGGAGGTGGGGGGGGGGGGCACTCGTATATAACAATTGACATGTGTCTACACAGAGTACTTGGATAGGTATAATACTAGACATCCATCACCTCTGCATTACTTTACGATACTTAAGATTTTCAGAGGGGTGGTGGAGTAAATAACACATTTGAGGAATTCATTGCAAGCACACCTAGGAAAGGTATTAGGTGAGTGTCACGTTTGGGATACATCACCTAAGCTATTACATGTACATATGGGCATGGCTGGTAGCTGAACATGTGTAAGGCCTATGTGACATCAGATCAAAATGCTTCAAATAAGAGTCATGATGTGGAGAAGGGAAAACAAACTTTGCCTTTAAAAGATTGCGCGCATACCTTGCTGAAGTATTTCGAGGGTGTAGGAATTTGGTCACATCGCATAAAACGTTATATACTATTAAAAAAAGTAGGGGATATTTCATAAAAGTGAGATATATGAAGAAATATATGTATATTTTCATCAAAAAGACAGTTGAGGAATTGCACTGTGACATCTGGTGAATGATTTCAGCGATAGTTGGGTGTCTGACAAGCACACATTCCAAGCACTGAGCTGTCGAAGACATCGACGGTCAGTCCGAGAATTTACCACATTCAGTCCAGGACCTCGAGACCTTGTAAATCCTCCTCGGTTCGCGAGAAAAGCGCGGATCCGACGTGGCATATTCCTCACCAGACGTCCAATATCGGCTTGATTGCTGTTATTCCATTCTTCCTGCAGTGCAGCGGCGAGTTCCTGGACATTGGTAGGAGGCCGTTGACGTTGTCGTAGGCGCCTGCCAAGCATATCCCAGACGTACACGATATATTTTTTAAAGGTCTGGACTTAGTGCTGGTAAAGGCAGTGTAGTGATGTTCTGCTCCTGGAGGAACTCTGTAGCCACACGGGCTCCGTGTGCACTTGCATTGCCATCTTGGAAAATGAATTGGCGGATGTGACGTCGCGCAAATTGCACCACATGAGCTGCTAACATGTTGTTACGGTAGTACTGCCCTGTGACACGCTCTTGGATAACATGTAATGCTGTTCTGATTGTCATGAATATGCCTCCCAACACCATAACCGATCCACCACCAAAACGATCGTGCTGCCTTACGGTTACGTCATGGCATCGTTCATTCCGCCGCCACCACCACCACACTCTGTTTCGCCTGTTGTGGAAGTCGAGAGTGAACCTCGATTCATCAGAAAACATGACGTTGCTCCACAGACGATTGTCCCACCGCTGTCGTACTCCACACTAATTACGCCTTGCTGCAATGTGACGTTCAGTCAAACGCGGAATTATTCGAGGTCATCGAGCGTACAAATTCCAGGTGTGTTGGCGATTCCGGATAGTCTAACCACTGACTCGCACATCTGTTCCCCGGTGCAGCTGCTGTCCAATTTCTGAAGCACTTTGGTGGCGGTTACGTAATGATGTGGTTCGGATGAAACGATCCTGGTTAGTAGCTGTCGCCCTTGGACGACCTGACCGACGCCTGTCATCAACATTGCCTGTCTGTCGGTAGCGTGACCACAACCTGCAAATCACCGATTGAGTAATGTTGAGAATTTGAGCCACTGCAGTCTGTCTGTTGCCAGCTTCCAACATGCCAACAGCACGTAAACGTTCGTCACGTGTCAGTCTTCGCATACTTCAAAAGTTACATTTCGACCAGAAACTATTGATGAACGAGTTTATACCAAAAAAAGAACGATGAGACCTCCGAAAAAGCCCGTCCAGTACAAATGAAACCTGCATTAAGTTTTCGTGAACCGGTGACATCCATGATCCAAACTGCACTTGGTAACACATTGATGTGTCCAATCACGCGTATCCAATACCAGTTTCCGAAAATATCAACATCAGTTTGGATGTCCCCTACTTGTTTGGATGTAATTATAAAATCAATGTTCTGGAGGCACTATCTCCCCAATGGTCACTGTCTAACAGCTGTGACTGTTTTAAGAACGAAGAGAGAGTCCCTTATATCTATGCCAATGAATATCAATTATCAGTCTGGATGATGTGGGTATATACCTGTTGTTGCCTTAAATAATAACTTAATAATCAATTAACTAATTACCAATAATGCATTGGATTTAACAGGTCGGTACCCTTTATCAGTTTTTTTTAATTTATTTGTTTGGGTTTAACGCCACTTTCGAGAGTCAGGGCCATCCCGCGTCGGGCAACTTTATGGGTGTAGGAAGCCGGAGTACCCGGAAAGAACCACCGAGCAACGGCGAGCAACTGCCAGACTCCGCAACGTACAGAGACCTGTCAGAGAACGAGGGAGCATTTTTGGTGCACATCCCTTCTTATACGTTAATCAGGGCTTCGGCTGGGACGGGAGTAATTGATGACAAGACGAATTTACGTTTCCGTAACAGACCTCTTTTCATACAAGTGGAGAACCCATATTGTGTCTGCGAATCCAATACAGTGTCGTGCTCTCGTAGGTTGTACATTAGGTATATTCCATCTCCGATGACTTTGGAAGCACGTTTATATTTTCTGCGAATGGTCTTCCTTGTTGATATCATTGGAATCAGTGACCAGCCTTGGAGAATTATTCTTCTCATGTCGCTTGGTGTTTTTTGGAGGTTCTCCAGTTACGTCATCCAACGTTGGTTACATGTTGCGATCGTTAGCCATATTTTAGCACCCCCTCCCCCACACCGACCTATGCTCATGAAATTTGGCACACTTCTTCACATTACAAAATAATGGAGAAATTCCATTTTTCACTTTCACCGTCCAGCCTTTATCCAAATAACATTCTAAAGTTTTTTCTCCATCTTTTAATATCAACGCCTGTATCAAGCATCCCACTTTCAAACTTTGCACATCTCACCTCCAACAAAAACCAAATCTAAAAACTTTGTACCGATCTGGAAATTCCCAATGGTCATGGCCGAATTGGAAAGTGACGTCAATGTCACAAAAATATTAATGACATCGGATTCTGATTACATTTGTGTAGAGAACAAAAACTAGGAGATAGCTGTGTTTTGAGTTTTCTTTCGATTTATCTCAATTTTAGAGTTTTTAAAATCAACTGACGTTTTAGCAATTTTTCGCTTTTAAAACCTCAAAATGCGAAAACGATGACACAGGTAACTTCCTCATTTGTGTACATACAGCTGTGAACTCCGTGACATTCTTCACGCTTACGAGAACTGGTGCTCGCCGTTTTGATATTTTCACATTTCAAACTTTATCCTAAACAGCGTCAGTTTTCACGTTTTTCGTATACTTTGAATATCAATGCCTGTATCAAACAACCCTCTTTTTGGATTCATCATCTCCAACGGAAAAGCATATCTAAAGCTTTGGTACCGATCTGGGGAATTCCCAATAGTTGTGGTCAATTTAGAGCTACGCTATTGACGTCAATGTTTTTAAAAATTAAATGACTTCGGATTCTCATGACATTTTAGTATATTTTAGAGCTAAAACATTCAGAAGATACCTGCTTTTTAGTTTTTCGGTTTATCCCTAATTTGAGGTTTTTTACGTCAATTGAAGTTTCAACACTTTTTAGTGTTTATTACCTAAAAGGCCGAAACGGTAACAGCCATGACACTCCGGTTACAATATCTACAGCTATGGAATGTTTGACCTTTTTCACGCCCGGGAGGTCTAGTGCATACCATTTTAATATTTTCAAATTTTAACCTTTATCCAAAACAGCCCCAGTTTTAATGTATGTTCTTACTCTTTTAACATCAAATTACCAATTTCAGATTTTGGATATGTCATCTCTAACTAAACCCTCTTCTACAAATTCGGTACCGAACTGGAGAATTCACAATAGTTATGCCAGTTTTTAGTGTGAGTTACTAACTTCAAAGTCCTTACAAATTAAATTACGTCGCATTCTCATTAAATTGTAATATGTTGTAGTTTAAAAGAGTATGACAATGTTCGGCAGAATTCCTACAAATAACAATGGAAGTTATGAGAAGATGTTCCCAGAAATTTGTCCCGTGTTCACTTCACTGGTCGGAGCTGTTATTGTTATTCTGGTGGGGGGATATGATCGACCTTCAATTCATAGGGAGCGTATTCCATAGATTCCCAGAAGTCCCCAAAGCACCATTCTCACCAGTCTTCAAATACCTCAAATGAGGATATGGGGGATGGTTTGCGATTGACCCACATTGAGGGATTTTTCAAAAGCCACCCGATTGTTTGGCAGGGTTGCTGAAAGTGGGGTGCAACTGGACGTGGCCGCTTCATACCCACGCGTGAGTATTTGGTAAGCTTGAGGTTGATGTAGGATCTCACTGAGAAGTGTCCTTGTTTCCCACGAAAGGTGAAAAACGAACATCGCGGACATTGTATACTATGAATTGTTTGTGGGCAGGGACTAGATAAATAGAGTCATAAATAGAGTCATCTGACTAGTTAATTAGCTTCGGTAAACGATACATATCTTACACTGTTCGGATCAAGAATGTGAGTAATTCGAATGCAGCTAGAAACTGTCATAACTGAAAAAAACTAAATATCGTGCATTATCTATTTACTAAAGTGAATTTTTTGATTTGATTGGTTGATAGATACGTGGTATGAGACCATATTCGTTGAAACCCACGATACGTCCGCCCAGCCACTGACAAATTGCCCATACCCAGTGGAAGCCTCGTTCCGAAATCTACAAATTGTCCATACATAATAATTGTTTTTATACTTGTCATATCGGCATATTTTCACAAAAACTCTTTTGCACAAAAATTCCACAGAAACCTGTATGGCTCAACAATGGAAGATAAAAGATCTCATGCTGTGTGTGTTCACACATGAAATAGATTGTACTTCTAAAACGGAAAGTCAATAGATAAATTCGTTACCCCGTGTCTGATCACGTGGTACGGGTTATTACTTACCCGAAGCCAGCCGTATAATAACCTGAGACTCTTCAAACTGAAATGATTATCTACTATACTGGAGTATATGTCCGTGGGTGGTAGAAATAGAGTACCTATGACAGAGAGAAGCGGAGGATTCTGAAAGGGTCTGAACTAGATAAATAATTGTTAGATTGGTTTGGTAATTAGGCATATTCCATTTAATCGACACTGCACAGTCTTAAGCACAACTTACCACTCATATCGGGGTGTGTCTTGAGAAATTTGAGTCATATAAAATTTTTTCGGTGATTTAGACAGTTGTTTGGTTGTTTACGGTAATTAGAAATATGCCCATACATCTAGCATACCCTCAAAACACACTTTTTAGCATTATAGGCCTTTGAGTCACAAAACAGCCACATACTGCCATGGAAACCCAAGATGCCAGGTTCCAGTATAGAAAATGGACGATGGAAACGATCATTATCCTAACAATACGCAGTCCGCATCCTCAGTAACACCACAAATCAAGATGGTGGTGAAACCACATCACGGCCGCTCACGACGGCTAACACGATCCTCCAACAATACGTAACTGTGTCACTTTACTATGAAGTTGTCGCCGAGGTAATAGCCGAAATCTTGCAAACATGGCATGACAGCTTCTTGCACTACTTCTTTCGCTGGTCCAAATCTGCAACCATTTATGATACAAAGTTTTAAATTTATTGGTTTTCTTTCTCTGAAGTAAAAGCCTTTTGTAATTACGTCTTGTTGAAAATGTAATGATGTTATTGACATCACATTTACGATAGACATACGTGTTTTCAGTGTTACATCTATGGAGAAAACTCCTTGCCCATGTGCAGGATAAAAGCGCATACGTCTATTTATGAGACAAAGTTCAAACTGATACGCCAATTACTTTTCAAAAGGACTAATGCAATGACACTTTTGGGGAAAAAACAAGAAGCGATTTTCGCATTGAAAACCCAAGGAAAAATGTGTTCCTCCATTTCGGGTTGTTTCTCTTTTATTCCATTTCTTCTGTGTTTGTTGGAGTGAAGAAATGTCGCATTTCTGACCTTCCATTATCAATCCTTCATTTATATCCGTCGTCTTGAAATAATACGCCGCCGTGATATGTGCAACAAACGCACCCTTTTTGGTGTGACCAACTTTATTTTTAATGTCAGTGTTTGAATTAATAACTTGAACACCGACATTTCATTCGCTTATGCGTTTATGTTTTCACCGTAGATAACATATTCTTGGAATGCTAACAATACTTACATATTCCCTATAACAAAATCTGATACATTGAGATTGTCAAACACTGCTGGCGTGCCGTGGCAGGATTCACAGAACCTCTGTCCAGTAGAGAAATTTACTTTGTGTCCACTTGTCCAGAAGAGTTGTAATGGACTGCCGTAGGTAGTATACGTGAGATTGCACAGGAATTCTGAAACTATTGTAAAAAAATGTTTCATATTTCAGGGAGTAACGTGAATAAACACACACATTCAAAGGGGAAAAAACGAAAAACAAACTATAATGAAAAGAAAAACAAATAATGAAAACGATAAGTCGACCAAGAGTGAACGAAACAGGAAAACTAAAACAAAAATAAACAGGCAAAGAAGAACCAGGGAAAAACAAAAACAAATTAAGTTCTCTTTGCGAATGTTTTTGTCATTTTCACAGCCTAGCACCACGTTCAATTCCGTTTCATTTTAATTTATTACTCGGTGATCAAACACTCTTCCTTCGACCAAACTGTTCCGTTTAATCACAATTAAAGCATTAAAGTGCTCTTTACTAAACAGATGATAGAATTCCCTACAAACATAGATTTAAATCCTTTTCACATACAGAAAACCCACAACCTGAGTGGATGTTCTACAAATAAATATTACTTAATATCGTTATTGTGTATGACAGCGCAAAAAGACAGTGCAACATTTATTACACTTTATTATTTTGGAAGCTCCGCATGCTTAATAATTTCAGTTTCAGAAACCAGGGATTGCGCTGTATTAAAATATACATGCATAACTATTTGTTATATTCTTAGCAGGGAGTCCGATGGCTCAGTGGTTAGAGCATTGGACTTTAACCCTTTACCTTACGTAACGGCCAAAACCGGCCAGCGCTATTTTCAAAAATCTCCAATTAATTTTCTTTTTTTTTTCATTTTGTGTCTCAAAAACATAGGTTATGACCCCTCGTTGGAAAGAGCTCGTTCCAACAAGGTGTCATAACCATGCTTTTGAGGCAAAAATGAAAAAATTCGTTATTCAAGAATTTGTTTTGCAAGTGTCGCCTGCGTTCATGTTAGCTAAAGGGTTAACCCGAAATGTTTACAGCACAACTGAAATTGTCTTCATTGAGCACTGTACTGGCAGTGGATTCTCTGGTGATGTCATTTTTCAATGAATAGCAGTTGATCATGTATCCCATGAATACCAGTTACTCATATGACATTTGAACATCGCGCATTGATATTACGCACTACATTCGATTTTCCTGAGTCTATATTTGCATTCTGTAATTCTTGTTTACGTTCTGAAAATAGACGATTCCCCAGATTCAAGTGTGAGTTGTATTTTAGGCACAATATTGACAGTTTACGGGAACTATTTTGTATCAGCAGCTCTGTAGTGTTGTTTCTTTTTTATTTAAGGAATAGAATGTGACCGAATTATCGTTAGTCAAGGCGGTGCCCGCGGTTCATGGAATTTGCACGTGATCAATTTGTTTCATCTCGTGGATTTCGAACAGTCATGATTCAATTCTTAGATGTCTACGGTTTCATCCTGATTAGCCTAACTAAGTTTTGTCATGGGCAAGACACTTAACCTCGATTGCCCGCGTGGAAGACCGGTGGCGCTGGGTGTTGAGCCGTCCTTGACGCCGATGGTGTACTTGGTATCAACACCTGATTACTCTGCTTGTGCAAGTTGAAGAGGCTCCCAGGCTCATGTTTAAAAACTACCAAACTTGAGTTTCCAATTCCTGGACATTTACTTCTGTTGGCTGAGAAAGCAAAACATTCGCTTCTAAGTACCCAATTCTAGACAACGCATGGTGAATTTGGGTTTGTAAACAAAAGCCTTTCTAGTGAATGTGATTTGTAGCACTCCTCATTTCGCATCATGGATCTCAAAGCCACTTTCAAGTCATCGTGTCAGTGTTTTAAAATCATTATCACGCTGAACCACTGATCAACGACTCGAAAAAAAGTTAGTATCAAAAAAGCTACGCCCCTTTGCCCATTAGTTTAAGGTGGGTTAACACTACAGTCACAAGACATATCTCGAGTTTGTAGGAAAAACACCCAACCATTCTCCGACAAAACAAACCAGCTTTGACTCTGATGCATTACACGGTAGTATGCACTTTCTAAGCACCCCAAATGGGCCATAGTATAAAGTTCCGTAAAACACAAACTATGTTTCGCGATGTAAATGGAATAGTTTGATGGCGAATCTATTGAAAAAAGTGTCTAATGGACAGTGTTACAATATAAACAGGAGGCTCCGAGAGGCTCACCTGAGAACTTTATCCGAAAAAGGATCTTTTAAAAATTATTTCTCATATAGCAATAAGTTAAAAATCAGGGGTCGTATTCATGAAACCTACTTATGACATAGCTACAACTTAAGATGGTCCTGAGACCTTCATATGTCTTAAAGTGCGATTCACGAACAACGTCTTAACAAAGATCGATCTTACGTAAGACCAAAATGCTGAGACTGTTTGGGGTATGTCATAAGATGATCTAACCTAGGTTTGATGGTGTTAAGATGGACTTAAGACGGTCTGAAAGTTAAGTACTAAGTTTTTGTTGACATGAAAGGCGAGATAAGGCGCCTAATCGAAGAAAACTGACAAATGTGGCTGCCGTATTTTTGGTTTTGCAAGCTCGAAGAAGTTTAAGGCGACAGAGGGTGTTCAGGAACAGGAATAACCCTTTGGACTACATGGATGACGAAGAGATCATATCCAAGTATCGTTTGAATAGACAAATGATTCTCAACCTATGCGACATACCGCGAGATAGACTAGAAAACCCGACAAGAAGATTACGATCACTTTCTTCGTCACAGCAGGTACTTTCGACACTGCGTTTTTTACGGAAGTGGCAGATTCTATGCGGTTGCAGGAGATATTCACGGGGCGAGTCATTCAACGATGTGTAGCGTCACCAACTCACCAAGAGCGGCTTTGTTTGACCAAACAAACCAGTATATCTATATGCCTAGAGACGAGGCGAGTTTACGACAAATTAGGGCTGCACGGTATATCGATAAACCGATACATACTGGTATTTAAACCAGTATCGATTAAATACCGGTGTAATTGCAAAAATATCGGTTTATCGTCATTATTTATTTACCCACAATTTAATATTCAAGATGCCTTTAGTTTTTTTTATCTGTAGACCCAAACAAATAGTATTACCCCTTTACCTAACGCATCGACTGCATTCGCCCGGGTACCGGGTAATAATACACAAATTGTACGTGTGAAGAATATTATTTTTCAAAACATTTCACAAAACCATACCATGTAACCCCTCGTTGGAACGAGTTCCAATGAGGGGTACATGATATGGTTTTGTTGATTTTTTTGGAAAAATTTATTAAACTAATATTTAAAAAATAAATTTTGATATCGTCTGTGTTGGATAAAGGGTTATTCGAACTGTATCATCAAGGCATGCTGATTTGTTCCGATTGTGATGGCTCAAGTCCAGATTATGGTTCGTATCTGAACAGTCTTTGGATATACCAGTATAAAGCGGTATTTTTTTGAACATCGATACCGGTATTCAGTTGCGAATACCGTGCAGCCCTACGACAAATAATGGTTGGGTTCCATCAGCTAGCGGGTTTCCCAAATGTTGTAGGTGCAATTGATTGCACTCACATCAGAATAGCGGCGCCTCCAGTTGACGAAAGTGCTTACGTTAACAGGAAAATATTCCATTCCATTAACGTACCAGGTGTTTGCCACTCTACATTGAAATTCACCAGTATTGTTGCTAAATGGCCGGGTTCAACTCACGACCCATTCATAATAATAATAATAATCTATACAATGTGTGGACTCTGTAGACTTTTAAATCACGAGCTCTACCGGTCGGATGGCTTGTCGGTGATAGTGGATAGCCCTTACGCCCTGAGTTGATGACACCTATAAATGACGGAACTACACCAAGTGAAAGACACCACACAAGAGCACACGTAAAGACAAGAAACCCCATTGACCGTGCATTCGGTGTGTTGAAAATGCGATTCCGGGGCCTTGATACGTCCGGGGGCTCTTATATATTCACCTGGTAAGGTGTGCAAAATCACGATTGCGGCAGTGATCTTGCACAGCATGTGTGTAACAAATTGACGGTCATTACCGGATGAAGAAATTCCAATGGACGATGACATGGGCACCGTGTACGAAGGCGGAGCAGGACAAACCGGTGCGATTGTTTTGAGGACCCGTCTGATGGAGGGAAGATTCAGACAAAATAATAAATCTATTGATACTCCTTTTTTCACTGATCATTTGACAATGAAGCCCGTGCTTTTCAATCGAACTCAGATTTTCGGTGTTTGTTCCATACGAATTCTCATATTTTGACTCAGTTATAGGCAAGTTGATTTGGAAACAACCAGAATGCGGAGAAATTTTTTTTTAAAAAACTAACAAAAGAAAGAAAGAAAAGAAACAAGAAAAACAAAATAGGAAAAATGAAGTACAAGATGAACAGAATAAAATTAAAAAAAACGAATTCATAAAAATTACATTCCACCCCACCCCTATCCCCGTTGCGCGTTTCTATTGTGGTGATAAGAGAGACGACTCTATTTATAACCTCCACATCAAGCAGCTTCGAGTACTCAAAATCCAACTTATTTTGTGCATAATTACAACATGAGGGCACTAACCAGTCTAGGGAAAGTAACATCTCAACTAACTCCGTAAGATTGTCCTAAGTCCTTTTCCTGAATCGTGTTCATGAATAAGAAATATCACAGCTAAGTTGGATCTTAACTCTTAGATTTCACACCGTCTTAAGATGATCTTTTGACATTGCTTCATGAATAGCGCCCCAGGTTCCCATGGGCAGCCAAAATATGAACCTAGACACTTGATCTGAACGCATAAGGGTACTATACACCAAGTATCAATAGATGTTGACTCGCGAATCACAAGAAAATGTCTAAATATTATGCTTCATATTGGGCTACTGAACATTTGTGGCTTCTATCGACATCTCAAGGCCGCCATCTGAAGACCTGGCACTTCCACACACGGGCCAATCAGTCAGTGGTATGCCTCGGCATCAACACTGATTGAGTATACTGCCCCATACCAGGTATGTGGGAATACCGGCAACCCGGTGGGTTCACTGCATGGCAGTAACCCTACCCCTTGTTGGACTCCGTGGTGGGTGGGAGCCGGGGCAGTGAACGCCTTAAAAATCAAATATGGACTCCACAAATAAAAAACAAAAACGAGGTCGGGAATTACTTTCTACTGACTCGGATTCTGACTCAGATTTTGAACCTACGACACATACTTGGCCAAAATTCATTATAATGTATGCAGCTGACGAAAATAAAAGACTATCAGATATGAACCCATTTCTAATAGAAAAATCAATTAAAGGGATTGCTGGAACAGTTAAAGACGCCAAGAAATTAAGATCTTGCGCTTTACTGATAGAATGTCAAAGGGAAGTTCAAGCGACAAATTTACTTAAAACACAAAAACTAGCAGATATTGAGGTGAATACTTTTCCACATAAAATACTAAACAGCAGCAGAGGTGTAATAAGAACCAGAGAATTAAATGGCATTGATATAATGGAAATAAAAAAGGAATTAGAACCCCAAGGAGTGACCGATGTTAAAAATATACAGATTAAAAAGGATAACACAATAATTAAAACAAATACTTACATTTTGACTTTTAATTCTACTCAACCGCCAAAAGCTATTAAAGTTGGATATATGAACGTCAAAGTGGATTTGTATATTCCAAATCCACTTCGATGCTTCAAATGTCAGAAATATGGACATGGACAGAACAATTGTAGAGGTCAACAAATATGTTTCCGATGTGGCCTGCAACATCAAGAGCCATGCAGCAATCCCATCAAGTGTGTTAACTGTCAGGGTAATCACATGTCATCGTCCAAAGATTGCCCTGTCTGGAAACGGGAGAAAACTATTCAAAAAGTCAAATGTGAAAAACAAATAAGTTTTAAAGAAGCCAGGGAAATCGTGTCATCAATGCCAGGTATGTGTGCATCATCGCCATCATATGCCACAAAAGTATCCCAAAAATTACCAACTCAATCAGTAGCATGCCAAACACAATACACATGGCTCAAAGGTACAATACCATCTTCAGTACAGTCATTTACAATAGAACCTCCATCCACTCAAAAGAATACAGCTGCCCAAACAACAGAAAAAATAACAACAGACAAAAGGGAACACCACCCTAAAAATCCACCTCAAACAGAACAAAATAAAGAACCAAAACATAAACCTGAAAAAAATAAGTCAATTAAACCAAACCAAGACATACAACATAGCTCTCAACAAAATCTGAGTCAGAGAAGGAAACAGTCACAACCAGATAAGAATAAAGAATAGGAAAAACAGAAACTAGAATCCAACAGAATATCTAAACGTCTTCAAAATGTTGTCACAAGCAACATGTTTGAAGGCATTGAGGCAATGTCAGTTGATGAGTGCATCGATGACACGTTCTCAAACAAACCACCCCTGAGTTTGTCTCAGGGAAAATCCCCACGTAAAACATCACCTAGAAGAAACACTGGGGCAATTTCGCCCATACGTCCACCTTCTAAATCACCACTCAAACATGGATAATACATCCAAACAAAATATTATACAGTGGAATTGTCGAGGTTTTAGAGCGAATTTTAATGAACTGGGCCTTTTGAGCCAAAAGTATAAACCTTCTGCTTTTTGCCTGCAGGAAACTCTTTTAAAGAAACCCGAGTCTCAAGATTATTCAGTCTTTAAGCATTATACTTCGTATAATGCCTGGGCAGATGAAACTGATCTTCATATTCGTGGAACATCCGTCTTAGTTAGAAACGATATTATTCACAGTTCTGTATCTTTGCAATCAAATTTACAGGCTGTAGCGGTACGCCTAACTTTAGACAAGACAATTACATTATGTTCTGTATACGTTTCACCAAGTAAACCCCTACAACTGAATGATATTGAGCTGCTAGTCCAACAGCTCCCAATTCCATACATTTTGTTGGGTGATTTTAACGCACATAACCCCCTTTGGGGTATTTCCTGCAGTCAAGAAGATGCAAAAGGTAAAACTGTAGAAGAGTTCATTACAAAATATGACTTGTGCTTGTTCAATGATGGGTCAGATACTTACTTGCATCCCGCATCTGGTTCTTACACTTCAATTGACTTAACAATTGCATGCCCTTCTGTCTTCCTTGATTTTTCATGGAAGGCAGAAGATGACTTGTGCGGGAGTGACCACTTTCCGATTGTGTTGGAGAGTGTAGTTCCGGCGGATGATGAGAGGGTGCCCCAGTGGAACTTTTAAAAGGCTGACTGGGACACTTTCTCATCGCTTTGTTCTGAACGCCTCACACGGGAGAAATTTCAGGACAGTACTGACCAGATTGAACACTTCACCACAGAGTTGATTGTCATTGCAAGCAAAGTCATTCCTAAAACCTCGCCAAATCCAAAACGTTTCCATAAACCATGGTTCGACACGGATTGCAAACAGGCTATTCATCAACGCAAAAAGGCTGTACGGGATTTTAATAAGTCACCAACGACGAATAATTTAGATAAATTACGTATTGGTCGAGCACAAGCCCGACGGCTCATTAAACAAAAGAAGAAAGCGTCCTGGCAAAATTATGTTTCAAGATTGAATCAAAATACCCCCATCAAAAAGGTCTGGAAAATGATCAAGAAAATTAAAGGTAAAGAATCAAAATCTACAGTACAGCACCTCGAACATAATAATAATAAAATAACATCTAAAAAAGATATTTCGAACACCCTAGCTTCTACCTTTTCCAAAAATTCCTCTTCTGAAAATTGCACTCCGCAATTTATCCCTGTTAAAAAGCAACAGGAGAAACAAAAACTAAATTTCCAATCTGATAATGATGAAAATTATAATGAACCATTTTCTATCGATGAGCTACTAGCGTCATTGAGTAAAGCAAAAGATACAGCAACTGGTCCTGATGAAATACATTATCAGATTTTAAAACATTTGCCAAATTCATCGCTCAAGCTTTTACTTTCTATTTTTAATGATATATGGTGACTGGCCAGTTTCCATCTTCCTGGCACAAAGCAACAATCATTCCTATTCCCAAGCCTGATAAGGACCACAGCAATCCAAGCAACTATAGACCAATAGCACTCACTAGTTGCCTTTGCAAAACCATGGAAAGAATGATCAACGATCGGCTTGTTTGGTTTCTGGAATCGAACAATCTGCTGGCAGATGTTCAATGTGGCTTCAGAAACCAGAGAAGCACGGTTGATCATCTAGTCCGCCTTGAAACGTTTATTAGAAATGCCTTTGCCAGAAAAGAACACGTGGTCGCCGTGTTCTTTGATCTGGAGAAGGCATATGACACTACGTGGACGTATGGGATTTTAAAAGACCTCTTCAACATGGGGTTGAGAGGTAGAATGCCACTTTTTATTGAAAATTTTTTAAAGGACCGCAATTTCCAGGTTCGTCTTGGGTCAACATTATCTGACCCTCACGACCAGGAATTGGGAGTACCTCAGGGTAGTATTCTATCTGTTACTCTATTTTCAATAAAAATCAACAGCATTGTTACAGCTATTGAAACAAATGTTGATTCTTCATTGTATGTAGATGATTTCCTCATCTGCTACAGTGGCAAGAAAATGCCTGCCATTGAGCGCAAACTTCAGCTATCCTTAAACAAGGTTCAGCGCTGGGCTACTGAAAATGGTTTCAAGTTTTCAAAAAGTAAAACAAATTGTGTTCATTTCTGTAAACTCCGGAAACACCACCTGGATCCGGAGTTATTTTTAGATGGAACTCCACTTAAAGTTGTAAAGGAAGTGAAATTCCTTGGCTTGTTGTTTGATGAGAAGCTAAGTTTTAGGTCTCACATCAAACAACTAAACATTAAATGCAAGAAAGCACTTAATCTGCTAAAAGTTGTTGGCAGCACTGATTGGGGTGCCGACCAAAAAACTCTGCTCCATCTGTATAGAGCTCTTGTACGGTCAAAGTTGGATTATGGTTGTGTGGTTTACGGTTCGGCTAGGAAATCCTATCTGAAACCTCTTGATGCCATCCATCATAGTGGTATCAGAATTAGCCTTGGTGCGTTTCGTACGTCACCTGTAGATTCTCTTCTTATCGAAGCAGGCGAGCCTTCTCTTGAGAAGCGTCGAATTAAACTCTCTTTGCAATATGTCTCAAAATTATCTGCAAATCAATCAAATCCTGCTTACTGCTATGTTTTTAAACCTCTAAATAAAGTTTTTTTTGATAAAAATCCAAAACCGATTCCTCCACTGGGACTCAGAATCAAAACCCACATGGAGGCTACTGGTGTTGCTCCAGATTCTGTGGCAGAAAATCGTAAACCAAATATACCCCCTTGGCGTCTGTCAAAACCCAAGGTTATTTTAGATCTGGCCTCTTCTAAAAAGGCAAACACAAATTCTTTGCAATTTAAGCAAGCCTTTGCCGATATTAAGTCTCACTATAGAGCATACACTATGTTCTATACAGATGGATCCAAGGATAATGATAGAGTATCATCTGCTGTCGTTAGTGGTGATCAGACCACCTCAACCAGGATACCTGATACGAGTTCCATTTTTACAGCTGAGGTAAAAGCTATTGACCTTGCGCTCGATGAGATTGAGGCTGAAGAGGAATGGAAGTCCATTATCTTCTCCGATTCTCTTTCTTGTTTACAGGCTCTTCTCAACCCCAGGTTGAAGAACCCTCTAATCTTGTCACTTCGTGAACGACTTACTGTAATGAAGTCTGACCAATATGATATTGTGTTTTGCTGGTTACCTGGACACGTTGGTATTGCTGGTAACACCAGGGCAGACAGTGCAGCGAAAAAGGCTCTGAGTAAGCCAATCACTGATTTTCCAATTCCTTACAGTGATTACAAGCCACTTATTTCTAAATACATCCGGTCTTTGTGGCAGTCGGAATGGGATGGAGCTACCAATAACAAGCTCCACCGTTTCCGACCAACTGTGTCTGATTATTATCCTCTTTCTCATCTTTGTCGAAAAGATCACGTTATCCTTACACGATGTCATATTGGTCATACCAGACTCACTCATAGTTTCTTATTAGAGGGCACTCTGCGACCTGAATGTGTTCCTTGTCAGCAGGGGCTGACAGTGGAACACATTCTTTTAGATTGTACAGATTTCGATCACGTTAGGCGGCAGTTTTTCACTGTGGAGTCTCTTAGAGACCTTTTTTACACTACCAGTCCGCGCAAGCTTTTGTCTTTTCTAAAAGAAATCAACCTTTTTAGCAAGTTTTAGAGCTTTGTCTTTTAATCTTCCCATCATGATTTGGTATCAATAGGTTGATTTGTATTATATTTGTTGTTCTTCTTTCATTATGAATATTCATTTTCACATTTTCATTGTATTATCGTTCATCTATCACAATTTTTTTTTCTTTTTAAAAACAGTCCTGACCATTACCTTTTAACTCATTTTCATGACTTTCTTGCCACGATATGACCTTTGTTGTCGATGTGGCGTTAAGCACCAATAAATAAATAATAAATAAATAAATCGACATCTCAAATATTAACCCAGATCCATGATTTGAACAAACGTGTATCTGACCCCCAGCAAGGATGTTTTGTACCAGATATCAAAGTGTGGATTCTGACAGGCGATTCTGGAGACAAAAAACTTTTAAAGAATATTCCTCATATACACTAAGTTGAAATTCGTGCTCCCATATGCTGATCTTAAACTGCTTGGTGTCAGACATTTAGCCAACCTGCATCTGTTGGTGCCAAAGTGTTTACTCGGGAGGCATTTCAAAAAAGTGCTGACCAACTTGATGGACATTTTACTGAACTATTACTTTCCCTCGCATACAAAACCATTCCTAAAACCTCGACACACCAAAAACGTTTCATCAAACCATGGATTGATGATGATTGCAAACAGGCTATAAAAGATCGCAAGCAAACTGAACGGGCATTAAATAAGTCACCAACTACAAATAATTTGGACAAACTACATATTAAGCGGGTAAAAATAAGACGATTTATAAAACAAAACAAAAAAATGAAAAATTCTTTGAAACTTACGTTTCTTAACTTAACCAAAACACACCTATCAATAAAATTTGGAAAATGGTTAAACAAAGTAAAGGTAAAGAAACAAAATGAACTATACAACACTTGGAAGATAACAAAACACCAATTATATCAAAAAATACATATCAAACAAATTGGCCTCCACATTTTCTAAACATTCATCGTCTGAAAATTGTAATCCAGAATTCGCTAACATTAAAAAAACAACAGGAAAAACAAACGATCACATTTACTTCCAATAATTTAGAGGCTTACGATGAACCTTTCTCTATGAAAGAGTTAACAATTTACCCAACGAATCGGCCGCATCCTCCCGCGAAATATGCAAATTCTGCAGTTGAAAAAATATAATTTTTCCAAAAGTTTCAACAAAACCATATCATGTGACCACTCGTTGGAACGAGCTCGTCGAGCTCGTTCCAACGAGGGATCACATGATATTGTTTTGTTGAAATTTGTTGAACATTTTTAAAAAAAAAATGATATTTAAAATAATAAATTTTGATATCGTCTGCGTTGGGTAAAGGTTTTAAAGCAAAAGATACTGCCGCTGTACCTGATGAAATACACTAACAAATAATTTTAAAGTATTTTTAAACTATCACTCCAATATGTTTCTAAACTCATTGATCACACAAGACTTACACATTCTTTTTTGTTAGAGGGCAACATGCGACCAGAATGTGTTCCTTGCCAGCAGGGGTTGGTATTGGAGCACATTCGTTAACACTGCGCTGATTTTGCTCAATCCATAGGATAGTATTTTACTGTAGAATCTCTAGGAGATCTTTTTATCATAGGGGCCCATATAAGATTTTCTCATTTCGTAAAGTAGTCAACCTTTTCAATAAATTTTAAAACTGTTTATTCTTTTACTCTTCAAGTCTCAAAATCATCAGGTTGATATATAAGGTTTTTGTTCGTGTATCACCACTCAGTACTGTTCAGACCACACCTGTCTTTGACATTTCTATTGTAATTTATTTCACATTTTTATTCAATCTATTTTACTTCATAATTGACATGTGTAATTTCTACCGTCTTGTCGTCGCGATCGAGCCATAGCTGCTGATGTGGCGTTAAGCACCAAAAAAAAAAAATAAATTAATAAATAAATAAATAAATAAATTAATAAATAATAGCTGCAAGCCCAATTTTTAAAAAACAAATTGGAGATTCAAGATTCATGTTGTTTTTCGAGGGGTATGAAATATTATTTTTCTTGTCACATGTTTGAATGAGACAGGGTTTTTTTTTAAAGTGTTCTGTACTTATGCAAGATTACAGTTTTGTGTTGGTTTTAGAGTTGTCTTCAGTTGAGGTCGTGAGCTTTTATCAATCCAAGCTTACTTGTTGGGTTTCAGAGAAGAATCTACCAATCCCACCATTTCAACACTTTCTTTAAAATAACATATTTTCTCTGTTTTGGAGTCAGTAAAAGCCCTAAGTTGAATTTTAATGGAGTAATGATTTCTGTATTACATGAAATAGGTAAACTGTATTTGTGGTAGGATTGGTGTTGATTAAAGTCATGACATGACTAAATATTTGAATTAGAGTTAATGGCCTTGAAAAGTTGAACTCTTTAACGATGCAATCCCCGAAACTGTGCAGCCTTAAGAAAACAAAATGATTTAAAACACACTGATGCATCGTACTAATGAAATTGTGCAGCATTGTTGAATACTGCAGAGAACAAAATACATCCGTGACCGACAGTTTCCTTCCTCTCATTTTTTCTCTCTTATTTATTGCATGATCCCCAGTTTTGAGTATTGAAAAAGTTGACTGAAGGGCCACAGTTGACGAACATATTTGAATACCGAAATTAAAATGATGCGATCATATTGTTTTTCACGTGAACGTTATAATGGTCGCCTGTGGGAATATATTTAGTACTTTTATGTCAACGCGGTTCAGTGTTTGTTCGTGTTGACTTCGTGAAGTATCCTTTAAGAAATAATAACCGAAATTTTTGCATCAGACTGGTATAGCCAGATATTCGTGCCATGAACTTGACTCAAATAATGTTAACTATAAGGAGTTCTGGAGCCCTCCAGGAAAGACATTCTGAGTAAACAGACGTTCTGAAAACCAACATTATATTGTAAACTAAAATACAAAAGTTTATGTTTTATTGTCTTTGGAAAGTGTCGGATGGCAAAGGAGAGGAAATCATTTTATCACCTAATTACTACCAAATAGCTCATTACAGAAATTATTCACAACACGTCTAATGTGGGAATGATATCAGAAGTCAACGCCGACATGGTAACGTTGTAAGTGAGTTGGTTTCGGAAGTAGAACTGAATTACTCGTCTCTTATTAACGGTTTACCTCATACAAATAGCAGACGACAAACGCAAAACATTTTATGAATAACTAAACACTTTTCTTGTTCTTGCCTCAGAAACATAGGTTACGACCCTCGACGAGCTCGTTCCAATGAGGGCTCAAAGCTATGTTTTCAAGGCTAAAATTGAAAAAAAATAATAAAATTTGTTTGGCGATTTTTGCGAATAGCGGTTGCCAGTCGTTACATTAGGTAGAAGTTTAAATTAAACAGTGTGTGATAAAAAGAATATCACATTCGTCACGATTTGACATGAAATTTCTGAACCTCGCCCACTAAAATCGGTTGTAGTGAACTCGGTACGTAAATTCCATATGATATCGCGTTTCATTCGAGATCATCTGGGTGTGGAATTTAATTATTCCACAACACGTAAAATTTTCTTTTCAAATTGCGAAGTGAGAGTTTAAAAAAATGCTAGTAATGAGTTGGGTGGATGGTGATGGAGGGGGCATTGATGCTTTGAGATAATACACAGATGTTTAATGCTGGTTATTATTAATCAAGTTAGGAAACACAGAGAACGACACAGGCATGTGAATGGTTTAATCGATATGGCGCGAGCGCCGTGTTGATTAACCCATTCACACGCACGTGTCGTTCTGCCTTTATTACATGTATTTCCTTCTATAAAGCAATTATTAGAAGGACCCCTAGCAATTCATTTGACAACTCGTCCCGTGAGTTCCAATGTGTTATGTGTGCCTGTAGCCACATAGAACACATTAGAGCTCAAGGAAGGAATTATGAACAAAAAGAACACATTTTATCGCCAACCAAATTTGCGAAGGGAACCCGTGTGAATATTTTTAGCTATTGCTAGCTATTCATATTGTAATTGCGGTGCACGATTTGTAGAAAATGCCAGTGAAATTTCGCTTCTTTTTAAAAATGAAAATCCGTTCTGCAGACATGTGCCGAGCGATTTTCGCTCGGCACCTGTCTGCAGAACGGATTTTCATTTTCCGCATGGTTTAGTGTTGCCGTAGATGTGGATGTCATAAAACAGACGTGTAATAAATACTTGTACACGGCGTATTGTGTGACTGATGGTGTGTTTAAAAGTGACTTGATGTAATTTATTTACATGAGAAATATCAGAGATATCATGATCCCAAACGTCGAAAACAACACTTTTACTCGAAAACATTCAACTGTACATTTTGGGTGATTACAAGCATTAAAACATCAATAAATGTCAATGCTTACTGTTACATGTTTTCGTACACATACAAACCTATATCGCAGATGTTTAGGCGTCATGTTTAATCTAACCCAAAATATCTTAGAACACTTTTCCCCTTCAACTGATTAGTTCATTCTTGTTGGGTAAGTACACTTACATGAGATTTAGATTTCATGAAAAAAGCTATGCATATTTGCCAAAACCGAGTATTAAAAATAAATTTTGCCGACAAATACCTCAGAATTAGATAACACTAAAAATTCCTTCCAATAAAATTATTGTAGTAAAGGTTTCGGACTGGTGGAGGTCCAGAGAAGCTACGGGAGTGGCCCAATTGAAAAGTACTGAAAGATACTTCAGTGGCTTTCCACTTCAGAAATGTATGCATTGGTGGCTTTTTCTTCAGCGACAGAAACAAAATGTTTCTACTGAAATTGTTTTGTTACAATATATTCAAGTATAATGCCACTCTTCAATAAATTGCAACAAAATATTTATTTTAGAGACAAACGTTACAGAAGTAGGGCTCCCCTTGTTGGTTGCGAGGTTTCATTAAAAAAAAGAATAATCATGTTTGAAAAATAAATTAGAATTCAACATGTACACAACACTCAACCCGCTCAGTTGGTTACCTATCCAGTCTGGGAGAGTGTTTGCTTTGTGATTAGAGAATTTGATTTGTGAATCGAAATGTTCCACGGTTCCATCCTAAGCAGCGGTTGATGCGTTGTGTCATTGGTCAAGTAAATTAATCCTGACTGCTCAGGTGGAGGCACAGTGACGCTGCCTACTTCATTGTACCCACGCTGATACTGCACTTACCTTCATCCGCTGCTAACTGTGCTTGTGCCCCGGCTGTTGAAAGTGTCACTTAGGTCTTCGCGAATCACACATTTTCTATTCGATTCGAATCGACTCAAGTATTTTATTCAAATCGAATCTGGAGCTTTTTAAACGTGACCGATTGGGGAGGGACGGGCTTTAAACCTGATTTGTTCCGACTGTGTTGGCTCAAGTCCCGACATATAAAATATTCCAATTACATCATCAAGGCATGCCTCCCTCGAAGGTATGCCTTGGTGATGTAGTTGGAATATTACCCAGAAACGATTATAGTTCAAAGAACGAGAACTACCGGTACTAGAAACTCTTGACATTGTTTGAAAACTTCAAATTTGCTTTCAACAGTGGTAGTGACGAGTAAGACTTTAATAAGAATAGTGGTAGCATGGGTGCAGTTGATTTATGTTTATATAGCGGGAATTACACTCGATCTTTATTTTCAGTATTATTTTGTACAATTTTCATCTGAACTATATGCAAGGCACATAATCCCGACTACTCACACGGTGGCACGGTGGCGCTGTGTACTAAAGCGTAATGCACGTCGATGGTTCACCTGTCGTCAACCCTGCGTGTTTGGAGTTAGTACGTTGGGAAGTCTGACATTGGCTCGTCGTTACTCGATGGTTCTCTCCGGGAACTCCGGCTTCCTCCACCCGTAAAGCTGTCCGTCGCGAGGTGACCCTAACTGTCGAAAGTTTCGTTAAACTCCAATAATTAAATAAATCTGAACTATATGCTTTGTGAGATGATGTTGACGGCTGATACCAGGCTATTTTCCTGTGAAAAAAATTTGAAATGAAACGATTCGGGCAGCTTTATAGAATCGAAACGAATAACAACTTAAGATTCGAAATCGAATGGAATATCGAAGTTTTGCAGGACACTAGTGTCACTAAACCACAATAACCAAGCATTAACATCTCGTAATTAGCACTTTGATCTCAAAATCCATCTGTTTCCTCTTTGTCCTGTGCACATTTTCCCCAAATATCCCTTTATTTAAATAGATAAAGGAGATGTACAGATAATTTAATTTGCAGTGTCCATAAAATACATTCCGCCACGAGGCGAGCCTGGCTGTCGAAAGTGTCATTAAACTCCAATAAATAAATAAATATATATATAAATAAATAGACAGAACGCGATGTGTGTTTGAACCGGCTCGAGCAAAATATGATTACGCCATTCCAACGAGTTTTGTAAAACACCCACTGATTCAAACACACATCGCGTTCTGTGTTTATTACACAACCCATGCATTAAAATTCTTTTAATAAACAAATTTTAATTCCGATGCTTTTGTGTCCTTAGGCAAGACACTTCACCCCCATTGCCCACGTGGAGGCACGGTGGCGCTGTGTACTAAGGCGTACTGCACGCACGTCGATGGTGCACTTGTCTTCAAACAATGCTAACCCTGCTTGTGTGGAGTTAGTATGTTAGCTGACAGTTGCTCGCCGTTGCTCGGTGGTTCTCTGCGGGTACTCTGGCTTGATCCATCCGTAAAACTGTAATGGACATGATTAGCCATTGTGCAGAAATATGTGATCTTAAACACCAATAAATAAATAAATAAATAAATAAATAAATAAATAAATAAATAAATAAATAATTCCGATGTTTAAATCCAAAGGTGAAGAGTCTGTTTGTTTTGACTGAAGCCGTACTGATCAAATGGATCGATAAAAAATCAAAACAACCTTTTCGGAACCAGTGTTTGTTGAAATTCGTATCGCTGTTTCTCTTCGGCTGGTGCCCATTCACGCCTAACCATTTGGTGGCTATTACTGTTAGTAAAAATATAAGTACAAATATGTGCAGATTTGCAAAACAGCTGGGAGAAACATTTTTAAAAGAAGTTCGTAGCATGTCAAGATGTACGAAGATTTACCGAAATAAAGTTAACCAATGTAGATATAACGGATCCACAAAACTAGACGGCCACGGGACTGGGTTAATGTTCTGGCTGGAAATGAGTTTTTTTTTTAATGTTATCTCATTTTTGGTCAACTAATTTTTTGTGAACCGACTTTATTTTGCCTTGGAGGTTTTCATTTTCACAATGCGACGGGCTGTCGATAATTGTATAACGAAATTTGGAAACCTTTTGAAGCGTAACTAATGACTCGATGAGAAAGAAACTAGTAACCTATGAACGGTGCTAGGAAAAAGTTCCGCCTTGTACATCACCCATTGAATACAGAATCATTTATGTCATAGCGGCTATTCCGTTGAATACAAGGGTTTAAAGTTGAATGGCTGTGCTATAAAATACATTACGACACGAGGCAAGCCTGGCTGTCGAAAGTGACGTTAAACTCAAATAAATAAATATATATATATATATAAAAATAAATAAATAGAGGATATCTGCACTGTTTCAGTGAATATCAGGAATTATCTCTTGAGTGTGGACCTGAGAGTTTTATTTTTCACGAACGCTTGTGCGAGTGAAAAGTAATACGTTCAGGTCCACACGAATGAGATCATTCACGATATTCACTAAAACAGCGTAGATTTTCTTTTTACTTTATGCTACGGGACATTTTACTACGTAATATTTCACCCAATTCAATTGCAAACAGTTTAAAAACAATAACACAGATCTTCTGATCGCTTCTTCAAGGCGGCGTTATGCGCCGAAGGGTGACGTCATTTAGGAAGCTACTGAAAAAATTCATCGTGTGAACCTGAAAATAAGCGCTGGCGAAAAATAAAACTTTCAAGGCGATGCGGACTAGCGTGACGTCATTTAGGAAGCTACTGAGGAATATTTCTCGATATCTATCCAGTCGATATATATCGAGAAATATCTTTTAGATAATTTGCGATAATTCACAGGCTAGCATATAATAAAATACATTATCAGTTTTCACAAATTGTAATACGAATCAATTGACAATACTCGTATCTTGTAACTCACATCTGTCGATAGTGGTCTTGGAGACGTGGTCGTACAAAGTCCATGTTTATCATGGTCTTCTTTATGTATCTGATGGGAGCACACTGGCTCAGTGCTTACGGTATTGAACTTGAAACCGAAAGGTCTACGGTGAGATCCCTACCAGGGGTAACAACGTTGTGTTCTTGGGCAAGGCACTTAATCCCAACTGCCCAAGTGGGGGCATGGTGGCATTGTGCACTAAGGCGTACTGCACGTCGACGATGCTCTTGTCTTCAACCAATTCCAACCCTGCTTGTGTGAAGTACAGTTAAAACTAGAAGTCCTGTCATGAAATGCGCACAAATAGCACGTTGATCTGCGCGTTAATCTACGCGTTATGATCATAGTAAGGCTATCAAATTCTGTACATATGGCCTGTGCACAATCAATGTTTCAGCCAATGGACCTCCGGGTAACCCGGAGGTCCATTGGCAGAAACATTGCCTGTGTTTGCTATGAGTAACGAGGAGAACCTGTTGTGCTTTGAGTGCCATTCGATATGGCAATTGCGCGCAATTCCTACGCGCAATTAAGCCTAGATAAGCGCACAGTTCCTGACAGGACTTCTAGTTTTAACTGTAAGTGCACTGGGGAATATGAGAGTTGCTCGGTAGTTCTCTCTTGGTACTCCGGCTTCCTCCACCCACAAAACTGTCCAAAATGATGTGAGTCTGGCTGTCTAAAGTGTCGTTAAACCTCAATAGATAAATAAATAAATTTATCTGCTGTACACATTCATTCATGTTTTTGTTTTTTTTATGGGGGGGGGGGGGGGTTGTCACATTCCCGATGCACTCTTGAAGTAGTGTGACGACTAATGTCTTCCGGTTTCTTCTCTCACTCTTTTGTATTTCTGTTTTCAGTTTCTTGCAGATATAGCAATTTTCACACTGAATGATCATTTACACTCGAATATCACTTCTATAAATTAATTGATCTCCATCTTAATCTCGCAGTCTGTGTTCACAACCTCATCTTGAAGAACTTGACCATAAAGAAGTTCGATTTTTACATCTAGCGACTTCACAATATGAGTCAATGGCCCACTGTTTGTTTGGCCTGGTGTCAAGTGAATTCTGCAGTGTACACAGCCTTTTTTCGTTTTGCATTGCCATATATTTTGACAAGTTATTATATTTTATTACACGCCTGTTCTGTGAAATCCTCATCTTCAGCAACACTAAACATTGCGGAAAATGAAAATCTGTTCCGCACATATGTGCGGAACGGAAATCGTTGTCGGACTATTTTTAAATGCAAGCGGAATTTCACTGGAATTTTCTACAAATCGTGCAACGCAATTACAATTTGAATCGCAAGCGATCGTTAAAGGTCGTCCCCTGTGTTCCAATATGTTCTATGTGCCAGTAGGCACATAGAACACACTGGAACCCAGGGGATGAAATAAAAGTAACACGGGTACCACTAGCAAATTTGGTTGGCGATAAAATGTGTTCTTTTTGTTGATAGCTGTTAACTGAATTGCTGAGTGGCCTTCTAATAATTGCTTTTTTTATAGACGCGAAGGCGTGTAATAAACACAGAACGACACAGGCGTGTGAATGGGTTAATCGATATGGCTCTTGAAGTCTCTCATTTTATCCTTCCGCACTGGCACTCGTGCCATATCGATTAGCCCATTCACACGCCTGTGTCGTTCTGTGTATATGTGTGATACCCCAATGCACCATCAATCCATTTACAGCCAACTGTGTTTTCGTAAGCTCATTCCAGTAAATGAGTAAATTCTCAAACATCCTTGACAAATAGAGGGAGGATCTCTGTTGAGTCAATAATTAATATGAGTCTTCTGAATCTAGTTGACTAAAATCTTTATGAGCCGAGGTTTACTGAGGGAAAGATGGCTTTTAGTGAACAAGGTTCAGAAATGTCATATCAAATCGTGACGAATTTGATATTCTTTTTATCAAGTTATGTGTAATTTAACCCTTTACCTAATGTATCGGTTGAATTTGCTGTTCACAAAGTTCGTTAGTTAAATATTTTTTTTTAATGCTTGCCTCGAAACAATAGCTTATGACGACTCCTCCCCCACCCCACACCCCCATCGAAACCGTAATGTAGAGGTGCCATAACGTATTTTTCGAGGCGAAAAAAAATGTTATCGTTATTTTTTTATTCGGAAAATGTTATTTTTTGCAAACTGCAATCTCCCTCCCAAAAACGCAATCGGTTTCCAAATCAAACTTTGACCGATTTCGAAGATATTTTAGCATGTTGTATAGCTAAAAAAATTATAAAAAAGGCATGTTTTGGGATTTTTTTATTTAGCGTCATTTTTTAGGTTTTTATATTATTCTCAAATTTTGATGTTTTGAAATTCATCCGATTTTAGGACACGCAAACTCAGAAAGTAGAAAGATGTCGCTATAATATTTCACAGACAGCTCCATCAATGGTTGGAATGGTGCACCTGCATATTTTCATTTCGATTGACACAAAATATGTTACGCTGTTACGTTAAAGCCAACCGGATCGCAAAATGTCAAGTTAAATTTCACTGGATAAAGTTGAAATCAAGTTATATTTTTTTATTAAGTTCAAATGACATCTTAGTATGCAGGATTCCAAATACAATGCTGAAAACAAGCCTGCAATCCGACTTCAGACACCGTATATATGACGTAAATATTATCGGACGTATTACATCATGTTCTTGGCCATTTTGGACAGTCTTCAATTTTGTAACAGGCTCAGTTCCGCAGTTATAAGAGATACAACTTTGAAACTGCCCATACTGTTTTCCAGTCATTTGAATGTCAACAATGTTATACGTTTTCAAATCCGTTCCATAATTTGAGCCATGCGAGTTTTATGTTTTCAATAAATTCCATTTTCAGCCCTATTTTGAGGCTCGTCTGTCAGCAATTTTGATAATATAATCCTGAATACAAACTGTGTCTAAAGATGTCTTGCCGACCTGGAAAATTTCAGGCCCAACTGACCAATGATGTCATAGGAGGGCAACGTCCAAAAAAATTTAAAACTGTTCACTTTTTACAAAGTTTTGCTATTTTGTAAACCATAAAATAATGCGTGTTTGTGACATCTTTTAACCCCATTTTCTTATTTTTTGCGTTAGGACCCACAAAGTAGATGTTCTGTTTCTCGTTCTATTTTCTGTAAAATGGCATACGGGCGGGGTTTTTTTTATTTTATTTTTTATTTTTTAAATTATATCTTTGCCATCAAAAGTTCATGTTCTTGATGTGTTTTATGTTTTAGGTCTCATAATCTTCAGAGTAGCATGGGCGGTGGTGTATTTCGTCCCTTGAGTGCAAGAAGGCTTTACAATGTTAAGTGATTGCAAAGCCTTTATGCACGCAGGGGACAAATTTATCAATTTTATTAACTTGGATAAAATACCTGACATAAACCATTTAAATTTTGTTTTTTAAGTTTCCATTGGTTATATGAAGAGAGCTTGCGGCAGCCAAAAGAGCCATGTAGGAGAGCCTGAGAAACAGTTTTTTAACTTTTTTAGGCTTTATTCCATGTTCGCACATGTTACCCTGCATATCCTCCGATTCCGTGATAGTCCAACCCCAAGGGGCGCGGTGGCTCAGTAGGTAGAGGTGCAGGCTGCAAGCCGAGTGGTCCTCGGTTCGAATCCCACCTGCGGCAACCGCGTTGTATCCTTGGGCAAGACACTTCACCCCCATTGCCCATGTGGGTGCACGGTGACGCTGTGCACTAAAGCGTACTGCATTTTGATGGTGCACCTGTTTTCAACCAATGCTAACCCTGCTTGTGTGGAGTTAGTATGTTTGGGGAGCTGACAGTTGCTCGCCGTTGCTCGGTGGTTTTCTCCGGGTACTCCGGCTTCCTCCACCCGTAAAACTGTCGTGGTCATGATTAGCCATTGTGCAGAAATATGTGACCTTAAACACGAATAAATAATAAATAAATAATAATAATAGTCCAACCCCAACAAACTACAAGAGACATCACTTTCATATTTTGCATACACTTAAAGAAATACTTTGATCTATTAAATGTCACATTGATACAATATAAACAACGGCATGATGTTAAAACCGACCGAGCACCGGAAAAAATTTAAAGTTAAATTTCATTGTATTAAATTGTAATTTAATGACATTTAAATTGTCCACATAATGCAGATATCTTTATCTTGAAAGGGCGGGTGGGTCAAACGGGCATTCACCCTGCTTCGTTGAATGGTGTATAAAGATTTGCTTTAGGATCTTATGTTTTTCTTTAGTCTTTATTGTGATGTTCCAGATATATTGAAATAAGACTGACACCAAATATGCAAACGACAAATCTGCTTAGTAAAATAACCACAATTCATTTTATAACAGTGGCAATGATAATAAGTTTTATCTTACAGTCAACATGTATTTTGTCTGTATTAACTCCGCAACTGTCGTGTATCCGACCCCCTGATACAGATGTTTATATCAGGGGGTCGGATACAAGGACGTTCCTTTCGCGTGAGTTCCATTTTTTTTATTTTTGTTCATCCGTACGAATAAATAGTTCGTTATATATTCGTCTACATTCTTGACTTATCCCCAATATACTGCAAGATAAAATGATTATTACCATTATGTGGATGTACAAAATATGTATCCGAGTCGAGCTCCGGGTTCTAAGGGCAGATCACGACGAGTCGAAATCTACCTTCAGAACCCGGAGCTCGACTCGGATACATATTTTGTACATCCACATAATGGCAATAATCTCTATGTTTCAAAAAGTAACTTGATGATTAGCCACACGATTTTCGGAAATTTTAAATTGTTGTTACTGCCGATTTTGAATATAAAGACCCATGCGTTTGCCATCCAATGTAGTTTCATTTGGTTGTTTGGTCATTTATACAATATCTAGTTCAGATACTTAACTATAAAAAAATTAAGGATATGTTTCCCAGTGTATTATGAGATTCTCAATAACTCTGCTTCCCTCAAAGCTTGACCGCCGTGCTTGAAGTGAAACAATTATGCGTTTTCATTACCTCTTATAATTAGAATTTTTGTTAACAAATGTCCCCTGAATACTTTCACCTGTCATGCCTTTTTTCAGTGGTTGTTGTCGTGTCTTATTAAGGATACTTTTCAACAACTGTAGCTAGTGAGCCACTCTGGCACAATAGAGGTTTTACACAAAGTTGGGAACACTTTAGAGTAATAAACCTTCTATAGGGTATGAGAACTTATGGCATACTACACGTCCTAAACAAAGTTGGGAGGAACTTTGGCGTAAAAGACACAACTAACAAGGTTCGGGGTACTTTTCGTAAGGTATGGCGTAATAGATGTTCTGAGCAAAATTGGGGAACTTTGTCGTAATAGAATTTGTTCATGGGGTGGTGTGTCGTAGTAGACTTTCTACATTGGCAGTGGTGACATATATAGAATATACCCACCGTAGCTTGGTGTACCAAATGTTCAACACGAGTGGTGAATTGGTGTAAACCGCGGGCCTTTGGCGCGCGTTAACACCACTTCTCCACGAGTGGTGAAAATTTGGTACACCAAGCTACTTTGGGTATATTTTATTTATACCATGATCGTCAGATTATTAAGAGTGTAAATGTTAAATAAATAAATATTCACACATGCGAATCTGTTTATGTTTACATGAGCACCGGAGAGAAGTACTTCCGCTGGCAATTTTAACGCCGAAACGAAATAGAAAATGAAACGCGCAAGTTATGGGGCCTTTTTCATTTTAATAACATAATAACATACTATTTCGAGTTATGGATGCTTTATTAACATGAGACAACGTATGCTTGTTAATTGTTGGTACCTTATGAGGTAAACTTATTTAGAAACGTAATAAATAATTACCGGTTCTATTTCACTCTTCATGAAGTGACGAGTGATAAATATAAACAAAGTGGACATTTGACGAGCCGAAGACAGAAATTAAGAATTATTAATACCCCAACCGCAATGCTACTTATGTTTACCTCTTTGCAAATCAGAATTGGTAGGCAAAACATGAAAGGCAGACGACACTTGAAAACCAAAGCTTTGAATAACTAAAGTTTTTCAATTTTGCGTTACAAAATAGCTTATGCTTCTCATGTGAACGAGCTCAACGAGCTCGTTTCAATGCGCGCCACAAGGATATGTTTTTAAGACAAATATAATTAAAATTGAATGGTGATTTCAGAGCTGGACGCTTTTGGCCGTTATGTTGGGTAATGGGCTGTAAGGAACAGAATTTATCAATTTTATTAACTTGGATAAAATACCCGTCAAAAAAGAAAGTATACTAAACTTTGAGGAGCAATATTTTTAGTATTATCGACTTTAATCCCAAACAATTTATTGTAACGTCATATTTCGAGTTTAGCTGTACGAAGTTGCCTAATTTCATGTTTTACTGATGCCAGCGTCACGTCAAGACGTCGCAATTCAGACATGGGGTGAAATAAAAAGTTCACCCATGCAGTCAATAACGTGTATGTCCACCGTTTGCCTCTTGGATGGCAAGACATCGACGGCGCATGGACCTGATAAGTCTCTCTGTGGCACTGCGTTCCACTCCTGCCTTAGAACATTACGTAAATCGCATAATGTCTGAAGATCATGAAGTCGTACCAGATGGTCCAATTGATCCCAAAGATGCTCGATTTGAGACAAATCTGGCGAAAGTAGGGGTCAGGGAAGAAGTTCGATGCTCTGCTCCTCACGAAAGTCACGACAGATACGCGCCGCGAGACATCGGGCATTGTCTTGCTGGAATAACTGCAATCCGACGTTAGCGTTGAACAACGGGACAACAACAGCGTCAAGAATTTCGTCCTTATATGTCTGTCCATTCAGATTACCATCGATGAAGATCAACTGCATTCGATGGTGCAAGGAAATTGCTGTCCAAACCATTCCACCTCCGCCGAAACGGTCACATTCCCACACGCAAGCATCAGAAAACCGTTCTCCTCGTCGGCGATACACTCTTGCACTACCATTAACGCGCCGTAGACAAAATCGTTATTCATCACTAAAAAGAACTGTGCTCCAACGCTGCTGAGTCCAGCGAACACGCTGACGTACCCACTCCATTCTGACGGTACGAAGACGTTGGGTAAGGACTGTTCCGTGGTATGGACCCCTACTTCCGATTTCGTGTTCAGCGAGTCTGTTGCGGACAGTTTGTGCACTGATGCTATTGTTAGTTCTACCAGGAGTCACCTCTGCTGCCCTCGTCGTCGTCGGGAGCGACCCCGCAAGTGAGAGGTCCTGATGTGTCGGTCTTGTGCGGGGGTCGTAACTCTTGGTCGACATGAACGCGGTCGGTCGGCAGTGGATCCAGTGGTTATATACCTTCCAATGAGACGGTAAATAGTGGCCACAGTGACTTCGAACTCAGCAGCGAGCTCATCTGGAGGTACCCCAGCCTCATGCATACCAATGGCACGCAACCTCTGATTTTCAGTTAACCTTAGTATTTTCTAAAATGTCGGAAGACAAAACCTAGCGTGTTTTCTCAATAACCCAGGCTCTCTAGCACAAAATAACACAAAGAAAATAGTCGGTCGCCCATTCAATTTGACATTCTCGGGTAGCACGTGCTATTTTGAAATCCGTAGCAACATTTTATACGGTTCGGTGGACAACAACAACATGTCATTAAACTCTTTGCACGACTTCTTGTCCACAAACATGCAACATTAGAACTATTATATTTCATCCTTTGTGCTATTTTTGACATTTGTTTCTATTATACTTTCTTTTTGACTCAGAAAATATACTATTATTTGATAATATATGGTCAAAAGAATTAAGGGGCTGAACAAGCCTAAATTAAGAAACTGATTAACTCCCAAGCCCAAGCTAAGAAACTGATTAACTCACCCACAGTCGGAATCATCAGAAGGGTAGTACAGTAGAACAAAACACTTGGTGCCATATCCAAATGTTGTTTGAAACAAATTTTAGAAACCAAAGAGAAATCGTGTAATTTGACTCTGTTCCAAAATGAGCGTTCCTCAGGTCTGTCAATCGTAATGTTCGAGCCAGTGTCTAAAGACGCTGTCATACATTTCACAAAGCATCTAATATATGTTATGATGGTGTGTAATGTTGCTTAGAGAAACTATTGACGCATTTAAGACAATAACAAAAGAAGAGCTCATAAAATCATTTGCTGCAAAATGACTGTTCTCATTTGCATCCAAATGCATACGTACAATAATGTTATCAAGTTGTAGCCTACATCAATAAAATATTTTCACCGAGGATATGGCATGAATGGTACATTTAAATTAAACATGAGTAATTGTAGTTGAGGTATAAACACTGATAACTTGAAGGACACAGCATGGCATAAAGCACGTCATTGAACTATCTCTGTTGTAAAAGCTTCGAATCTGAAGTGTTTGAACACTGAATCTATTAGACTAAAAGAATAGTCTTTTTCTCGAGTTTTCTTCACGTGTGTGTGTGAATATACACGAGTAGAGTTTCTTTTAAATGGTGGCGTAAGTCCTGAAGATGCGAAGTTTGAAGTATTGAACGTTTAAGTCCTTTTTATTGTTTTTTGTGAAATTAACCAAAACCTCAGAATATTTCTTTTTGGATCTCAGAATAATTTTGGAAAGCGATCGTACATAAAAAAGTCCTTTAGTTGATATAAAATAAAAATAATATTTGATGACAAATCACAGATTATTAATTATGTAAATTTTTGAATATTGGAAAATGGTAGAGATTCTCGAAAACCTTTAACGTGTATGAGTTGTGTTTTTGTTCACTTCACCCAAACATTTATAGATGAAGTACGGATTCAAATGTGTTGTAGGTAGGAAAAAGATGAAAAAATATTCCGATTTATGATGTTATAAGTAGGTAGTGAAAAGAATTTTGCATTTGATGATTTTGTTTTAATTTGAAAGTGGGTATTTCATAATTTTATGTAATAAATATGATTTAAAATCGAATTAGGGTGACGAGCCAAAAGTGAACACCGGTTCTAACCTGAGTTTTGTGATATCAGGGTTCTCCTAATACCAAAGGTCAGAATATAAATAGTTTATTTCTTCATTTTCACTAGCTTCCTAGTATTCCCGGTAGCCCAGTGCCCTTTAAGTTTTGTATTGTCAAATACACGAATGGGGTAGCTCCTGGTCCCTAAATCCTCAGTTCCATGACGTGCCTGGAGGAACGAATACTATTATATGGAAAAATAAATATATAAACTTTGAGATGCAGGTCCGAGTAGTTCCCCTATGCTCCTGTCTTTTAATATTATCAAGTATAATAGTGGCGGTGGACCCCCCCCCCCCCCCCCCTCCCCATTCCGAATCTCCACGATATGTGTGGAGAAACGACTCATGTTATTACAGGTAACATACCACATTTAGTGCGAATGTACGTTATATCGAGCCTCGAAATGCCACCGGATTTATCATTTAGAACATATTTTTCAAAATATTCTGCCAAATTGCCTTTGTTTCCAAAGTTATATGTATCAATGAAGAAGCTGGATTCAACTCAGCTAATGTGGCGGTGTTTCCACATGCCCGTGTATATTAACTGGTTGAGGGCTACTAGCCACTGTCAGGGCGTTCAAAAATGAGAATTCCAGAGCAAAAGCCAACATTTTCCTTGCTCATTTTTCATATCAGTCAAAGGCAAATAATATTTTGTTTATAAAATTTTGTTATATTACAATTTATTGGTGATTTTCCATGGGCATTTTCCAAGAACTTGTAATAAAACAAATTTTGATTTTCATCTTTAGACCACCAATTATAATTTATCCTTCAACCAGATAACAAATGACTCCAAAACATAAAGATCTGATATGCGATTGGTTTGATTTGGTTATTGGAGTATAACGGCTCTTCTTACAGCCAGGCTCACGCCGTGTCGGACATTTTTACGGTATAATTTTGCCGGAACACCCGAAGAGAGCCACTGACCAGCAGTGAGCAATTGTCGAATTATCGACAATTACTAAATCTGCTTGAGTAAATTTAGTAGCAGTTGAAGGCAGGTGCACCATCTATGTGCAGCAGGCTTTAGTGTACACCCATACCCAGCTTTCCACTTCAGCTGATTGGTTCAGGTGGACGGTTATCTCCCCTTATCGACTATCAGAACCCATTGCTAATTGCTTCACAAATAAATCGGCCAGGTGTGAGAAAATTAAGCAGATTATACAGAATTTTGGACACCAAAGGAACAAAAGTCAAGACATGCGTCTGATAGATATTTTTACTAGACACGAAGACACAGCATCATATTTTTCGAATTGATACGCTTCCAAGTTATGTGTGAAACCAAAAAGCGTACACAGATGGCCAAACGTCAATGGAAACATTGTTTTTAAACATTTTCAGCATGATTGCACTGGAGAAAACATTTTATAAATGATCGGGGAATATAACTCAGATGGTAAACTGGCAACGTTCAACAATCACTATAAAGAAAATATTGAACGTTCAGACGCCACGCGCTTCCATAATGTAAATTGTGAACATTTTATTTAATCTTAGGAAATGCAAAACTTTCCCATCTCCATGATGCTAATTTGCAATCCCCGAAATGACAATTTCAGGGAAGATAACCAGAACGTTTTCCACTAATTTGAAGATAAAAGCTGAACATGACCACCACCCCACCCCTCCCCCACATGGGAAATCTGGAATAAAAAATGTCATACCCAAGGACACAACGTAGTTACCGCTGTTCCGGTTCAAACCAATGTTCTAATCACTGAGTCCCCTCGTTCCCATCTGATCAGCGTAGAGGAGTAACTAATATTGCATAGAAAAAAGAAATGAAAAGAGGATATCTAGTCTTTTTGAGTGGATACAAAAATTATCTCATAAGTGACCGAGACAAATGATTGTTTCCACTCAAAAACACATTTTCTTTTTATTATACGTTTTTATACGAATCTGATCATTTCGATCGATAATTCCACTCGTTTCAACCTTGAAGTGATGCATGAAAGTAAACAACTGATACACGGAAGTGATTTGATCGATACACAGATCAGGAAGCGTCCTGCGATCTGATTCAGTTGGCGGGTTTCATGCATCAATTCAGGGTGAATACGTGTTGTTTTTTTGCTGGAAATTATCAGTGTCCACCCAAATACACTTTTGTTGTACGCTTTTAGAACAAATTGATCATTCCCAGTGATAATTTGACTCGTATCCACATTGAAGTAATGCTTTGAAAGCCGTCATTTCGATTGACACAGTGAAAATGAAAATTTCTATATCTTCACAATGGGGGGGGGGATACGATTTCTATCTTTCCGCAATTTTTTCGATAATCTATCGTTTAGCGTATAATAAATAGGAGATATCTACGCTGTTTTAGTGAATATCGGGAATTATCTCATGAGTGTGGACCACAAAGTCTTATTTTTCACGAACGCTTGTGAGAGTGAAAAATAATACTTTCATGTCTACACTAAATACAATGACGTAATTTTTTTTTATATGCTACGTGACATTTTACTGCGCAACATTTAGCCCAGTTAGACTCGACTGCAAAGAGTTCCAAGACAATAACAAAGATCTGCTGATCGTTCCATCAGGGCGACGTTATGCGCCGAAGCGTGACGTCATTTAGAAAGCTACCGAGGGATTATTTTCGATATCCATCTCTTTGACATGTCTTTTGTGGTTATTTTTATTTTTATTCAATTTTTATTTCATTATTGATAATGACTTGTTTATATACCACCGTTTTCTCGCCACGATATAGCCCTAGCTGCTGATGTGGCGTTAAGCACCAATAAATAAATAAATATTCGATATCCATCGAGTCGATGGATATCGAAAAATAGCTTTTAGATAATAAGTCGACCAAACCATTTTATCGAGTTGTGACAGCACAAAGGTCGGTTTAATCATTATTAACTTATCGTCGGGAAACTATTTGTTTACGATTTACTATGTGAAGGGTCACTGTGTCCTTCACCCTTGACCTATTGATTCCAAAATAAATTGGGTTCTTCCTCTCATCAAGGCCAACCTACCTATAAAGATTAACGAAAGTGGGTTGAACAAGTTTCAAGTTATCGTCCTGAAACCAATTGTTCACGATTGACTATGTTCAGGGTCACTGTCACTTGACCGTTCATCTCGCAGGGTCCAAAATAAACAGAATTCTGCCACTCACCAAGGCCAACATATATGTGAGGTTTCACGTATGTGGGTTGAACCATTTTCAAGTTATCATCCGGAAACCAATTGTTTACGATTTAGTATGTTCAAGGTCACTTGGACCTTGACCATTGGCCTAGCGAATCCAATATAGATAGGGATTTTCCTCTTACCAAGGCCAACCTATGAAGTTTCATGAATGTGGGTTGGACCATTGTCAAATTATCATCCGGAAACCAATAGTTTACGATTTACTATATTCAAAGTCACTGTGACCTTAAGCTCTAACCTAGCAAGTCCAGTATATTCAGGAGTCATCCTCTCACCAAGGGCAACATACCTATGAAGATTCATGAAGATTCATGGTTGTGGGTTGAACCATTGTCAAGTTATCGTGCAGAAACCAATTGTTTACGATTTACTATGTCCAGTGTCACTGTGGCAGTGACCTTTGACCTAGCGCATCCAATATAGATAGGATTCCTCCTCTCAACAAGACCAACCTGTCTATACAGTTTCATGAATGGTAGTGAAACCTTGATCAAGTTATTGTCCGGAAACCAATTATTTTGATTACTTTTTTTTCTTTTTTCTGTTAGGGTTCAACGACACATTAACAACCAGGGTCATATCATGTCGGTGACAGTTCTACGGGTGGCGGAAGCCGGAGTACCCGGAGAGAACCACCGAGCAACGACGAGCAGCTGTCAACTCTCCAACTTCGTAACTCTGAACTCTGCACCGCGGCACAGGCAGGGTTAGATTGGTTGAAGATATGCGCACCTTCGACGTGCAGTACGCCTTAGAACACAGCGTCATCGTGCCCCATGTAGACAATCAATCGGGGTTAAGTGCCTTGCCCAAGGACACAACGCGGGAGATTTTGGTCACTGTGTTCAGGGTCACTATGACCTGAAACTTTCACCTAGCAAGTCCAAAATAAATAGGGTTCTTCCTCTCACCAAGGCCAACTTACCTACCTATGAAGTTTCATGAACGTGGGTCGAATCATTATCATGTTATCGTCCGGAAACTAATTGTTTACGAAGCCCGAACGTCCGTCCGAACGCCCGCAAGCCCGCCCTCCCACCATTCATCAAAATATAAGTCGCGTTTGACTTCGTCACAACTGAACTGAAAATTCTCTGGCGGGAGAGCAAAATGCCACTTGCAATTTATGCACATGTTTGCAATCAATGTGCTAAACTGAAACAAACTTCCAATCTAAGTAGTTTTACACGATATTCGAAACTGAATACCGATATCGGTATTCCAAAAAAAAAAAAAAAATACCGCGGTATATCGGTTTATCGAAAAACTGTTCTTTAATCTGTCGGGACTTGAACCATCACAGACTGGAGTAATCAGCAAGATGATGCAGTTCAAAACTTCATCAGTCAGCTTCTAAAATAATGTATGTCCATGCTGGTCACGTAGAGATTTCTGTTGAAATTTACTTCCATTATTCAAGACTATTATTACCAAGAAACAAATGGTAGATTATAAATTATACGGTAAATAGGAGGGGGGGGGGTATAAATATTAATTTATTGATATATATATTACTCATTAACTGGTTGAGTGCTAGAAGCCACTTTCGGGGCTCTTTCAAAAAAATGAGGGTATCGGAGCAAAAGACAACTTTTCTCTTGCTCATGTTTCATATTCTGTCAAACACAAATATGTTGTTTATATAAATTTGATGTATTACAAATTATTGGAGAGTGCCTAATTTATAATAAAAGAAATGTTGAATAACACATTCAGACCACGAAATATAATCTAGCCCTCAACCAGTTAAACAAGAGAAATTAGGTTTGTGCTCTTTGTTGGACAGTTTGACCAGTTATCTTTGTCGCTCAAAAACGATATTGAAAAGAAACTAACATCTCAGTTTCAGAGTTTTCGCCCTTTCTTTTCGACAGTATCGCGATCGGGTCGAAATTTTCAATCCGCTTTTGTGAACACAAAACTTCATTGTAAATGGAAAGAAAACAAAACAGGCAGAAAAATAGCATAGTGGTGATTCCCACCCAGGTAGTAATAATATTTCGATCGTGCATGTGCGCTTTCACTCAGTGCTTACAACATTGGACTTTAAACCGAAAGGTCGACAGGTTCCATCGTGATGAGCGGTAACTATGTGGTGACCTTCAGAAGACACTTAATCCCAATATTTCAGGTAAGGGGCACGGAGGCACTGTGCTCTGAAGTATACAGCACTTCGATGGTGTACTACCTTTTAGCCGCTGGTAACTCTGCTTGGGCAGAGTTAGTAATTTAAAGAGTCTGACAGTTACTCTTCGCTGCTCAGTAGTTCGGTGACTCCGACTTCCTACACCCGTGAAACTGTCCGACACTATGTGACCCTGGCTTTTGAAAGTGCCGTTAAACACCGGAGAACAAACAATTCAATTTGATAATGTGAAAATGCATAAGATGCACTAAAAATTTCGAGTAAATAAAGCTTCAACCGAGCAGTGTATTGGTTCAAAAGGTCAGCTCTACTACTTGGGTCTGTTTTGCATTTTTTGTTTTGCAAAATCCAAGTACCATAATATTTAAACCACGCCTTCACCAAACGTCACTATTGAAATAAGTGTATATTGTATAGCAATTATGTAATTACACTAAGTTTGAAAACAAATGGTAGCACGAAACTGTCCTGCCGTCCAAATCATTTTACTTGAAACCCAAGTCTCTCTCAAGTAAATATGTCATTGTGGATTGTGGTTAAACAACAGTAACCTGAATACGCCTTTGTTTAACCCTTTACCTAACATGAAAAGCAGACGACACTTGCCAAAAAATGACTGAATAACAATTTTTTTTTTCATTTTTTGTCTCAAAAACATGGGTTATGAAACCCTCATTGGAACGAGCTCGTCGAGCTCGTTCCAATGAGGGTTTCATAACCCATGTTTTTGAGACAAAAAATGAAAAAAATAATAAAAATTAATTGGCGATTTTTTAGAATAGCGCTGGCCGGTTTTTGGCCGTTACGTTGGGTAAAGGGTTAACAATCGCCTTACGTCCTTTCCATCTTGAAAGTTTGCGTGTGTGACAATTGCCTGTCTCTGTTTGGTGGTTCTAATCAGGTACTAAGGCTTCCTCCACGTAGAGATATTCGCTACTCTCTTACAACAGTTTATCATTTTATAAACTTATTTCAAATATCATATGTAATAATATAATTCGAAGAATCTGGATATCTATCATTAAATATCTTGCAAATTACCAGCAATTATCTCGCTATTTATTACTATTTATTAGTAGATATTTTCTTGTTCACATAAACCTCCATTCACCATGAAACTATTGTTATCTTTTGCAGTTAAAGTTTCTTCCAAATATATACGGAAAGATCGTTTGTTTCTGTCTATTTCTTCAGTTATGAACCCCAAAAACAAAGACCAAACTGTGTAAATGGACGTAGCCTATTTACACTATGTTTGGCCCTTGTTTTTTTTATGTTCCTTTTTTTTTTGGGGGGGGGGTCATAACTCAAGAAATAGACAAAAACAAACGATCGTTCCTTATAATTAAACCGGGGGGGGGGGGGGGGGCAATAAAATTAAACACTCTCTACTTTGTGGAGTTATAATAAAAAGCAGGTCGCATCATGCTTCCTATTGAGAACTGAATAAAAGGGCATAGTTTTTCTAAAATTCGGTTTGAAATGACGATAATTTCACTGAGACATGTTATTGTGTCATTAAACATTTTATTGACCAATGAATTGTGTAAGTTAAAAGGAACGCCATAGGCCATGCCCACACAAAACTTCAATCTTTTCCACTTGACGGGAGGGCGTTGTCATTCAAAGCAACGTTGGGTTAAATTTAATTCTGATTTTGACCATTTCCGTAGAAACTGAAAACACAGTTTGTAAATGTGGAGTTCGATATAAACCCAGATGACATGAAGTTGGCTGCACTTTGTCTCAAAAAGTGTTCATTCAGGCTATTAGGAAATTGGAAAGTTTTGTTGGCGTGAGTTTCGTTTGTGGATTATTATGACTGGTCATTGTTTATGTTTGATTTGGGTAAAACTATGCACGCAGACGATCATCTGTTGCATGTAAACAAATTGAAGACGGAATAAAAAGCATTATAAGGATTTCATTGTTTATTAAATTTTATTTTGAAAATTTTTTTAATATGATGAGATAAATATTAATTACTTTTCATGTTCAAACAGTATGAGCGTGCAGGGGTTTTTCCATTCACACTGTGCAACGTAATCTTTAAGACAAACATTAGGGGGCGTGATTTAGGGCGGGCCTAAATGCGTTTTTTCGGTTCATTGTGTTCTGAAAAGAAAAAATAGAAATACTTTAGCCGGTCATTTTGCCTGAAATTGCATGAAAAGAAAAAAGTTTAATTATAAACTTTTATGTGTGGCACATCGATATGTAAACCCGAAAACATAATAAACGAACAATCGACTATTATTACTTTATACCGCAAAGGGGGTTAATTCAGGATAGCTCGAAAAAAGTGTCAACTCCTGAATCTTTTGTACTTTGTATTATTTTCATGTTTTATCAAGCAGTTCACACGCGTTTTGATACTACAAGACAGTTCGCTGCAAAAAATTGTATGCTATTTTGGTTATATTCACTTCAAGGTATTACTATTTTGACTGATGAAACTGTACTACATTCAGCTACATAGTGGAAAAATTGGCACACTCATATTCTCATTATTCAAAATGTTGCATTGAAATCATATGTGGACTGTCTTCTACAGTCAAATTGTATCGACAGAATGGGTCATGAATTATTGGGAATCAATGTAACATTGACAAATCGTTCCCTGAGTTCCAATATGTTCTATGTGCCTACTGGCACATAGAACACATTGGAACTCAGGGTACGAAATGATAATAGATTTTAAAGGCATTCCTAAACAGGTCTGGCATTCCAGAAAATCAAGGGGTGCAAAAAATTGCCCTCCTTTTTTCTAGGCATGCAGTAGGCGTGCAGCACTCCTAAAGAATGCCAAGCCTGAAAGTCCATATTAGGGAACTTGAAAAAAGTACTGGACATGATGTGTTGAGCATCTGTAAAAATAACTGTCACTTAGAATACCAGTAATTAACCCTTTGAACCCTGATGGTATATTCCATTACCAACTCGGAGGGATCAATTGGTAGAATCTATATTCGTTACTTGGGGAAATACCAATCACTGTTTTCAACATGCAGCCTTAGGGCTGCATTGTTGAAAATCTTGATTGGTCTACCACAAAATTTCACTGAGCTACTATCTACTTTATGAATTGAGGTAGCATCACGTTTCTGGACCGGAAAAGCAACCCTTCGGATTCAAAGGATGATAATTAAGCCTTTCTTCTGTTCATGCATTTCCAGGCAAAATGATTGGCGAAATTATTTCTTTTTTTCTGTTCATATCACAAAGAACCGAAAAAAAACGCATTTAGGCCCGCCCTAAACCACGCCACAATGATGGTCGTTAAAATTACGCTGCACAGAGTGAATGAAAAAGAACCTCTGCACACTCATATTGTTTCAAAATGAAAAGTTATTAATATTTATCTCACCATTTTAAAAATACTTTAAAAATAAAATCAAATAAACAATGAAATCCTTATCATACATTTTATTCCGTGTTTTATTTATTTTTTATACAGAATTAAAATTAAAAGATGATCGTCTGCGTTCATCATTTTACCCAAATCAAACGTAAACAATGGCCGATCATAATCATTACCAATCTGTCATAAAGATATAATTGATCGGACTGATTTAACCCTTTACCCAACGTAACGACCAAAACCGGCCAGCGCTATTCTCAATATCGCCAATTAATTTTCAAAATATTTTCATTTTTTGTCTCAAAAACATAGGTTATGACCCCTCGTTGGAACGAGCTCGTCGAGCTCGTTCCAACGAGGGGTCATAACCTATGTTTTTGAGACAGAAAATGAAAAAAATTAGTTATTCAAGAATTTTTTTTGCAAGTGTCGTCTGCTTTTCATGTTAGGTAAAGGGTTAAATAAAACTGCTACCTACATTCACTCCACAGTGCTCTCCTTTCACTATCAACTGAATGTTTGTGGTTCACTGACAACAGTGTAATTTGTAAAAGGATAACAGTTCTCAAATTTAGGCCAGACAATTCACGAAATGCAAAATGTTGGCATTGTATCTCAACATACACAACACACGGTTTACGTGTAACTGGTATCCAGAGAATGTGTGATATTAGATTTGAACTAAGACACATTATGTACGTGAATGGACATCGAAATGAAGGTTCCGTCCGCGGTTCCAGTAGGGAATGTCCCACTTTAACGAAACTCGCGCAATCAAAACTTTCCAATTTCCAAATAACATGAATGAACTCTTTTTGAGACAAAGTTCAGCCAGCTTCGTGTCATCTGGGTTTATATCGAACCACACATTTAACAACTGTGTTTCCAATTTCTCAGGAAATGATCAAAACCAGAATTAAATTTAACCCAGCGTTGCTTGAATAACAGACCCCCTCCCGCCAAGTGGTGAAGACGATTGAAGTTTTGTGTGGACGTGGCCTATGGCGTTCCTTTTAACTTACGCAATTCATTGGTCAATAAAATTGTTAATGACACAAGAACATGTTTCAATGAAATGTGTCGCCATTTCAAACAGAAGTTGAGAAAACTATGCCTTTTTTATTCAGTTCTCAATAGGAAGCATGATGCGACCTGGTTTTTATAAAAAAAAACTCCACAAAGTAAAGAGTGTTTAAATTTATTGCACCCCCCCCCCCCCCAGTTTAAATTATAGGGAATGATCGTTTGTTTCTGTCTATTTCTTGAGTTTTGAAGCCCCAAAAACAAAGGCCAAACAAAGTGTAATTATGCACAGTTTCGCCTTTGTTTTGGGGGTTCAAAACTCAAGAAATAGACAGAAACAAACGAATATTTCTTATATAAACTTATTTCAAATATCTTATGTAATAATATGATTCGAAGAATCTGGGTAATTTTCACTAAATATCTTACAAATTACCAGCTATTATCTCTACTATTTTAGTAGATATTTTCTTTTTAACATAAACCTTCATTCACCATGAAACTATTGTTATCTTTTGTAATTAAAGTATCTTCCAAATATAAACTTTTATGTGCGGCTCATCGATATGCAAGCCCGAAAACATTATAATAAAAGAACAATTTACTATTATTAGAGAATACCGAAAAAGAGTTAATTCGAAAAAAAATGTGTCAACTCCTGAATCTTTTGTGCATTGTATTTCTCAGACTTCTAATATTTTCATGTTTTATCAAGGAGTTCACGCGCTGCTTGATAATGCAAACTAGTTTGAATGGAGTTATCTTTTGAAATGATGGTCCAAGATGGAAATTATTGATTTATTTATCTAGGTTTAACGACACTTTTGGCAGCCAGGGTAACCTCGTGTCGGACAGTTTTACGGGTGAAAGAAGCCGGAGTAACCGGAGAGAACCACCAGGTAACGGTAAGGCCCCTGAACGTACCAACTTCACACAAGCAAGGTTAGCACTGGTTGAAGACAAGTGCACCATCGACGTGCAGGACACCTTAGAACACAGCACCAGTGTACCCCCACGAGGGCAATCAGTATTAAGTGCCTTGCCCAAGGACACAACGCAGTTGCCCGTGGCGGGAATCGAGCCTGGTTCCTCTCAGTTTGAAGTCCGATTCCATAACCACTGGACCACCGTGCTCCATCAAAATGGATATACTCAGACGACCCCGAGTAACTCAGAATGCATAGTATTTAATAAAATGAGTCGCGATTTTATATGAAATTTCTGTACCCAGTTCACTAAAATCGATTTCAGCCGAGGTTTACCGAGGCTCAGATTGATTACACTGAACGCGATCCAGACATTTCATGTCAAATAGTGACGAATTTGAAATTCTTTCTATAACACAATATATAATTTTAACTTTTATCTAACAATCATATAGGTTTTGGTCTGAAAACCACGAGAAACCGTGTGTATCACATAATGTGTTCCGATTCCGTATCATATAGACGACTCATTCTGATTTCGTATCAAAAAGACGACTCGTTTCCGGTAGCGCTACGGGCTATCATAACAGGCGCATGGCTACATCCCATGTGCATTTCAGTGATCGACCAAACATTATGTCCCAAAAATGTTTAAAAATAATTTAACCCTTTACCAAACATGAAAAGCAGACGACACTTAAAAAAAAATTCTTCAATAACTAATTTTGTTCATTTTTTTGTCTCAAAAACATAGGTTATGGCCACTCATTGGAACGAGCTCTTTCCAACGAGGGGTCATAACCTATGTTTTTGAGACAAAAAAATGAAAAAATAATGAAAATTAACTGATGATTTTTGTGAATAGCGTTGGCAGGTTTTTGCCGTTATGTTGGGTAAATGGTTAAGATTTAATCTGTTTGTGTGACAGAATTGTTAGATAAATGAATTATCATGATAATGTGCATGTCCTGTGATTTGTATCAGATTCTCGGTGGTGTCCAAAAATGGGATCACAACTCGCCGGCAAACCCTGCCCGTTGAGATCCCATTCGGGACACCGCCTCGAATCTGATACAAATCACAGGACATGCACATTATCATGATAATCTGTATTTATCACATACCTATTAAGGTAAAACGGGATTTCCACTGTTCTGCCTGTACGATCAAATTAAAGTTGTATCGCACATGTGGTGATACAAAACACGTTCGATTTCGTTTCCAACGTAAACAGAGAAGGAACCCGTCTAAATAAATCATGCCAATCATTGGTCGAATCACCGGAGTCGAGATGGCTTGACAATTTCAAGTTCGTTATTTCAAAGGAATGTGCGGTTCTGTATGTTTAGCTAATATAACGAACCAAACTGGATTGCGCTGGTCGCACAAAAATCGCTGTCAAATTTTATTATTTTTTTTCAATTATTGTCTCAAAAGCATAGCTTATGACGCCCTCATTAGAACGAGTTCGTCGAGCTCCCTCTAATGAATACATATTTCTATATGCAGGAAATGTTCTTCGCAAATCACATGGGCTCTTTGCATCAGACAGACGGTTAATGAAAAATAAGAAAAGATTAATTTAATTCTACTTCCGAAACCATCTCACTCACAATGTTACCACATCAACGTTCACTTCTGACGTCATTCTCGAATTTGACTTGTTATGAACGATATTATCAGTAATGAGGTATCTGGTGGTGATTATGCGACAAATGTTCTTAATTGCATGTTGACGATATCAACTTCTTTTATTCTGAATATTATTTATTTGATTTTTTAAAAAAAATTCAACAAAACCATATCATGTGACCTCTCACTGGAACAAGACCGAGAAGCTCGTTTCAATGAGGGTCGCATGATATGGTTTTGTAGAGCTTTTTTAAAAAAAATATTCTTTTCAACTGCTGAATTTGCACGTTACGCGCGCGGATGCAGCCGATCCGCTAGGAAAAGGGTAGGGCCCTGCGAATACTTCATATTCAAAATGATATTCGATTCGACGGCAGTATTCGATTCGAATTCGATTCGGCAATCGGTGCCGAATATCTATCGAATATCTCCAATTATTCTTGCAATCTTCTCTGTGAATGCATCAGATATCAGCGGGAGGAAAGTGTTTTAAAAATAGGCGCACATCAGTTTAAAAACGGATTCCATGTCACACAAATCCACATTCAGTGGGTTTATCCATCGCTCTTACTTCCTATTTTATGTGCCGCGACGGATATATCCGTCGCCGGCACATCGAATAGGCAGTACGGGCCAACATGGTCATGTTCCTGACCAAAACACGATGTTTTTCTCGGTAGCGCAACCGGTAACCATTCTAATAAATTCGATTTGATTCGCGAATATTGAGCAGTATTCGATTTGGTATTGTAATTCATCAGTTAAATTTTACCTTGTTGTTCTTCCTGAACCCGTAATTTGACTGGCTGAGAGCCGGTCGTCATAGTGTTCTAATTTAAGGTAAATTCACCCTTACCATGCTCCAATTGCTGGATGCAGGTCAATTAGAACATGTCTGTATCCACACTACGCGCGAGCAACCACACTAAATACGCCTATCACAGATCGAACACACCCCGAGGTTGCTGTAAATTCTATCATGGCAAATAGACCGAGATCGACAATGCTATTTTCTGGGTTGTTCTTCTTTGAATAAAACGGGTCTGAAGAATGTTTTCACTTCTGACGATGACAGGATTTACAATGGAGGATGTAAGGGGTTCGTTAACAAATGGTTTTCCATAGTCAAATTACCGGATGTCTAACGAAACAAAAGTCGTTTACCTTAAAAGTGGATTACATCGCCCTATTTGTTCGTTACTTGGGCCGGACGACGAATTAAAGTTGATCAAAGGCACACTGTTTTGGAAACGAAAGAGAGCGAAACCCATTGCAGGTTTATATACTTCCCATACATTGCTGCATCATCGCACGAAACGAGATTCAAATACCACCGGTGGTTTGAGAATAACAATATATTATGTTTGTACGGACGACCCACAAACGGACGGACGGAAGGGCGGCTAGAGGAATACTACATTTCGTGACTAAACAGGTTCGAAAAATTCAGCTCTCTTGAAATACACTGGCAGTTAGAAAATCACTTTTTCTCACATATAGGACCGGCAGCTAACACTAACCTTCCCTTTACTGACCTAACCCAACCCTTACCCAAACTCTGAACCTATACTTAACCCAAAATTAATATATACTCAACACGACTCTACAAGTCTCACAATGGAAAAAAACAGTCACTAAATCTCATAATGCCATGCTTGTTCTTAAAAAAAAATCGTACCCACGCTATGCGATATTACGAGTCTATTCAGCCATACTAGTTGCAAGTGCCCATTGAAAATCCAATGTAGGTTTTGTGTGTGCAGGCCAACGGGCGGACGTCAATACAAACATTTGGATGGGTGAATTATGTTTTCACAAACTCCGTCCGTCCGTCGTCCGTCGTTCGGCATCCATAGTCCGTCTGTAAACTTTTAGTTTCCGTCCAATAACTAAAGAATCGCTAATTTGATCAAATCATAATTCTAGTGGTTACTTGTGGGTGACGAGGCATTGCTTCATGTCGATTTTCTTCCAGCTAGCCGATACTATATGGCCGCCATGGCAGCCATATTGAATTTGGTTTCCGTCCAGTAACTAATGAATGCTGACTCGAATCAATTTTATTTCTTAATTATGCATTGTTGATGTCTAGAGAAAGCGCCCTTTCAATGTTGGACCAGTCAGCTGAACCAAGTTGACCGTCAGTTGCCAATTCATTTTGGCTTCAGTGGCGGTCATCTTGAATTTGGTTTCCGTCCAATAACTAATGAATACTGACTCGAATTAATTTGATCTTTTAATTGTGCATTGTTGGTGTCTAGAGGAAGCTTCCTTTCAATTTTGGATCAGTGTGCTGAACCAAGATCGCCGACAGTGGTCAATTCATTATAGCTTCCATGGCGACCATCTTGAATTTGGTTTCCGTCCAGTAACTACTGAATGCTGACTCGAAACAATTCTTTTTTTTGGATTTTCCATTTTTGGTGTCTTCTCGACGACTTACCTACCCTTTTATGATACCATCGGGGTCATATGCCACGCTTCGAGTTGCTATTGTTTTGTAAATACACCTGCAGAAATCATACTTGGCTGTTCAGTACGACATGCCCCCTCAAAAATATAATGAGTTAATGGACAGAACGGCATTCGAGTTTGAACTGTCATTTTTTACCGCACGAGATCGATTTGGGCGGGGGGATAATATTGATAATATTCAATATTATCTTTCCTCCCAAATTCATCGAGTGCGGTAAAAATGACAGTTCGAATGCGTATGTTGCTCTGTATTTATTGCATGCCGACAGTTTACTAAAAAATTGTGAATCGATTTTGGCGGAGGGATAATATTGAACTCGAAGCCTTCGGCTTCTCGAGCAATATTATCCCTCCGCCGAAATCGATCTCGTGCAGTAAAAATGACAGTTCGAACGCGTATGCTGTTCTGCATTTACTGCACGCTAACAGTTTACTAAAAAAAAATATTAAAAACCAAAATTATTGCCAAAAATAACCCAAACGTAAAAAAAGAAATAGTTAAATAGTCCGCGCACGTGATCCGTATTGTTCAAGGTCAATACCAAAAAAATTGTTGTTCGCTTCGCTTTTTGCAGAAAAAGCGTGTATTTTATGAAAATAAAAGCATAGGCGTGCAATAATGCTGTTTGTACCCAGTTGATCGCATGAAAACGGTCGAATGTCAGGGATACTTTAGGTATTTTTTTTAGTTCTGGGGGGTTTCGGGTGATTTCAAGAAAACCAATTAGTAGATATGGGGGATTGAAGGAGGAATGATGGTTGTATTTGGCAATATTTTTCTTCGGCTTACCACTCGTAAGGGTGGGTGGTGAGTGCGGGGTGGGTGGGGCGAATTGGAGATTTTCCTTTTTGCTTTAAAGTTTAACCCTTTACCTAACACAAAAGACAGGCGACACTTGCAAACAAAACTCTTGAATAACTAAATTTCTTCCTAAAACTGCGTCAAAAACATAAATTATGAGCTCCACGATTGGAACGAGCCCAACGAGCTTGACCTCTATATTGGGAAAAGAGTTTTGAATGATTTCAAGACATTTTATACAAACAAACAATCACCTCAATCATAATTCTTATTAAAAGAAGTGGTAGTGGGGTTTGTGCAGGTCCTTTGGAGGAATTTATTTTATTTTCTTTAAAGTGCGCTGGTGTCCGTTGGAAACTTTTGTCCGTAACGACAGAGCCTCACCCCCAAAACCTTGCACAAGTGGAGGTATGTCAGCTCCTCTCGGACAATATCTTGTTGATTGAAGGCTTGATAATACTTAACCCTTTACCTAACGTAACGGCCAAAACCGGCCAGCGCTATTCTCAAAAATCGCCAATTAATTTTCATTATTTTTTCATTTTTTGTCTCAAAAACATAGGATATGACCCCTCGTTGGAACGAGCTCGTCGAGCTCGTTCCAACGAGGGGTCATAACCTATGTTTTTGAGACAAAAAATGAAAAAAAATAGTTATTCAACAATTATTTTTGCAAGTGTCGTCTGCTTTTCATGTTAGGTAAAGGGTTAATCTTAATAATTTTACAAAAATGGCCTGAGAAACAGAAGATCTCCTTGTGGGGCCTTGCAGTCTAAACTTCCATGTTAGTGATCAGTTCGAAATTGAGACACACTCATCTCTGCCAATGGTTCTGCATGCTTGCTATAAAAGACGTAAAACACTCAGAACTACTGGCAGATACCGTGAATTCCTAGTTCATGTACATGTGATGCATGCGTGAAAGGCGGACACAAGAGTTTCCAACAGTCACTCAGTAATAGTGACTGTTTGGGTCTCTTAGGTTCGATTTTCAAACTTTCATCGGAGGTAGTGAATCTAAACAGTCAGAAGAACAGATATCGTCAAAAAGTCAAATTTAGAAATGGTTCTCAATGGCCCTCCTCTGATGAATGATGGCGAAGCAAAAATGGTTCCCCGATATAATTTAAGGCGAACCATTATGGCTCTCCTTCCCTCTTAAAAATGACAAGCCTGTGATAGAAGATTATTATTAATATAATTAAAATTATTATTATTATTAGTATTATTATTAAATAAACCATAGCTATGTTTTTTTCAAATTTTTGCATTGGAGATTATTTGTTTTGTATAAATTCCGTAATTTCCGTCGTAGTTGGTTAATTTTTAAAACTTACAGAATTAGGGCAACAGTGTAAAATGCATGGTCAACTTTTCTCGTCATTCACATCGACTTACGAAAAGGTTATCTCCTCTGATTGCTAAGAATTGGCTGGCAAAAGGCAAAAATTAACACTAACTGAATTGGGAATTTTTTTATTTCTCAAAATTATATAAAACCTATGAAAGTTATATTCGATGTGCGCATCAATCCTTTAAGAACAATATATATGCTCTCAGTTTGTGATATTATCGAACGATTTCATTCGACCAATTTTTTTCCACGTTGATTTAAAATGCTACTGTTATTTCCTGCATAACTACGTATAAAATGATAGAAAATTGCATTTTCGTCAACTTTCAGTGGTTAATATATTTTTTTCCGCTTCATATTAGCAATGCTGTGCGTATACCGGCATATATATAATATAGATATCGTCCTATCTAACCATATAAAAATATGTAAGCTGACATTTGCCAATTTCTTCGTCTTTGATGTTAAAACCAAGAAAACTTTTATTGTAGTAAAAAACGCAGTTCACAATATCAGATAGGTTTCCACGTGAGTACAAATGAAAAGGTGCGATAATCCCTAAGCGGCTTAATTAATTTCTGGTCAACCAGTAAAAAAAAATCCTCGTATAACCAAAAACTGAATACTTGGCTTCCAAAACATAGGTTATGAGCTCACATTGGAATGAGTGCGACGCGCTCGTTCCAATGAGTGGTCATAACCTATGTTTTGGAAGCAAACAATGAAAATATAAAAAAAATTGAATGTCGATTTTCGTGTATAGCGCTGGCCGGTTCATTCTCAGCTAATTTCTCCGCTTCCGACAACTATTCCCAGGCGATCAAGATTCCATTCACACCTCTCAGAGGTTCAATGTTAATTGGATTAGAGCTGGACTGACTCCAGTATTTACAAGGGCAGATAACTTTCCCAAGAGTCAATATCTGTGACGATAAAAGTTGAGGATGGACGATTGCATTTGTTAACTAATACAGAGATAGATGCGTTTTATGATTACTAATTGTTTATTTTAGAACTAAAATGAATTATCTATCGCTCTGCGTAGTACGGTAGCTTAGTGGTTATAGTATTGGATTTCAATGCAGAAGTTCCACGGTTCGATTTTGTACAGCGGCAACTGTGTTGTGTCCTTGGACAAGCCACTTCCTCTCGCTTGCTCACGTTTTGACAAGGTTGCGTTTTATAGTAAAGCATACTGCTGGTCGATGGTGTACTTTTCTTCAACCAATGCTAACCCTGTTTGTGTGGAGTAAATACGTTGGTTAATCTAAGAGTTGCTCACCCGCTGCTTGGTTGTCCACTCCGTGTACTTCACCCGTAAAACTGTCCGAAAAGAGGCCCCCAGGCTGTCAAGTATCGTTAAACACCAATAAATAAATAAATAAATAAATAAATAAATAAATAAATAAATAAATAAATTATTCTGTCTCTTTATTGGCGTACGAGTGCGGCATTGGCTTGTTGAGGTGTATGAAGTGCGTCAAATTATTCAATTCAATTGCTATAATTTAATTCAGATCGCTTGCTTGTATTATAGAGCACCCTTGCGTCACCGAAGTCTTCGCCATTTATTTAAAGGTAGTTATATCAGCTTTTGTTGCAGACAACAGGTTTATTATTTCCAACAAAGGCTAAGTCACGCTATCTCGAATGATGAAGAGAAAAAATCAGTGTAAACAACCCGGGTAAATATTAATTAACAGCCCGCTTGCAGCAATTACCATTTAATTCCACCGATCGACGCACTCATAATTTTATAGTCGACAAATGTGCGGGTCAAAGCAAAGACATTCATACGTTATGAATATTATTCATCAAGTTATTAAAAACTCATCCAGACGAATCGTATGAAGGCAAACTGGAAATCATGAAAGAAAATTAAATTATATCCATTTCTGTGTATGCTTCGGAGAACATACAAGACACGCGAGTGTGAATGGGTTAGTCGATATGGCACGAGTGCCAGTGCGGAAGGATAAAACGATAGGCCGCAGGCCTCTCGCTTTAGCCTTCCGCGATGGCACAAGTTCCATATCGATTGACCTATTAACATTAACACGCGCATGTGGTTCTTTTCAGCCTAATTCAACGCTCGTGAAAAATAAAACCTTCAGGTCCACACTCATGAGATAATTCAAGATATTCACTAAAACAGCGTAGATATCCTCTATTTATTAAACCATACAAAATGCATATTATGATGCTGGCTCAACATGATGAGATATGGCGAAGAGAGAGGTACTGACAGCGTATTGATGGCTATTAATAATATCACTTCATTTTGTTACAATGTTAATATTGGTCTTACAAACGAATCGGTTAAAAACGAAGTGTCTTATTAACTCACCCAAATGAAATACCACTCGTTGTCCATTCGCCATCCATCGTCCATGCACATGTGATGTTCAAATCTCCTGCCCTTAGGACCCCCCCCCCCCCCTCCCGTCAGAAAAAGATAAAACAAACAACAACCAAGCACAAAATACGTTAGTTTAGGCTAAACAAAATTCATCTTTTGATTCCCAGGCAGCGGCGCATTCCTGTTTTTTGGACCCACGTTCGTCATATTTATTTCGGAGGCAAAATTCAAAATGTATAAAAATATCATAGAATGTGATTTTAGCGGTATCGCATGGCGATTTGCGATACAATATGTCGTATACATTGATACAGTATTGTTATTCTCTTCGCGAAATGTGACGATTCTCATATGCATGTGCAAAATAAATATTTATTTAACTGGTTGAGAGCTAGATTATTTTTAGTGGCCTGAATTTGTTCTTCAAAAATTGTCAAACATTGTTTTATTACAAATTATTTGTGAGTGCCAATAGGCACTCGCCAATAATTTGTAATAGAACAAATTTGTATAAACAAATTATTATTTACGCTTGACTGAATACGAAACATGGGCAAGGAAAATGTTGTCTTTTGTACCGGTTCCCTCATTTTTTTGAAAGGCCTAATTGTGGCTTCTAGCACTCAACTAGTTAAAACACTCATTATTGTTTATCTCCGTTTTAGTTGTTCTATATTGATTTTGAGTTGTATGATCACTGTTACAAAAAACAAATATCTGTGAAAGCAACGTGGAAGCTATAGTATTGAATTTTAGGCTCTCAAAACTGGATTTTAGGCATCGACGACCATTCCATCAGGAATAAGAAATGAAAAAACCGCCCTTCCTCATTCGTTTTTAAAAAAAAACTGCCTGAGAATCAATTATTTAATTTTATTTGGCCTTAATTCCAATAAAATTTCATGATTCCATGTAAGTGTTGACGACTGGGGTGTGATTCAATTTTGTTAAGACCAATGTGCTTTCCACATGAGAAGATGGCAGGAGTAAAACAATCCAATTTTTGAAAAATATCTTATTGTGTTCGATAGATTCAGTGACTTGATATTACGTATTGAGTTTCCTTTTGAGGTGTAGGATGAAGGTTGTTCAAAGCAAGTGTGATGGTCAATACTTCTACGAGGAACAAAATGGACAAATATTTTTACCCTGACCAGGGTTTTCGATTTGTGGAAACCTTTGGCCAATTTGAATGAATGGTGGCATTATTTCTAACCCTTTACCCAACGTAACGGCCAAAACCGGCCAGCGTTATTTTCAAAAATCGCCAATTAATTTTCATTTTTTGTGTCAAAAACATAGGTTATGACCCCTCTTTGGAACGAGCTCGCCGAGCTCGTTCCAATGAGGGGTCATAACCCATGTTTTTGAGACAAAAAATGAAAAAAAGTAGTTAATCAAGAACTTTGTTTGCAAGTGTCGTCTGCTTTTTATGTTAGGTAAAGGGTTAAACAATAGCCATTAGCCCCTTGGGAACTCACGCAGATAAACAAATATAATAAACCTTCACACGTCATGTTATTGAAAAATGCATGGGACAAGCAATTTATATTTAGTAGTTAATCTTATGAACCAGAGAGACCGTTTTTCCGAGACAGGAACATTATACGTCTTAATCTCATTAAGTTTGATGGCTGCAAAGTGTATGCAAAATGCAAAGTAGAAGTTTTTGATTGGTCTACCCCTAAATAATGAATATGGACTCTTCCAATTGTTGTCATTGAACTGACATGGAAGATACCATCAGTGTTCAAATGGTTAAATAAGTAAGTAAGTAAGTAAGTAGGCTTTTTTATTAATGTGACATGTGCTTCATAACAGAGAGCAGTGTTCATATGAAAACATAAATACAAAACGCACTCGGCCGATTTATCCTTTATTATGCCTCAAAGTTAGTTTGTCCAATCAGAACGTTGGAATGCCATCTAAGGGTTCCGCCGTATCAGGTCACTCACCTGATATTATAAGTTACATGGCGTGTAGCTGGCTGATAGAATTCCATGCAAGGCGATGAGAGTTCATATCATGTGAGGCGAAGCCGAACATGATATGAACTCTCTGAGCCTTGTGTGGAAATGTATCAACCAGCTACACGCGATGTGACATATTTATTATGTCGAAAATCCATGTAAATCAAGGAACTAAGAAATTAAATTTTCACGAGAAACAAAGAACGACGGACGTGTATTTTTTTAGAAACCACCGTTGTCAGCGTCGTGCAGAATCATCAACAGTAACTGGCACCGGAACGTATCCATGATGACAGTAAACAATCGTCGCTGTTCGAAGTGAGATATATGTTTACAAAATAAAACGCATCGCTACAAGCGTATCTAAAATATCCTTACATACATTTGCTGTCATTGCCATCTGAAAAGGGTTAACAAAGCACCTTTAAACGTTCACAAAATCACTTTTAATCACCTGATATGAACTGATATGAACTCTCTGAGCCTTGTATGGAAACATATCGGCCAGCTGCACGCCATGTAACTTATAATATGCCACGGTATCAAAATCAAAATTTGTAACAGTTTACACCTCTCTCTCTCTCTGGGAACGTGCAATTTCAAACAAACCTGGGTAAAACTGGTCTTGTCTAAATTTGATCGGAGCTCAGGTCATTAACACTTTACTGTCTCGAAGTGCACTGCAACGCCAATAGGCGTTCAAGAGGAATACGAGACAGCGCGGTGTTCGAGAGTGAAAAACGTTTTAAACAAGATGAACGTATTTGAACATTACATGTGCAGTGTACGGACAGTAGCTTAATTTAATAGAGGCAGAATCCATGAGCCATACCGACGAAAATAAATTTCAACACTGCCATAACTATAGATGCCAAGAGTGGGAAACTTGAGGCCGAGCTGCATTCCTTCATCTCCATGCTGCTCATTTTAGAGGACCTTCCAACAGGAACTAGCTCCAAGTCCTATTTTGCCAGTAGAGTAGAACTTGTTATCCACAGTAAACAAGCACTGCTCCACCTCTCAGGGTTCCCCCAGGAGTCACACACACGATATCCACATCGAGAAGAAGTTTTATGCTACAGCAGTTAATCACGTTGCCAACTGTAAATATGTTTTGCTTTGTCGTAGGCTTTAGCAAGGTATGAAGCACACTGCCGAGGAAAGTTGGCAAGTAACAGGGTTAAACAATTGTTATTTAGACAATTTATTTCCCGTTCGTGACCTTTGGAAACGCGCCCATAAGGTTTTCTCTTTGTAAAATGCACATATCAAAAGAAAATGGTATTCATCAATTTCCTTTTCATTGCATAATATGCACAGTCTATCGGCCACATTTTCCTTCTAATATCTGACTGTTTCTTCCCGTAGAGATAGAACCACACATCCAAACTGGACCATTATTGATTTTTGATAACGCGTCAACCCCATTTTGATGTAACCTTCCGTTTGAAAATACAACAAATGAGCTAATGAGCAATTGCTCGATGGGATTCGAGTCGTTCGAGCAATAGTTGCGAGTCACTCGAGGTAAGACGGAATCCCACTTATGGAATCCCTTTTGGGGAATCCCATTTGTGGAATCCCTTTTTTGAAAACGGCTGTGGCTATGGAATCCCTTTTTTCTGAAATTAGTCTAAGAGTCGTTCGAGGAGTCACTCGAATGAGCAATTGCTCGTTAGCTCATTTGCTCGATGGGATTCGAGTGATTCGAGCAATATATGCGAGTCACTCGAGGTAAGACGGAATCTTACTTATGGAATCCCTTTTGTGGAATCCCATTTGTGGAATCCCTCTTTCGAAAATGGCTGTGGCTATGGAATCCCTTTTTTCTGAAATGAGTCTAAGAGTCGTTCGAGGAGTCACTCGAACGAGCAATTGCTCCTTAGGTCATTTGCTCGATGGGATTCGAGTCATTCGAGCAATATATGCGAGTCACTCGAGGTAAGACGGAATCCCACTTATGGAATCCCTTTTGTGGAATCCCATTTGTGAAATCCCTTTTTCGAAAACGGCTGTGGCTATGGAATCCCTTTTTTCTGAAATGAGTCTAAAAGTCGTTCGAGGAGTCACTCGAACGAGCAATTGCTCATTAGCTCATTTGCTCGATGGGATTCGAGTCGTTCGAGCAATATGCCGAGTCACTCGATCGAGCAATTACTCTAAAGGTCATTTGCTCGATGGGATTCGAGTCATTCGAGCAATGACGTATCAGTAACTGCTCGATAGCTTATTGGCTGCCTTCAACGACCCTGTACCGGGGTCCCCGATGAGATCCTGCCAATGATCCCTGAAAAGCCCCTGACATGCTACTGCTTCTCTTCCGAGGTCCCCCTGCGGGGTCCCCCAACCTAGGCCCCAAAACCACATGACATACTACTGCTTCCCTTCCGAGGTCCCCCTGCGGGGTCCCCCAACCTAGGCCCCAAAACCACATGACATACTACTGCTTCCCTTCCGAGGTCTCCCTGTGGGGTCCCCCAACCTAGGCCCCAAAACCACATGACATACTACTAATATCAATACAAATTACATTACAAGTCGGAATTTTTCTTTTTGAGGGGCGCTGTTAAAGATATCCAGATGACAATGAGTTGAAATATGAACCCTTCTTTCAGACCAGAGGTTAATTCAGATAATGAAACTGATAAGATATATCGAAACATAACCACTTTAATGATTTTATGGCCGAAAAATTAACACCTGCCTCCCTCCTCTCTTCCACCCCCCCCCCCCCCAAAAAAAAAAAAACGTACAGCATGGCTTCGAGGGTCTGAAAAGGTTAAACAGATTTATAACAAATAATCATGTCATGAAATCTCAAACAAACAGCACAGCAGGTCTGATAACAAGTTCTGATCATGTGTCCAGCAAGGGTGTACCCAGGTTCTCACCCTCGAACAACAACAAAAACAAGTAAGGCGACGACACTTACACAAACTCAGTTGGAACATTTAGAACTCATGTCACGAAAAATATGCTATGACCTGAGCTGACCTGATTACAAAACATAACCCACATGAACAAACAGACGAGAGCCGAAACACTTAAATGCGAATATTCATGGATATCCAATTGACCTCTGATTATTCGTCAATTTCGACTATTTTAGAAGTGGACATTGGGTCTGTATGTCTGTGATTGCATGGTAGAAGAGTAAGAATCCAAATTGCGCGTGCACAATCCGGAGCACGACAAACCTGGTTTCTTATACCCACATCTGTTACTATACCAACTCTTATACCCACAATGGACCAAGTTCAGGAGATTTTCAGGTGCGAAGGGCTGTGTTGAAGCAGTTGGCCAAAGAATTCCACTGGTCATCGACGATCCTGACTCTGTTGGAGACAGCGAGTACCCTAACCATTCATGAACATATTGGTATGTTCGGAAGGCATGATGGCGTGCTGCACAATTGGTTGGTGGAACGGAAGCCAGTTGAATGCACGTATTCAGCTTCGTTTTGGATACAGGACGCTTATAAGCAACGTACCGATAATGGCCGAGTGAAGCATACAGAATTCGCTCCTCTGACGAGCCAATCTCTTGCGTTGTGTTGTCAGGTGCCGTGAAATGTACGTTTTGTAAATTTCCAGCAAATTCAGAGACCATCAATTCAAAAAACCTCAAGGATCCAGATGGCAGCCTTTCCACTTTATCATCACGTTGACGAGTTTGTTTGATAGAGGGTTAAAACAAAGGAAACACCGACGTATTGAATAATAAAGTTGAACATCAACTCGTTACAAAACAATTTCTGTCAACATATTAAAAATGCATGAAAACGAAGCGCGCCAATTGAATAGGAAAACAAACGAAGATCTATATTCTCAGGAACACATCACTGGAGAAAACTCCTTTCAAAGTGATTGCATAAAAGAGTATTGTGTACTCCCACAGAGAAAAAAACTGCGAAATAACTGTTGTTAAAGAAAATGTTTTGTTCTTCTTTGAAGAGTTTGCGCCACTAAACTAATGGAATGTTACTTTGTTACACACTGCTGGAAAGGGAATCTTGAGCCCTTCCCAACAGCATGCCAGATAATAGCATTTATCACACACCTATTAATGTAAAACACGGGATTTCCACTGTTCTGCCTGTACGATAAAAACAAAGTTGTATCGTACATGTGGTGATACAAAATACAGTCGATTTTGTTTCCAACGTAAACAGAGAAGGAACCGGTCTCAGTAAATCACGTCGAATGCACCGTAGTCGAGATCGCGTGGAAATTCCAAGTTTCTCATTTAGATTTGTTTACCTGGGATATTTAAACAATCAGATTTAGAGTAAAAAAAAATACAAAATAAAATAACATTCAGATGATGGAGTGTGCTAAATTTATTAGCTATTAAAACTTTTTGTTGTGTAATCCCCGCAGTTTAGTCAATATCTGAAGTTCGATCATCGTGACTGTGGCAATGCTCGGTGTGAATTTGTTTCGACAAATTGAATGCCGTAAAAATTAAAAAGCAAATTAGGATAGTTGACAAAGAAGGAAACATAGCAATTGTCCACTTAAAAAGTGTTTTTAGTTCAATTTTCGTGTTGACTGGTTGTTACATGGGAGGGTTGTGATAAATAAAGATTCGGCTCTCGTGATATCCTGGGCCAACGCAATCTCGTGCGATAATTCTTAACCCGTTCAAACGCATGTGCGGTTCTGATGAAAAATAGCTTACTTTGATATTCCCAAGTCTGTTATTCCATAATTTTAAATTAAATACATGAATATGATATAAAAAACGAAGTGAAGGATGTGATGTATATAATACGAAACATATACCCATTCTACTCACAGAGTTAATAGCAGGCGTCAATGGTTCCTAGAAGTCTGCTACTGTATTCGTACCAGAACTGATAATCAGATAACATTTCGTCGCCTGAGTGCTTGAATGTTCTATGTCCCCCATGGGACATAGAACATTCTAGCACTCAGCCAACGATTTCACGAGAATTAGAGGCCAAATATGCTTTAAATATTCAAGAACAAAGCTTGGAATTTAAAACACTTCATGATACAGCAACATGATGTTGAATTAACATAACCTATTTGTTGGTTAACAGTAGTTAGAAAAAAATGTTTTGTCCTGATTTCGTCTCTGCTTTCTTGCCTTTGTTGTTTCAATCTTCCCCTCTTACATTTATGCGCGTACCCTTCAACAAAAATACAGCATAAAGAAAAGAGGTTAAACCAAACTTGAATCCCAAACTAGACTTGCGGTCACTAAAAATTTCCTTCGTTGCCGAAAAGATAGCTTATGACACCTTAAGGAAATAGCCATTGGGGAGTGAGTGGTGGACATAAGCTATGTGTGTTAAGTGCACATAAACATAATAACATTTGAACATCAATTTATTTTTGTTAATAGCCCTGGTCGGTGTTGGTAGATACGTTAGGTAGAATGTTCAAGTATTGCAGTACATAGTCACACATACATGATAAGGTAGACAATAACTGCAATAAAGCAGTTTTGTATTTCTGACTGGACTTGTACTAACATTAGACCTCATTTTGATTCTTAGAAATGATTATCAAACTCGCGACATGTGATGATTGAAAATGAGATAAGCAGTTCCTTGCAGTAATTTTACAATTGAGTTTCAATTCCATTTAAATTCGAAGGTTTTGTTAGAAGTGTTCAACTTCGTTCATTATTCTTTGAGCTGAAAATCACATCAGGCTTTGTATCTTCTCATATGCTTTCCAAGGTGTTGCAAAAAACCCTGCTGATTGCATGATCTCCTCATGTATTTGAAACCACGAAGTGGCCGTTGCACATTGACTGCTTGCTGAGCTCGAGACCAAAAACTTTTTGTGGCCCTCGCAAAAGGACGGTTAAGCAGCGGAAACTGCTACTGGGTCAAAGTCATTCTATCGGCATCACACATTTCCATAAACCACACCTGACCTAACAGTACGAGACCATTATATATACAATGAGAGCGGCGCGTTTGTCCGACTAAGATATAATCAACGACGTGCTCTTATCAGGTTCATTCCGAACACTGGTTGTTGTTGTCTTTAAGTGTGCATTTCCAGAACAAGCTCAATCACAAATGGTACTGAAACCAAAGGTAAAACGCACAATGATTGCTTAAAATTTTGATACAACAAATCGTGTGTGAAAACCATCATCAGAGATTTCTGCGATTTAGCTTTCAAATCGAACTCAGTGTAATCTGTGTGGGTCACTGTATTACATTTAGACACAGATTCGTACACCAAGTTATATTCGAAATGTGAGCTAGAAAAAGCAGTCTTCCGCTGAACCTGCTTCCTCAGCATTGCTTAATTGGTGTTGCATCCTTCACAGCATCGCAAGCCTGCCGGAAGATCTGGCGGTTGCTAGATCAGAATTGTGGAGCTGCCTTTTACCTGTGATTCCTGGATTGTTGCTGAACAATGGTGACGTCATTCCGTGGTGTATGTTGTGTGTCACGCCATTTATCAGGGCACCGGCGAGAACCACCACGTAGGGCCATTAACTTGGTGATGCACGTTATCATTGTGCAAGCGCAGAGCTTGGGAACAATCCGGGTATTGTTCGTCCATTTTGTTTGTTGGAAGCCATCATTTTGATTTCTAAGACTGTGGTTTCGCGACGACTCATCTTGTGACTGTGGGTGACTGTTGGAGATCAATGGTTTTGGTGACTAGCAAGGTTTGGTGAGAACTATTGAGGACTGCTGTTTGGGATTTATGATGTAAATGAGAATCGGATATACTGTTATTGGTAGACAACGGCGTTAAGAACACTGACACGTCTGCTAGCTTCCACTACAGTAAACTATTCGTAGACCACCGCTACTAGTTTCGACCTCTGTCTCTGACCATCACTTTAACTACTCGACATCGCCATTACCATTGGCTCTTCCACTAGAAAACTGCTACTGACTCAATCAGCCAAAGACTTTCCGACACGAGGTGACCCTGGCTGTCGAAAGTGTCATTAAACCGCATTAAATAAATAAACAGTCAAAGTTTTGGCATCTTCTTTAGCTGAGAACTATGGGTGAGCTATTATCATGCCACCTGTTTAATTTGACCAATCATCCTGCTCCAATAGCATCAGTGGACTTTGCAATATTTGCTTATTCAATATGGAACCGACTAGCGGATTGAGTCCATACTCTGCCAGTGACTATGTATGAGCCCAAACACCTACTCTGCCATTTTGTTTCGAATTAATTTTCCCACCTCCAGTTTTCACCTATTGTCGCGCAAATAAAAGGCAGTTTCCTGATAAATATTCAAAATGGAGCGATTTGGAGCTTTTAATTTTAATTTATTATTTAATTCGTTTGGTTGCATGATAAATACGTTACAGGACGTTTACCTGCCAGGTATGCCTACGGCCTCGCCCAATATTAATATCACTTCGCCTCACGTGACACCATACCTGACAAGTAAGCGTTCTGTAAGTTATGTGCGACGGAACACCCTTATGACCAGCTTCGACTTCTACCATATATATTGCCCTCTTCCTGCCTCTGCCTGCATTTCAAATCACTACCCCCCCCCCCCACACCCCAAAAAAGAAAGAGAAGTAACACTGAAAAATGACGCTGTTCAATACCCGGAAAAGGCTACGATGGTCACGATGAAAGCCTTCAGAGAGATATTTTCTCACATTGTCTATGTTTATATTCACTCGCCTGATATATATTCAAACTACGCATGTATGATATCAGTGGAACATTGATTGAATGGATCGGCGAATCATTGCAATGATGAAAACAAAGGGTGCTTGTGCGCACATACCTTTTCTGATTACAGACTTATAAAAACTGGAATACCACAGTGCTCTGTTCTGATCGCATTTCTCGTGCTAATCTATATCAATGACATTGCAGAGATTATCGATGCCTTGCTAGACCATGCATACCTGGGTTACTGATAGTGAAAATCTTACCATATTCCAAAATCGAAGCCTAGAATAGATTAACACGAGGTCTGGTCAATGAATCGTTTCATTTAACCCTGCAAACACGAACGCAATACTATTCCATTATGGTATTTAAGACGAACTAGCAGACTATCCCAACTTGATCTGTGATAGTACTCTTTTCTCCTTCACAGAAGATCACAAGCACTTGAGACTATTTCCTTAATCTGGTCTAAACAGGGACTTCCTAATAACTAAAATATGCAGGTAAGTGAATGTCTGTTCTTCTTTCCTTCGAAGATTGAAATTCATTTTGAATAGGAAAACATTAGAACAAATCTACCTGTGTTTAATTCAACCCCCACTAGACGACATCAACATAGTAGGGAACTGACCTAAATATTTGCTTCAAGAGCTAAACAAACGTCATCTCAATGCTGCGCGCATTATCTATCACAAACTTAACGCGCTCAATCTCAGCAGATTACCTTCTGGATCTCCCTCTTTAAGCGACGTGAAGAGTAAAAATAGTGTGCTTTTGTACAATTATCAATAAAGAAGCTCCAAAATAACACAAGGCATTACAACTACCTAGGATGCATGACATCCCACTGTACAATATTCGCTGCCCTAACAGATTCATGTTTTACCCGACAAGAAAGGAACGCTTTCAAAAAACTTTTTTCCTGTCCATCATCAAAACCTGGAAGAACTCACCAGATGTATTCACTGGAGCCGCAACTGTAACGGAGTTTAAACAAACATCTGCTCAACTAAACTACATCCCTAAACCACCTCTTTACTTCCGAGTGGACAAAGGATGAGCACACAAAATCGCCTAATAACTGCAGTGACTTAAATAGTGACAAGTTCTAAAACTATCAGATTCACCAAACTGGATGTGTCGTAAACCCCTTGAAAAAACTCATCACTATCCCCTCGGCTGGCCAAGATATACTCTTCTTGGAAATTCACTATTTGCCTCTCTAAAAGATTTCGATTTTTCAGTCGAAACCTGACCACCTCTACGATAAACCCATACTGACAACAAAACAGAACGAATATAATTATCTTTTTGAAACGTCTTATAAACATCTTATTCCCCTTCATCTTAGAACTGGTCATTGCAGGGCCTTCGTACAGACACCTACAGTGCCCATCACAACAGATTTGTCTGAATCAAGACATAATTACGTGGCTACCTGTTTCAACAACATACATAGCGTATGCAGATTAAATATCTATACTTTTGCAATTACAGATCGATTGGCAAAAAAACTGTAAAATAATGTTTTTGTGCGGTATGTCCTGAGAATGTACCGCGCAAGCAAATTTGTATCTAATTTTGGATGTAGAAGAGGGCGTCTTTCTCAACTCAGTGGAGTACCGGGAGCATCCTCCAGACATAGTGTATACTGAATCAGTTAGGGCGATTTCGTAGCCTCCTGCGGTCGATTTTTGAGTATGACTCTATGAGGTTGTTCCTTGATATAACAACGCATTGCTCTAGAAATCGCGATAGAGTCCTACTTCATCCAAACATCAGCTCGAATGCACGTGTCCTACTCCTCACCACGCCCAACCGCGTGATATCCTCGCGCAACAGATTTCGACGACGCTCGCCGTTCCGGCATTTCCACCGTCAAAACAAAAGGGGACCCATTCAAGTACTCGCATGCATCAAAGAGCCATCTACATTGCAGGTGACGCATTGTTGCGTTCAAGGTATGATACACAATATAAGTTACTGTTATGAACTGACTGTCTTCACGTCTCGGTTGAACATACGCGCCGAGCTCAATCCTCAGACCATGTTATCGTCAATTTATCACAATAACGTATATGTTTCAATAATACCTCACCCATAACCCAAAACTCACATCTTTAAATGAACAAGGCACTTGGATGAACAAGGCAAATTCAAGGATAACAAATTTTGTAAATAAACCTTCCGTGTACCCCACGACGTCACCAGACAACAAAAAATCAAAAATTCAGATAAAGGTCGAGGTTACTCCATCTCAGTTCAATCATGAACAAGTTGATGATTTGAACTGAGAAGGGGTAACCTCGACTTTTGTTATAAGTGGGTTGTGGTGAGTATGTATTCAAAACATGATCACTGGCCTCGAAAAATACGATGTAAAAGGCAGTATGCACTTTGAATCTCTTCCCATTGTTATCATCTTTTCAAATATGTCACGCGATGACGTCAGGCGATAACATATACCACTGAAGGCGTAAAAATACAAAACATTAAGCTAGCTCTCGTCCAATCAGAGTACGAGGATTTTAGTCTTATTGGAACATGTATTCCTATTACTCCCGGCTTTCACACTCGAAAACGTTTCGACAAACTAACTTAATTGCACGCACCTGCACAAACCTTTTCAAGTAACAATCTTTGTGTTTTGTGATTTAGATTAACATGAAATTAACAATGTCATTAAGTGAAGGAAAACAAATATGACATATCTTTGAAGAAATATAAAACATAATCATATGTATGTGCTATATTTGTGTAAGTGTAGACAAGGGTGGATACAGAAGGGGAACTCTAAACCAAACCTTTCCTCTCCCGCTGCTGTTCTGCCGTCTTCCTCGCACAATGATACGTCTTTAAAAGGTTGTTACTCCGTCCAACGTTCAGGGATCGGTCATTTAATACTCTTATGTCCATGAACAAGAAACGAATAAAGAACACAAGGCAATGGAAATAAACATGTTGAGAAGAAAAAAAACTCTACGTTATATATATTAACTATGTTCCATGGCGGATCAATGGGACGAGTGGTTGCTCGCAACTGGAATTTGAAAAAAATTACTCTAAACTGAAACAGGGTTTGAAGTCTATGGGAATTCCAGCCAGCTGGTACGTTTGTTGGAAATATGAAAAAATATCTCTCTGTTATTCGCCAATAAGAATTTGTAGCATGATAAATTATCAGCTCCTCTTTCACAGAATTGCCCATTATCAAACTCGGCTGATATGACTTCAAACCGACTGACGTCGATCTCAGCCGATATGGACCAGGCTAGAGTTGCTCCCTTGATGCGTTACTAGGCGCAATCATTTTGTGTACAGCGTGAACGTTCGTCGTTATTCGTCGAAAGCATTAAATCCGAGAAATTGGCGTTTCCATGCATAGGGGAGTAGTTTTTGTTTGGAGAGGAATCGTTGTTATCAATTAGTAAGGATTTGCTGGATGAAGAGGAAAAAAGAATAGCTGTGTACACAAAATTCAACGTAAATTAATATTTAGAGGCGCAAGCAGAGATGTGTCGAAGTGAGAGAAGAGATAGTTCAGCTATCCGAACGTCGCGGCTTCCTCACTGGGGAAGCTGCGACGCTGTGATGGCAGAGCTGGGAGGACATTTTGGGCTTTATAAAAAAAAATAATAAGAAACAATAACACTGTCGGAATATGGTAACACATCTGATGACATTTGCAGTTATTTAATTCGACTTAATAAGTAAAGAGGTTATTACTTGGTTAGTTTCATATGGGCTGAGTTATCAGTCGTCGACAACTTCACATCGGCTTTCGACCTTTGGTCTCAGGTTGATATGAAGTTACCCCGGGCGGTTATCTGGGCCGGTATGAAACCAACCAATTGATAACCTCTAGATAACACGTTAAACAAAGTTCATCATATTTACGCTGTCGCGTATCAGAACATTGCTAGACCAGAAAACATTTTTCCATGCCGCCATTAAAATTATGCTAAAATGGCAGAGTCGTGTAACAGTGTTGGGCCATTATTACTCTAAACTTAGTCGGTAGGTTCATAATTTAATTTTGTGAGGGTATGGTGTGGTCTCACAGGTCATGCCGTGCCACATTCCTAGACTGATTCACGACCCTACTGTCGAGATATGGTGTTGGCTAGCATACACTTAATCAGCTACCCGCGAAAAAAAAATAAATTCCTCTATGTGTAACCCGGGACTATTTTTGAAAATTGTATTTCAACTCTAGGGTTTGATATGATCTCCGTAAATTGTAACATGATACAAGGAAATAAGCCGTGCCGTACGACTTAAAACCGTTTTGCATTATACGACTGGCACGCAGTGCGGTATGCACTTTTAGCGTCCTAGTTATTTATGGCAATGTAATAATTACGTCCTCAACATCGGTAACATGTAAAGTCAACAAGTCATTAAAAAATCATTGAGTCTTCCTGTTCTTTGTTTATTAAACTGGGTAACAAATATTTTTGCTCGCATTTGTTCACCAGTGTGCATACGCTGGAAATCTGGCAATGAAGGAACTTTTTCAGATAATGAATTTAAATGATTGAAATAGTTGGAGACGTGAGGGTGGCACTTTATTCACTGTCTCTATACTGGATAGAAGTGTTCCTTCATTTAAGACATCCCATCGGGAAACTTTCTTCTTGTAATGACATTCCTGTATCCGCCCTTGTCCTCGTACATTCTCAATTCAATAAATAATTTATAAAAAAGTGATATAACATGTAATATAAAGATATAGTCAACTCAAAGTTTGCTAAGCACCAAATACTTGACACATCATTGTGAAATTTGGTTGTGACATATTTGCGACATTTTTGGTGGATATGATCGAGGAATGTATTGAGATGGTCCCCAGTGTTTATATTAGTTCTCTAGACAAGCATACATTTTGTGACAGTCATGGAAAGCATGTACCCCTTGATTTCCACAATGTATGGTTTCGTGTACTGTCTACATGTACATGAGATATGTAGGGTATTCAGTCTTCATTTCAACTCAAACCCTTGTGATTTAATGAATGAAAATGGCTAATGCAAATGTAAAAAGACATTTGTCTGAAGCAGAAAGCTGGCGGGCTTTAGGGATGGTGGAACAAGGGGCCACCCATCGTCAGGTTGGTGAAGCCCTTGGTGTGCACCATACGTTGATCACCAGAGCCTGGGCAAGATTTCAGCAGTATGGCTCACCAGTACGACGGTATGCTGGGGGCAGAGACAGGGCAACATCTGCAGCTGAAGACCGGCTTTTCATCATTCAGGCCCGTAGGAACCGCTTTGCCACAGCAACCCAGCTTCGAGGTGACCTTCAGAATGCATCCGGGGTAAATGATTCGACGCAGACTATCCGGGCAAGATTGCACAAAGGTGGTCTCCGATCGAGAAGACCATGTATTCGCATTCCGCTGTCCCAGAACCACCGCCAGGCACAATAAGAATGGGCCATGGACCACGTTGGATGGAGAATATTGGCGACGTGTCCTTTTTACAGATGAGTCAAGGTACTGCCCAGACCACACAGATAGGCGTTCGGGGGTATAGAGAATACCGGAAGAGCGATTCCATGCAGCCAACACTGCTAAGCATGACCGCTGTGGTGGAGGTTCAATCATGGTCTGGGCGACATCAGCTGGGATGGACGTAGAGAGTTCTGTGTCCTTGAACGTGGTACATTGACTGCACAACGGTACATTGATAAGATCCTGGATGTCCACGTCATATTGTATGCAGGTGCATTGGGTGATAGATTCATTCTGATGGACGATAATGCCCGCCCTCATGTTGCCCATGCTGTCGGGGTGTTCCTACAGATGGAGGGATTGAGCGTATGGACTGGTCAGTAAGATCCCATGACCTCAGTCCAATCGAACATGTCTAGAATGAGTTGCAGCTTGCAATTGCAGCCCGTCCAGTCCAGCCAAGAAGTGTCCAGGAGCTTGGTGCCATGCTGGTCTAAGAATGGAACAAAATCCCACAAAGGACCACAAGGAACCTGATTGGGAGCATGAGAAGGCGTTGTCAAGCTGTAATTAACAGTAATGGGTCTCATACTCGATATTGAACCCATACCAGTTCGCTCCGTCAACCTTTTGGCACATTGAAAACTTTCCTCTTTTACCAATAATATCCATTTTCCATGGTTATCGTATTCAAAAGCTAAAAACTAATGTCAAATACAAATAAAATCTTAATTTCTGTACTTAAATCATTAAAGATATAATTAAATAAAATAATATGGACATTTTTCATCACAATCTTTCAACAAAAATGTAAAACAGGTAGTTGGATGTACTTGGTGCTTAGCAAACTTTGAGTAGTATATTATAAAAACTGACAAATATATAAGTAAATCCAAACTATTTACAACTCTTCGGATGTGTCATGGACGGAACCAGAAGGTGAACTTAACAATTTGTCCTTCAATGCCCCGGAATCTAAAGGTGACATTATTACAAAAATGGTACTAAGAGGTTCAAAACTTTCGTTAGGCCCCACAAAATAGATCTTCTGTTTCTCAGGCCATGTTTGTAAAAATGCATGTGACCGGGCGTTTGTTTTATTTTATTTTTGTAATTATTATTTTGCCATCAAAAGTTCGTATTCTTGGTTTGTTTTATGTTTCAGGCTTCATAATCCACATAACAGCATGGACGATGGTGTATTTTGTACCTTGAGTGCAAGAAGGCTTTGCAATGCTGAAGCATTGCAAAGCTTTGTTGCACTCATGGGACAGAGTTATTAATTTTATTAACTTTGGTAAAATATCAAACATAAACCATTTAATTTTTATTTTTTTTTAAGTGTGCATCGGTTATAAAAAGAGAGCATGTGACAGCCAAAATGACCACGCGCGAGGGCCTGAGAAACAAACTTTTAATTGGTTTGGCCTTATTTCTAAGGTAACATCCACTTGTGATTTGTAAGTATCATTTACATATACTTTATTTGTGGAAATAAAGAAATGTACTGGCATTTCTCTATTTTTCATTATTATTACATGCCTCAGACAATCTCATTTAACCCCAGTCAAAATATCGCAATCTTCACCAGTTATTTTTTCTATAATGCAGTTACGAATTTGACAAATTCATTCATGTTTAACAGAGCTCATTGAGCTCTGATCAGCATAATTTAAATATCAATTTCCTAGCTGTATTTAAAACGGGGAAATTGGTGCTGGACAGTAGTGTGCAAAGATTTAATCGTTGTATGCATCCTCCTTACAGTTAAAAGTGGAAGCCCTGTCACGAACTGTGCGCTTTTCTAGGCTTAGTTGCGCGTAGGAATTGCGCGCAACTGCTATATCGAATGGCATCCAAAGCACGGCAGGTTCTCCTGGTTACTCATAGCAAAGACAATGGAGGTCGATTGGCTGAAACATTGCTTGTGCACAGGCCATATGTACAGAATGTGATAGCCCTACTATGGTCAGAACTCGTAGATTAATGCGCAGATCGACGTACTATTTGGGCTCATTTCATGACAGGACTTCTAGTTTTAACTTTACCTGACTTTGTAAATTGTAACTAAACATCAGATTTTAATTTTAAGTGGTCGGTTCCTGTAAAATGCCACATTTTATTCCCAATCGTATTGTCACCCATGTAAAATATAACTTTTAATTAAAAGGCCCGTAGCCAAATCCCATATCAAAAACCTTTTGGAAATATGTCAATCAGCGGATAGATAAATCTGCGTTTTGAAATAAACAACTTCCTCCCAAAACCATTTCTCACTCTCCTCTTTAAACCTGTGTTGCATGGTTTACCACGCCATGCTGTTGGGGGGTGGGGGTGGGGTGGGGGTGGAGTGCGGTGGAGGGGGGTGCGGGGGGGTAGTCCAATTTTTGGATCCGTCCTTATCTTCCTGTTATATAAATTCAAGAAAAATGAGACTTATAAACTAATTGCATTAATAAAAAAGCTTATAATATTATTTACAACTGCTCTCTGTGCATGTGTGAGGTATACACCTGTATAGGTGCAAAGGTTGGTAGATTCAGAGTGCTTGTACGGGTAGATCTACAGACAGAACGCGGAGGATTACTCTTCTTGTGGCACACGTTTTAATTATATTCATGAACATTGTACTTAAAAGTCTGAAGACTCCGAAAACCTATGTTAGTTCCAAATTATCCAGCTTATACACACAACTAGATTACTACATATAGAATCGCTGGCGAGTCACGATTTCATATGAAAGTTCTGTACCGAGTTCACTAAAACTGATCTGAGCCGAGGTTTACCGAGTTTTACCGATGTTCAGATTGATTTTAGTGAACAAGGTTCAGAAGGTTTTCAACGAATCGTGACGAATTTGAGATTCTTTTTCTGACCCCAAGACTCTCTCGGGGCATTATGTTTTCACCATGTACATCCATCTGTCCGTCCGCCCATCCGTCGTCCATCCGCTAACTTTTGGTATGCGTCCAATAACTAAAGTGCCGCTTACTTGATCAAATCATAATTTTAAGGTTTACTTGTGGATGACTAGACAATGCTGCCTTTCGATTTTGGTCCAGCTAGCCGATTCAATTTGGTCGCCATGGCGATCGTATTGTATTTGGTTTCCGTCAGATAACTACTGAATGCTGACTCGAATCATTATTATCTTTTTAATTCTGCATTGTTGGTGTCTAGGTGAAGCTTCCTTTCAATGTTGGAGCAGTCAGCTGAAGCAAGATGGCCACCGACGGCCAATTCATTATGGATTCATTCCATGGCAGCCAGTTTGAGTTTGGTTTCCGTCCAGTAACTAATTAATACTGACTCGAATCAATTTCATATTTTGGTTATGCATTATTGGTGCCCAGAGGAAGCTTTTTTATAAATTTTGGACCAGTTAGCTGAACCAAGATGGCAACCATCTTCAATTTGGTTTGTGTCCAGTAACTAATGAATGCTGACTCAAATCAATT